>JANAVB010012596.1:1184935-1574935 GCA_029216955.1 Iris pallida
AGATCATGCATCATGTCAAATTATCTCTTAAGGCTCGTTGAGCATATATGTGATCGGAGCACGAAGACCAGTTGTAAATGTGGGTGGATATGTCCCTTCTTCTCTACTCCTTGACGCTTAATAAATAAATTTATTGTGTTGTCGTGCTATGTCCCTACAAGAATGATGTCTTAGTTGATGTAAAGATAGTGATAATCATGTCTATGTTAATCATGTCTAATGTTGCTGAAATGAATGAGACATATGTATAATGGGAATGTGGGGATCGATAGATCACCAAGTAAAATGATGGTAATGATAAGAATGATAAGTCATTGAATACAACTTTGGATTGAACGAGATGATGAAATGTTGGCTTATTTACTTTCATTATTTTACCATACAATTTATGCTTATAAACGAGTCGCATATGCATTCTGTGGTCATGGATAACTTGTGCACAAGGTTTGAGTGAGTTTCTTCGAACGGTACTTGGGACACCGGGACCTATTCGAACTAGGGAAAAACATTGGTCGAGCTATAATGGCACTAGATAATTGCAGCACATTCATGAGGCTTATAACCTACGATGAAATGGCACATCGCATTATCCTATGAAGTCCTATATGTTATGAGGTCCTCATGGTGGAGAAACACCAGTCACCATATAGTCATGATGCATGCTAACACGTCTTATGCATGTAGTAAGTTATATATTATATTATATGCCTTATACAGGGATGGTAAAGTCTGCCGTTGGTAAAAAGAATCAATAAAAAGTGATACAAATGTCTTGCATATTATTCAACTTATACTGCTTAAAATGTAAACACGCGTATGTTATGATTTTGTTACTTTATGAACAGTTAATTGACCCTAGTCCCTAATAGAAATATCATATTAATAAAATGCTTGTTTACATGACTAGAAGTGTTAGTTTAGGTGAATGAGCTAGTTTTGCTCACCAGTACACGATAATGTACTGACCCACATTCCGTAGAAAAGAGTGGATAAGAGAAAGAACACCCACTCAAGTACCCTGGTGCTCCGGGTGGTCGCCATCGAGTGGAAGGTCCGGAAGATCCTCGGGCTCCTCAACTAGATCTGGCAAACAAAACCAGTGGGGTCAGACCCCCAATAGCAAGTACAACAAAGGAAGCCAAACTATGAACTAAAATCAGCATACTAATCATAACAACAGTAAGTAAAGCAGTAACGAGACATGAATAATAAATTGGTACCACAGTGTATATGAAAGAAAATTGAAAACATGTAAGGAATTAGATGTGAATATGTAAGATAAATTAGACATGTGAGCTTGTAATAGAAACGAGCATATAAGGCAAGTAGTGAAGCCAAGCATGTGAGACATGTAGTAAAACCAAGCATGTAGCAAGAATAATAGCATGTAAAAGAATAGCAGGAAAGTTAGGTACTGCAATAAGATAAATTGGAGCAAGACTAGACTAAACATGAATGGACTCCATCCATCAATCACGACCAAGCAATGAGTACGGCTTAATACATTAGCTAACTAGGGTTATCACGATCTTAATTACTAACATATGCAAGTTTGAGAAATCCAATTCAGTTACCTGCCTGCAGACTATCCGACTTATCCAGGCCAAAGAAAGAAAGTAATGGTGGATACTCGCCTATGAGACAAATGTATTCTATAGACATGTAAAAGGTACTACACTCGATGGTGCGTTGGAAGTGTGCTCATCATGACAGATAGCTACAAGTCCATTCAGGTTGGAGCCGAAACAAAGGATTTGCAGGTAACTGGGAATCTTCCCTCCCAATGAGCTAGATAATCAAGCTAGTTGTTAATCCTTAACATTTTCATTCAGGGTTCTGGGTGTAGCATTCTCCAGAATCCATCCTAGACATGAGACATGCAACTGGACAAGACAAGCAGAAAATGTGCACTATAACAAGCCACAACATGACAAGAAAAGACAAGTATCGAGACAGGAGTGCGCTACGACGAGTAACTTTATCAAGTTAGACATGTACCGAATCAGGTGTGCACCATAACAAGCCACTATCAGGAAGCTAGACATGAATATGTACCGGGTCCAACCAAGCATGACAGAGCAAGACAGTAAACTGAGCATAGCATGTACAGTAAAGCAGTAAGCAAGAAGAAATCAGAAAATCAAATCGAAATCAGAAAATATACAACTTGGGTGCTGGATCGGTATTCCGAATGTACACACCTGTACACCGTCAGTATGCCGATTTCTATAGGCAAAAATGTTCTGTCAAAATCTAAGTGTCGCACCGGTATTTCGCTGGAATGGACCGGTACACCGTCGGTATGCCGAAAAGTGTCACAACAGCTTTTCAACCAAATAAGGGGTCACAAACCGGTATTCCGTCGGTACACACCGGTACACCGACAGTATGTTATTTCTGTCCGAGAAACAATATTAAAGGCTCGAAACAAGTCCCGGAAACCAAAACTCGTTCCGAAAGTTGCTAATATTAGTAAAACCATGAAAACAATACTAAAGTAAGGTCGTACATGGTCTATAGGCTAAGTCCCATGGCAATCACCCCGATATCATTTTCGATACGGAGTTTCCTACTAGAAAAATAATTAGACATAACAAGATAACGAAAGCCTAACTCAGACCAAATTTTCAAAACGCACAAAATGATTATATTCATAGAAGAAACATATTTAATAAGGCAAGTACTAGAAAATACTGAACTATCAAGACAATAGGAAAGCAAAAACCACAAAAATATATAATATGTCCAGTAGTTTGGCAAGATGTACTTGCCTAATAAAGCTCCAAGTCTAACTCTTCAAATCCACCACCAAGAGGGGTTCAGAAACCACACTCTGAGGTCTCGAGACCAAGCTCCAAGCTCCCGAGGAATACGGATTAAAAACGAGAAGGAATGAAGAGTGGAGAGAGAAAGTAAAAGAGAAATCGAAAAGAAACGTATTCGTAGAGAAGGTGAATTAATCGTGGCCGTCCGATAGCGATTCGCGACTCGATCAGGATCAATCTCAACTGTTCAGAAGAAAACCAAGAAATGGATAATAGAATGTATCATCATTATTCATCAAAATATCTAAACACTATTCAACAAAATATCTAAACAAAAATATCGCAAATTGAAAATATCTATAAAGTGGAATATATGTCCGGACGGTACACCGTCGGTACAGACCGGTATGTCGGCGGTATGCCGGTTTCACAGAAAAGTCCCAAAATCAAGTTTTCTTCCGGTTCTCTGGAATCCAAGAAAATGCAGAATACAATATCAAAATCCGTATCTGTATACAAATACAAATACTGTGAGACGAGTCTCACACCGAGATCCGCAAACCCTCACCAAGAAATTGCTCTCTAGATGCAGACAGCTCGATCGGTAAGATACCGACAAGCGCACGGCCCTACATCGCACGGCCCTACATCACCTAATCGTCATCGGAGAAGCAAGGGGTATCGACGAGTTGCAATGCAAAAAGATCCAGCAACCGCGACGACGTTCTCTCCTGCTTGCTAGCCTTATATACAAGGCCAATAGTTGGTTGGCACAATCACATCTAGTAGTTATAACTAACTACAACATATTTCTTATTACTCTCAACTGACTTTCATTTTTCTTTTTCTTTTTAGTTTACACTCTACGATCATTATCATATATTTTCTTTTCCAAGAGTCTCCCTACTGTTTGTTTTCCACTAAAAACTCAGATTTCTCAAAACTTAAATAACAAAAATAAATAAAATAAGTATTGTTTTTATCTTTGAGCTTTCCTATGCCTACAACCAAAATGCTTACAATTTTCTTACAACCGCCATGTGTCGATCCGAGGTTGTAAACATTTGGTTGTAGAATTAGCATTTTCCTTTATCTTTAGACCCTTCAATGGATTACAATCAAGATTACTTTCTAATGAAAGCATGTGAAAGATAGCCACCCTTCTTCTCTGCACAATATGATTGCTTCAGTTGTTTCTTGTCAAGATCAAGGTTAAGAAGCTCATGCAGTAATTGCTCCCTATAACCATTTGCCACAGGAAGATACCCAAATAATTCAACCATTGGCCTACAGGATGCTTAATCTGGCAAAAGAAAATGAAAGAAATGCATTGAGCTTTTACTGTACCAGAGTCCGTAGCCATGAGTACTGCAACGGGCGTAAAATCTAACAGGAAACACGATATTCATAGTGACACGGTTTGTCCAAACACGAAAGACAAATTCGAGAAGAATATACACACCATACTACGAAATATAACGAGGAACTTGCAACACTTCTATTATTAACTTGGATCATTTGGAACAACATTCATCTTAGTACAAGATAAAAAGAACTAAGATACACTAATTACGGCTACTGCTGAGCTCTGGACACGAGACCTGCATATGGGAACAAACTATAAGAGTTAAAATCTTGAAGTTGCAAGTATTAGAGTTAGCATGCAAACAAACATATCATTGTTTGGAATACTGTAACCTTGTCGTAGTTTGTTGCATTAAATCTTTTTCCAAATTCTTTTTTCTTGCAAAGCATGTCAAAAACAAATTTGTTCCCTGGATTTATGTGAACAGTAGTTCATTGGAGAGTACTTGTGATCATTTCTACGAATCTGAGACTAGAAATATCTAGAAGTTTACCTTTCTTACAAATTTCCGCAGGTAAATAGTATAATTTTAAATATGGTTTGTGATATATACAAATTAAATTGTGCAGTTTATACGTGTTAACATCTCATGAAATACTTAAAAACATAAAGTCATTAATATCAAGTTATAAGCTTGGTTCTAATGTATAGAAAACCAAATATTAAACGATGGGTTAGATGATCAATTCATCAGATATTAGCTAGATTTTTGGCCCTCTGTATGGGGCTTTGGAAAAGTTTGGTGGTGGTGTCTGTAAGAAAACGGCAGAAATTAGTTCCATGCCAATAGTGACAATACAAACATTTCGGCTTTGTAAAATAAAGTAGAATATTGTTAAGCCACTAGAACCTTACCTAATTGAACATGCTTACAAAAGCTCTAAAACAAGTGCAGAAGCTCCTCCACCACCATTGCAAACACCTGCAACTCCAAATCTGCCATTTTTCTGCCGAAGAACCTGTCCAATGGAACGGATCGTTTTAATTGGATTAAGATGATGGATTCACCTTTCCATCCGGAAAAAAAAAACATTGCATATAGTAAAAAGAACTAGCAACCTCAACTTTTGCATATATTAGAAATACAATAAACAACAGTTCAAGAAAGCCAGCCTTTGCATGAGATCAAAGGAAACTGACAACTGCTTACGAAGTGATATGCATGGTCAGGAAACACATACCCCCAGCAAAGTGACAAGAATGCGAGCACCACTACAACCAAGAGGATGTCCTAGAGCTACCGCTCCACCATGCACATTGATTTTTTCCTGCAAGGAGAACAACAAGCACATAAGGTTGCTAGAGCACATAATTTTATATTTTCACTAAACAAGGTGATGCCCCAGTCACAAGGATAAAATACATAATAAAATATCTTGAATAAGATTAGTCATAAAACAAGAAAGCAAGTAGAAGTACTTAGTTAATATGCTAGTAAAATCAAAATACTTACAGTAGGAATCCCAAGAAGCTTCTGATTTGCCAGGGCAACAACCTGCAATTAAGAATGTAAGCTAAAAAAATATGGCATAAATTGCAACAAAAAAAGAATGATCAAGTCGTCAAAAATTAGATCATACAGAAAAAGCTTCGTTTATTTCATAATAATCAACTTGACAAGCTTCCAGTCCAGCATTAGAAATGGCTTTTGGTATTGCAAGTGCTGGTGCTGTTGTAAAGAGTTCTGGGGCCTGCAAGAATCAATGGAACATCTAGTTACGACCTTACTGAAAGAATAACATACAATCTCCCTCAAGCATCAGGAACTTCGATGTTCGAAAATTGATGGGATTAGACCTCTTAATTTCAAATAACTAAGGCCATTCACTAATTTCCAACTGTTTCAGAGCTGCTATTGAAGCTATACAATTACATGCTATGTACCTGGGCAGCATCAGCATATCCTGTGATCTTTGCAATTACTGGCAGCCCTAATTCTAAAGCCTTCTGTCCGCTAACTAACACCAACGCAGCAGCACCATCACTAAAAAAACATTTTTCAAGAAACACATTTAAGGAATTTAAAGTGTTAAAAGGAGTAACTTGTACTAAATATGAAACTTTCAAAAGGCATAAGTTGTACTAAATATCAAGGTGTAGTTTAGTGATAACTGGTTCCACAACAATGTTAGCCCTCATATAACTGTCTCTCAAGTATTTCAAAACTGCCTGCCATGGATCGGCACATGGTGCTTATGCTCGTACAGATGTATGGTACGTTGCGAGAACTTCACTGATTGTATTTGAAGTATATTGTGGGTCATACAAACAGATGAGCTGCTCTATCACAGTGATATACATGTCTTAATTCTTACAACAAAGAAAATGCATCATCATCTGTACATCTAGACCCTCTGTCTAGGATAACTTAGAGGTGCTTCTTGGTTGCATGAGCTTAAACTGCATAGCCGAAAGTTAGATGGCATGGCCCTCTTATACTCATCGCTACCTGACGTCTAGACCCTTTGTCTAGGATAACTACTCGCCAACTGACTCTCTAGGTTATACGGCATGGCCCTCTTATACTCATCACTACCTGGCTAGGAATCTGGCACCAAGTCTACGTCAATTCGACAGCCGGTCATAGAACCTTATCAATTCTTTTATGGAGCATTTTTATGTTCCATAGCTGACCCATTCTGACGGGAGAAGGCTTGAATAATGATGTCGATGATGATGATGTTAAATCGAAAAAATGTTGCAAGTTGTGGAAACCTTCCACCATATATCAAATAGGCCTAAAACTAATGACATCTATCACAACAAGGCATGATTATCCACTTGACACAGAGAGAAAAGGTCTTCAAAACATTTTAATGCAGTGTGACGTCAGTATGGGTCGTCATAATTGGCATCAAGGATTGCCAGTTTAGATAGCCCATCGGTCATTTACTTTATGAACAATCTCTTTCAAACATATCATGTATATACCATAACTTACTCATTTATATGCAATTAGGCCTCCATGTAAAATACATTTCGTAAATGTTTTCTCTCGAGCATCTCAAATTAATTTGTTCACACAAACTTATATTAAGTCACGTTGATATGTGCTCATTCCAGGGAAGGTTCTAACTAATGGGTTATGAGGTCGACTATGTGCGATTACACCTCCCTCAAACAAAATCATGGCATTGTCTCATTCATCTAGGTTCTTTCAGATACTAAGGGATGTCAGGTCGATGCTTACAATAGCATGAGCTTATATGCGTGACCAGTCAAGTAATTTTTCTTGCTGGCAAATTAACCTTTTACGGATTTACATCAATTCAGTCCCACCTGTAGTAGCTTATAATGCCGCTTTGACACTGTCATCATTCAATGAAGCCCTAGCATTTCAATATTCTCTATATGGAACCTTATTATGATTTGATCCAATCTGCGACCAAATTCCAAAATGATGGTTTTAATATTTCGCGGTGATCTACACCTTCCATACCTATGTACCAAGCATCCAGTAGTTTGGATAATAACTACTAGCCCATGCACCAAGATGAATCAGTTTAACAATTTGCATGGTAATGAAATCCATTAATTTACATACACTTGATGAGTGGGGAGGTATCCAACCACTTGATTTGATATATAAGTTTAAGAATCTGTTGATCATGGTGGACTGCAGTAATTTCATGATTGTTGATTTGGACAGTCAACTAGACCCATCTCTCTCTCTCTCTCTCTCTCTCTCTCTCTCTCTCTATATATATATATATATATATATATATATATATATATAGAGAGAGAGAGAGAGAGAGAGAGAGAGAGAGATAGCGGTTGATTGAAAGCTGGACATCAATAAGTTGTCTACATGGTTAAAGAATTTGGCTATTGACGGTCAGTCTGAGTGGAACATGTGATTAAGATCAGCCCGAGTGGTTGATCGAGGAAGGATGCACCTAATGCAAAAATTGAGAAACTTCGTGCAAAGAACTAGACTCATACATAGTCCAGGAAGATTGATGTAATAAAGACCCAATCTTAAGCAAATTAGTAGATGTAGACTAACCATTTCAACATATATATATATTTATATATATAATGATGAATCATCGTCCAAGCTTTCTCCTATCATAATAGAGTCGGTTGTGGAGCATAAGAAAGCTACATAAAATATTTTAACAATTTTACGACCATCTGTCGACTTTTACGATAATTTGTTGACATGATGTCAATCCCCTATGACAGTGTCAAATTCTTAGTCATAGTAGCTATGGGCATGAGAGGGACATGCCATAAAACCTAGGTGTTTTTATATATAGTTCAAGCTCATGCAACCAAGGAGCACAATCCAAGTTCTCCTACACTATAAGGAGTCTAAACAAAGAGGTAGGATGATATGTCACACCGTCTAGTAGCAAACATCGATTCGTTACAACCATATATAAATTAGAAATATAAGGTTGAAAATCACTTTCACCAATAATAAGTGCTACTAGGGGGTGGCCCAGCGGTTGGGATTGGTGTGGATTATTGGGGAGGTCCTGGAATCGTACCATGGCCTTGATTCATAAAGACACCAATAATAAGTCAATTTTCGCAGTATCGGTTTTGACACTTCATGGGGGTTTCTTGTGGTTTTGAATTGGTCGGTTTCGGCCATTACTGTGAATCTTGTAACAATTGGCAAAACAAAACTTAGAAAAACATGATTCCACAAAACAAAGAAAACAAGTATGCCAGGTCATCTTGAAGATACTAAAATTGTCTAGAGCATCAAAACCTGTGAAAATTAAGGAGCTACAATATATTATATTGTAGCTCCATACTTTGTTTATGGAAAGGCAAAATGGAAAAATAACACAAATGTGGAAAGAAAAAAAACCTTAAACTTGACGCGTTTCCAGCAGTAACCGTGCCATTATTATCCTTAAAACTTGGACGAAGCTTCCTCAACTTCAAAGGATCAAACTAACCAAACAAGACAACTAGAAATCAGCATGCTGATACCAAATCAACCAGATATGAATGCAAGTAAAAATTAATTGGTGCCAAGATACTTAACCACTTAATGTAGCATCATGAAACTGACTTACAGCACAAAGAAAAGTAAAGCAAGAAGAAGAAAAAAATCAATTGTTATATGGCCATTAAGGGGGTGAATATGCCAAGGAAGAAGGGAATATTACTGCATGGAGGAACTTCTATACCAATAAGGTTAAGTCATAAGAGATGGAGAGGGTACAGTTAACAATAGTTCCTCATGAAGTAAAATCATGTCTATGGAAAATATTGTGAAAGGGCATCTAATTGTAGCACTATATCATCACAATTATTACCTAAATCATACTCATTGGATGGGCTTCCATGTGCTTACGTTGAAGAGAATGATATTTAAAAGGGGAGAGGAGATTTGCTTGTTGGAGACAGTTGGAATAGAGTCGGACTGGAGTGGAACAAGAGGAACTGATACAGTGGAAGTATGAGAAGTCAGAATAGCCTTATTTTCATCATAGCCACTTTATAGTGGAATGAACTTTCCACTCTAAGATGACAAGAGGGATTCTGGCATTTTCCTAGAATGGGCTTTCTGATAGTGCCCAATACACTAATGTTATATATCAATCACAGGAATGGGAAAGATGAGCTCATTTCAATAAAGCCTATCTTTGTGAACCAAACATGGCCTAAGGTCAAAGGTAAATTCATAGTTTGCAGTATCGTCCGATACCGATACCGATACGATACGGTTGATACCGATACGGTTTGGCATGTCCCAATCCGATACTGACCGATACCCGATACCGACATTGGGAGGTATATTTTCGGTCAATTCGGCAAAGAAATTGGACGAAAAAGACCAATTAACAAGGGTGTAAAAGCATAGTAAGGTTGTAAAAGGAAACTTATATATCACAAGTAAACCAATCAGCAAAGGGTGACTACTATTCATTCAATTTCAAAACTACTAAGAAACAACACTAGAAATACTATGCCTAGATGTATAAAATATATTTTCTAAAATGTTAATAATTATTTGCTTTCCGATACCAACAAATCCGATACTCCGATCCGAAACCGCCGATATTGCCGATACCGCCGTTCCGAATACTCATAGGAATGGTCCGATACCGATACTTCGAACCTTGGGTAAATTTTTACTGATGCAAGAAACATTTTGACCGTGGGAAAAGAAGTCACAAATTAAGAAATAAACATCTTATAAGTTGCATCCCAACATAACCAAAGCAACTAATCCAATCTCGAAGAACTTACTTTTTGTAAGCTTTCATCCTTGTCAATGATTATTGATGGTTTTCCTCTACCTGCAGAAACTTCGACCTGCATGACATGATAAATTGATAATTTAGTCGAGGTTTGAAAGATAAATCATTTTCTTCCGCTTACTAAGCAAATATAAGACTAACCGGAGCAATTTCCCAATCAAAGGCACCACTATCTCGAGCAGCTATTCCGCATTCATTGCTTCGAATGGCATAAGAATCCTATATCAATAAAGAAAACAACTACCTCATCAACATGAGATGAGGTTCACTTCATCATTGAGACATGACCTCAATGGTTTAAAGGGCAGATATGATGGATGCAACTTAAATGTTTACACAGAGGAAATAACAATAGGTTGTGGAATTTATCCAGAACTGATATTCAAGGAGTATACTCTTAGTCTCTTACATTACAAGAGTTTAGAGGCATCCAAATAGTTATATGAAAATGGCTAATCTATGATGCAACAAAGATCCAAGCACAATAAACCAGCTGTGAATAAGCCAAAAATATGCGAGAGATGTCCAATAGATATTTTTGGAAGTTAAATACAGATAACATAACCAGTGCACAAGATATAGTTTATTGGTGGAGAATGCTGCTTTCAATACAAATCCAATAATGAAGATAGAGGGTCGTTTTTGGAAGTACTAGTAAAATTTGGTGAAATACCAAACCAGAGTTTGGCTGCAAAATAATTTGCCAACAAAATATTTTACCTCTGATTCTTATTTTAAAATAATACACCTTCCAGAATTGTGAAGAACAATAAAATTTAGACAAAAGAATTGACTTTTAGAATACCTGCTCTTCTCTTGTTATTGTATGATTATCAGCACAGAGTTCAGCAGCATTTCCCATGGCATAATCATTATATACATCCCAAAGACCATCTTTAAGCATCCCATCAACAAGAGTATCGTGTCCAAAGCGTGATCCTTTTCTGTAAGTATCAATTAATGGAAACAAATCAGACTCCTCACAGATAAAATCTAGAACATTACACAAAAAGGAGTGACAGAAATGGCGTACCTTGCTTCTGAGATATATTTAGGAGCATTGGACATGCTTTCCATGCCACCAGACACAACAATGTCATTGATTCCCAACTGGATACTTTGTGCCGCGAGCATTGTAGCTACATACACAGATGATATAAAATTGTTATGAGAATTGCAATTGAACACTATGTTGAATAGTCGTGCATATTCGATCATACCCTTCATCCCGGATGCACAAACTTTGTTAACAGTGGTGCAAACTACAGTATTAGGTATCCCAGCACCTAATGCAGCCTGCCTAGCTGGAGCCTGTCCGAGATTAGCACTCAAAACATTCCCAAAATAGACCTCTTGTACAAGAGTAGGATCAATGTTTGCCTTTTTCAGAGCAGCTGAAAATTAGAAGACTCCAATAATTTAGTAGACGCAACACAAGAAACAGTAGTAAGAAAGAAATAGAAGATGGTAATAATCTTACACTGAATGGCAATCGACCCAAGTTTGGTGGCAGGCAAAGATGATAGGGCACCAAGAAAGCCCCCCATAGGTGTTCGTGCAATGCCAACAACACATACATCTATTCACAATAAAGAATGAAAAAACATAAGAACTACAAACCAAATCAGCTGCAACATTAAGATTCTATTCTTCAACATGTGAATATGTATGCAAGTGATGACTATACAATAGAAGCCTTGTTTCCAAGCAAATAATCACGACAGTACACTCTATGGATCCCCAAAATTAAGTGTATATGACAGGCACTTGCAAATGACTGGAAACAAGATTGTACAAAATGATTATTTTAACCCAATATCAAACAACCACACAACCAAGGAAACATAAAGATTTCATTCCTCGACAGGGGAATTATGTATGCAAATCACTACATAATAAAATTCTTGCGTTCAAGGAAATAAAGTAATAAACACTAGAGTCCTCTATGGATATATATACAGATAATTGCACAAAGTGGTCAGAAACAAACATGTACATAATGGGTATGTAACCCAAGTACCAAACCAACCTCAAGATCAACAGAAACAACGAGATTTCCATTGATATGTATGCAAATCATCACTACAATACAAAAGTCTTGTTTTAAAGCAAATAATAACTGCAGAGTACTCTATGGATCCTCCAATTTAAGTATATTACCAAACCAACCAACATGGGACCAACAAAACCAATATGAGTGCAATTAAAGATTCAGTTTTGGATAGTCACATTACCATTTATTATGTCAGATTTTTTTACAAGTACACCTCTTAAGTACTAGTGTTCGCATGTTACTTAGGGGTGAGCATTATTCGGTTTTGGACCAAAAACCGAACCGAACCTAACCGAATAAGAGATTCGGTTCGGTTTGGAAAAAAATCCGATTCGTTTTCAGTTTTGAAAATACTAAATTTCTTATTCGGTTTCGGTTTTTGGGTTTCACTTTCTGTCCAAAACTGAAAACCGAATAAGGCTTATGAAATTATGTAAATACCCTCAATTCTATACATATTTTGTGATTAAAAATGTGTATGCTTTGAAAACAACAACTCTATGTATGTGTTTTGAAGCCAACTTTGATAATTTAACAACTAGTTCAACTTTGGACGCAATTTTGAAATACAACAAATGTGTGTATAACAATAACAATTTTTAATATAACTTAACCACGATCCCCACTTTGGACCGGACCTATTAAACAGTAGAAATAGCCCAACTGAACAAACCAAATCGTTTATTCGGTTCGGTTCGGTTTCGTAGCCAACTTCGGTTCGGTTTCGGTTTTGGATTTTTAGAATTTCGATTTTGACTTCGGTTCGGTTCAAACCGAATAAACCAAATGTTCACCCCTAATGTTACCCTTTAAAAAAGGGGCCGGCTATACACACCCTAACAACTGCTAAGCACACCCCACTTTTTTTATTAAAAAAAATTATAAATTCCTATTCTACCCTCCCATCAAGTGAACAAACCCCTCCCCTCCCCCCCCCCCCCCGGCCGCTTCCCTCCCCTCCCCCGCCCGCGCCGCCGCCCCCCTCCCTCCATCGCCCCCGAGCCCCCGCCCCCGTCCCCGTCCCCACCACCTCCACCTTCACCATCACCCCCCTCCCCCGCGCCACCGCCCCCGTCCCCCACGGCACCGGCCCCCTCCCCACCACCTTCACGCAGCAGCAGCCAGCGGCAGCACGGGCGGCGAGGTCGGATGGCGAGGTCGGGGGGCAGCGGCGAGGTCGGGTGAGGAGATCGAATTTTTTTGAGAATTTTACGGTTCTGTTCGACCCTGGTCGGTCGGACACATAGCAAAGAGTTCGATCCATCTCAGTCAAACACTTTTGTTTTGGTTCGACCTGCTCTTGTCGTACACCAATCTCAGTCGGACACACTACTGTACAGTTCGGCTGTTGTTGGTCGAACAGTATGGATATGTTCGACTGGTGTATGTCGAACAGTTGGGCTGTGCCCGACAGTCACATGTCGAGCATGTGGTTATCTGGGGTGTACTCAGCAATTGAAGGGTAGAATAGGAATTTTTTATAATATTGGGGTGTGCTTAGCAGTTGTTGGTGTGTGTATAGCCAAGCCCCATCAATTTAAATTTCTTATATTGCTTGTTAAGGTTTATTGGAGCAGACACCTAAAGTTGGTTCTTTGGTTTCCTTTGTTTCATCTTTAGATTTGATAAGTTTACAAGTATTTTCTTGTGAACAAGTGTTCTTTAAATTTGATATGTTTACATGGAGAAACTTTTATGCACTAACAACTTCCTTATGCTGCCATGAATTTAAAGACATGCATGCTCAATTGTCACATTGCGTGGGTCATCTTTCTTAGACTCCAGCGGACCACAGTGCTTAACTTGTACACAAATTATCTTTGCTAGATGGCGTGTTTCTAATACTTGTTATATCATGTGGTGGCATGTATGTATATCATGTTCTATGTTGCTATCTTGTTGAGCTGGCTGATCCTGGAGGATCTCGATATCGGTGGCTGCTATTATCAGGGGTGGAGAAGGGTGCCAGATGTAGTTTGGAGTGTCTTGGCTGTGTACAATACGTGTCTGACATGACATGGCCATATTTTCCGAGTGTCCGTGCTTCCTACCATAAACCTATTGTATATCAAAACATCAATCCAGATGTGAGGCAAGCTTAGTATAGCTTGCAGAATTGGGTACAAGGGACTGGTTATTGTTGATCTTTAGCATAGTTATCCGTAAGATAGCCAACAACTATTCTGATACTCAGCTCTTGCAAGTGCAAGCTGTTGGTATATTTGAATTATGTCTACAAATAACCGATATATAGCCTGATGTTTCAAGGATGATTGTATAAGCAAAAGCTCATGGGTGTCAACCATGATATTGACATATTATGCAATATTATTTGTAAAAGACCACTAGCGAAGCGAGCGCAGGCTGAGCAAGGGCCAATGTGCCTTATCAAAGTTGACTATGTTTGTAAGTTTGGTTCGAATTTGAGTAGGTAGTAGTCTAGTACTAACTGTGTAGCCTTGGATAATGGTAAGACACGGCACTGGGTCCTGGAGGATGCAAGTTCAAGTCATATAAACAATTCATAAAATTGCTAAGGCTGCATACATTTTGACCCTCATGAGCTCCTTTGTTAGCGAGAGAGCCATGTGTACAATATAATGCCTTTCTTTAGGCTTGGCATTGATAGCCTCTCCATAAAGCGGTTAAGGTTGCATGGACACCCTCCGAATCACTACTTCAATGGGGTCAAGGAAATCTGAGGGTTTTAGAGCATCATCTTAGTGAGATGCCTTTTACTAATATCGTACTCAATGAACTTAAGGAAAATCTTGTTCATGTTTTGCCTTTTATATATACATCTTTCATGAATGTCTTATAATGACTAGACTCGGGCAGTGACTACAGTAAACTTCTATTAGATGAAGTTTATGATCTTGATGGATCTGTAGAATCTACGAGAAGGTGTGACATTCTCCGAATTATATTAGTCTTCTGATAAATTCTTCTGATTAGAGAAGTTGAATAACAGTGGCGTTAGGTTTGTTTGTTCAATATGGATTCTTACACCATATGATTGTTGCCTCTTCAATTTGGAAAAAATCTAAATTGTTTACCAAGAATAGTTAGATTTGACACCTGTCAATAGCGTGCACAGACTGAAATGCACCAGGCCACAAAAAAAGGAATTTAAATGAAAAGCTTTAGTTATTTTTCTTGATTTACTCCAATGAGAAGAAGAAATGAGTAATGCTATTATAAATAACATTATTATCTTAAAATTTGGGAACACTGATACCTGTCTAGTGCCTCTTTGTCGAAATGGAGGATTCTTTCTTGGCACTAATTGGCACAATGTTGATACATTTTACACTCAAGAGGAATTGTTTGCTTATAAATGCCGCCGAACTCAAGGGCACATACCCACTAGTACGATGCTAATTAATAGAACGAATCCCTAAGGATGAAAAGGACTCAAGTAAATGCTAATTAATAGAACGAATCCCTAAGGATCAAATCTCAATGGAAATAGATTACAAGAAGAACGAAGGGATTACCAGGACGAAGAATAACCGACGCAAAACTCCTCGAAGCGCGATGTCCCTTCAAATCAATTCTAAACCCTCTTGCACCCTTGAAAAACTCTCTCCTTTCTAATTGATCCGAGGAGATTAGGGTTGGGAAACTTACTTAAGTCACCCTAATACCGAGATAACATGGACTGTCATGATCCAATGGTATTGATAGAACACCAAAATTGGGCCTTCAGCCTCGACAGTGGTATTCCGCTGGTGCAGTGTATCGACAGTGGTATATCGAGATAACATGGACTGTCATGATCCAATGGTATTGATAGAACACCAAAATTGGGCCTTCAGCCTCGACAGTGGTATTCCGCTGGTGCAGTGTATCGCCTGGTAGCTCTGGAGCAATAGCAGCGGTATTACCACATGAAGATTCTGTGACAAACTTTCATGATGGTGGTATATCGGCTGTATACCGCTTCAGTCTGATACGCCTTTGTGCAGATAGCTGATACACGTTCGGCACGAGCCTCCCTTGTCGCCATCGACTCTCCGAGTTTCTCCGACACACGGATGATGCTCGTCGCACTCCGAGGTGTTCTCCACATAGGTTTGGAACCCCACCTAACACCAACATAATTTTGGGAAGCATCATCTTTTTTTTCTAGAACTATGTGAAAGAAATGGAGAGGGTTTAGTATCGACCTCTAGCTTTAAGTACTATTGTTGTTTGGTATATTAAAGAAGAGGGTTTATAAATGTCATTAGGTCTGAAAAATATGAATCACTATGTTAATTTTGTTCCAAATCATTCATATTAATGCATAATTTCATATATCTGCTCTGGGTTTAATTGGTGAAATATGATAGTGATTTCGTATCATATCTCATTTATTAGGAGTCCCAGGACATCCCACAGACAAGGAAGTCACTAGAGAGCAAAGAAGTGCATCCTGGAAAGCCCTCAAAGCTTCTATTGATAGTATTTTGGTAGGTCTTAGTGGTGATGGTGTGTGTGTAAAGCTTATGGTTGTCGTGGAAGATTATGGATGTCCTCGTGTCAGCGAACTCAGCAGAAGCAACAACAACAAAAACAACATTACCAGCCACACCACTCAAAGGTTGGTGGCAGATGGAGGAAGTCAATTCTCTTTATATGAATCTTTCTCGGAGTTTTAGTCTCTTTATGGATATTTTTGAGCATGAAGGCAGATATCATAGAAGAGAGACTCTTGCAACCATGTGTGATGAGAAAGCTAGGATGTTGCAAGATCAGTTTAATGTTAGTATGAATCATATCCATGCTTTAGCCATTCTCATCTCTACATTTCGCCATGGGAAACTTCCATCTGTCATTGATCAGGTATTCTTCTTCTTATGGCAGATGGAAGTTTTCCATGGCGAAATGTAGAGATGAGAATGGCTAAAGCATGGATATGATTCATACTAACATTAAACTGATCTTGCAACATCCTAGCTTTCTCATCACACATGGTTGCAAGAGTCTCTCTTCTCCTTGAGATGATATCTGCCTTCATGCCCAAAAATATTCATAAAGAGACTAAAACTCCGAGAAAGACTCATATAAAGAGAATTGACTTCCTCCATCTGCCACCAACCTTTGAGTGGTGTGGCTGGTAATGTTGTTTTTGTTGTTGTTGCTTCTGTTGAGTTCGCTGACACGAGGACATCCATAATCTTCCACGACAACCATAAGCTTTACACACACATACCATCACCACTAAGACCGACGAAAATACTATCAATAGAAGCTTTGAGGGCTTTCCAGGATGCACTTCTTTGCTCTCTAGTGACTTCCTTGTCTGTGGGATGTCCTGGGACTCCTAATAAATGAGATACGATACGAAATCACTATCATATTTCACCAATTAAACCCAGAGCAGATATCTGAAATTATGCATTAATATGAATGATTTGGAACAAAATTAACATAGTGATCCATATTTTTCAGACCTAATGACATTTATAAACCCTCTTCTTTAATATACCAAACAACAATAGTACTTAAAGCTAGAGGTCGATGCTAAACCATCTCCATTTCTTTCACATAGTTCTAGAAAAAAAAGATGATGCTTCCCAAAATTATGTAGGTGTTAGGTGGGGTTCCAAACCTATGTGGAGAACACCTCGGAGTGCGACGAGCATCATCCGTGTGTCGGAGAAACTCGGAGAGTCGATGGCGACAAGGGAGGCTCGTGCCGAACGTGTATCAGATATCTGCACAAAGGCGTATCAGACTGAAGCGGTATACAGCCGATATACCACCATCATGAAAGTTTGTCACAGAACCTTCATGTGGTAATACCGCTGCTATTGCTCCAGAGCTACCTGGCGATACACTGCACCAGCGGAATACCACTGTCGAGGCTGAAGGCCCAATTTTGGTGTTCTATCAATACCATTGGATCATGATCAACAGTCCATGTTATCTCGGTATTAGGGTGACTTAAGTAAGTTTCCTAACCCTAATCTCCTCGGATCAATTAGAAAGGAGAGAGTTTTTCAAGGGTGCAAGAGGGTTTAGAATTGATTTGAAGGGACATCGCGCTTCGAGGAGTTTTGCGTCGGTTATTCTTCGTCCTGGTAATCCCTTCGTTCTTCTTGTAATCTATTTCCATTGAGATTTGATCCTTAGGGATTCGTTCTATTAATTAGCATTTACTTGAGTCCTTTTCATCCTTAGGGATTCGTTCTATTAATTAGCATCGTACTAGTGGGAATGTGCCCTTTAGTTCGGCGGCATTTATAAGCAAACAATTCCTCTTGAGTGTAAAATGTATCAACGTTGTGCCAATTAGTGCCAAGAAAGAATCCTCCATTTCGACAAAGAGGCACTAGACAGGTATCTGTGTTCCCAAATTTTAAGATAATAATGTTATTTATAATAGCATTACTCATTTCTTCTTCTCATTGGAGTAAATCAAGAAAAATAACTAAAGCTTTTCATTTAAATTCCTTTTTTTGTGGCCTGGTGCATTTCAGTCTGTGCACGCTATTGACAGGTGTCAAATCTAACTATTCTTGGTAAACAACTTAGATTTTTTCCAAATTGAAGAGGCAACAATCATATGGTGTAAGAATCCATATTGAACAAACAAACCTAACGCCACTGTTATTCAACTTCTCTAATCAGAAGAATTTATCAGAAGACTAATATAATTCGGAGAATGTCACACCTTCTCGTAGATTCTACAGATCCATCAAGATCATAAACTTCATCTAATAGAAGTTTCCTGTAGTCACTGCCCGAGTCTAGTCATTATAAGACATTCATGAAAGATGTATATATAAAAGGCAAAACATGAACAGGCTTTTCCTTAAGTTCATTGAGTACGATATTAGTAAAAAGTATCTCACTAAGATGATGCTCTAAAACCCTCAGATTTCCTTGACCCCATTGAAGTAGTGATTCGGAGGGTGTCCATGCAACCTTAACCGCTTTATGGAGAGGCTATCAATGCCAAGCCTAAAGAAAGGCATTATATTGTACACATGGCTCTCTCGCTAACAAAGGAGCTCATGAGGGTCAAAATGTATGCAGCCTTAGCAATTTTATGGATTGTTTATATGACTTGAACTTGCATCCTCCAGGACCCAGTGCCGTATCTTACCATTGTCCAAGGCTACACAGTTAGTACTAGACTACTACCTACTCAAATTCGAACCAAACTTACAAACATAGTCAACTTTGATAAGGCACATTGGCCCTTGCTCAGCATGCGCTCGCTTCGCTAGTGGTCTTTTACAAATAATATTGCATAATATGTCAATATCATGGTTGACACCCATGAGCTTTTGCTTATACAATCATCCTTGAAACATCAGGCTATATATCGGTTATTTGTAGACATAATTCAAATATACCAACAGCTTGCACTTGCAAGAGATGAGTATCACAATAGTTGTCGACTATCTTCCGGATAGCTATGCTAAAGATCAACAATAACCAGCCCCTTATACCCAATTCTGCAAGCTATACTAAGCTTGCCTCATATCTGGATTGATGTTTTGATATACAATAGGTTTATGGTAGGAAGCACGGACACTCGAAAAATATAGCTATGTCATGTCAGACACGTATTGTACACAGCCAAGACACTCCAAACTACATCTGGCACCCTTCTCCACCCCTGATAATAGCAGCCACCGATATCGAGATCCTCCAGGATCAGCCAGCTCAACAAGATAGCAACATAGAACAGGATATACATACATGCCACCACATGATATAACAAGTATTAGAAACACGCCATCTAGCAAAGATTATTTGTGTACAAGTTAAGCACTGTGGTCCGCTGGAGTCTAAGAAAGACGACCCACGCAATGTGACAATTGAGCATGCATGTCTTTAAATTCATGGCAGCATAAGGAAGTTGTTAGTGCATAAAAGTTTCTCCATGTAAACATATCAAATTTAAAGAACACTTGTTCACAAGAAAATTCTTGTAAACTTATCAAATCTAAAGATGAAACAAAGGAAACCAAAGAACCAACTTTAGGTGTCTGCTCCAATAAACCTTGACAAGCAATATAAGAAATTTAAATTGATGGGGCTTGGCTATACACACCCCAACAACTGCTAAGCACACCCCAATATTATAAAAAATTCCTATTCTACCCTTTAATTGCTGAGTACACCTCAGATAACCACATGCTCGACCTGTGACTGTCGGACACAGCCCAACTGTTCGACATACACCAGTCGAACATATCCATACTGTTCGACCAACAACAGCCGAACTGTACAGTAGTGTGTCCGACTGAGATTGGTGTACGACAGGAGCAGGTCGAACCAAAACAAAAGTGTTCGACTGAGATGGATCGAACTCTTTGCTGTGTGTCCGACCGACCAGGGTCGAACAGAACTGTAAAATTCTAAAAAAAATTCGATCTCCTCACCCGACCTAGCCGCTGCCCCCCGACCTCGCCGCCCGTGCTGCCGCTGGCTGCTGCTGCGTGAAGGTGGTGGGGAGGGGGGCGGCGCCGTGGGGGACGGGGGCAGGGGCTCGGGGGACGGGGGCGGCGGCGCGGGGGAGGGGGGGTGATGGTGAAGGTGGAGGTGGTGGGGACGGGGGCGGGGGCGGGGGCTGCGGAGGGGTCGGCGGCGCGGGCGGGGGAGGGGAGGAAAGCAGCAGGGGGGGGGGGGGGGGGGGAAGGGGAGGGGTGTGTTCAGCAGATGGGAGGGTAGAATAGGAATTTGATTAAAAAAAAAAAAAGTGGGGTGTGCTTAGCAGTTGTTGGGGTGTGTATAGCCGGCCCCTTTAAAAAAAAATTTAATTGCACATTTAGCCCCTGTAGGTACCCTTATCATTAGTATCTATGCGTATCCTTCTATTCATCATGACTGTAAGCTGATCTACTAGATCCTCAGGAATTTTGCCAGAGTGAACCACCGATTCAAAACCATCGATATTCATAGGTAGATAGGTCCCAATTCGATGCCAAACTCAAGTGTTTGAACCTAACCAAGAAAAGGAACCTTTTTTCTTGGGTTGAATGCAATTGCAAATTTTACAGGGGTACAGATACAAAATTGAACATTTTAGAGTGTATACATGTAAAAAAAATTTTACAGCTCAAAAATGATTCCCACAACAAATCTTTCCTATTTTGCATAAAAAAAGAAGAATTTCCTCCTCAGTTTCTCATTGTAGTCCATTTTTCGATCAAGATTCGAACTTTCACATACGCATTTGAGCAAGAAGAGAGGGATTTGCATACCTCTGGGCTTGATCTTGTCGGACTCCACTGACGCCGACATGGATCGATCCGGATCTGCAATTTCTTCAAACAAATTAAAAAAAGGAAAAAAAAAAAAAGAAAAAGAAAAATCAAGCACGGGATATGATTCTAATTGGGAAATTAGAGACGGAAATGAAATAATTGAGTAACAATTTGTTGAATTGTTCGTACTTGCGGAGTTAGAAGAGAATTAGGGTTTCGATGAGATCGAAGGAATCACTCACTCACTCACTCACTCTCTCTCTCTCTCTCTGAACTAAGCTCGGGAGAGCGGAAATGAAGGGAATTTATCGGAGAGAAAGAGGGTCTGCTTTTTTTTGCATATAAATACCTCTATACTTGCAATTTGTGATTTTTGCATATAAATATTGTTTGGTAATTAGGCTATCTCCGATGGGGATTTCTAAAATTGAATTTATATCGTACTGGGCCGCCCAGGTCCATAAAGTACGGGTTCGGGTCGGACATGGACCGATTTTTTTTGATCCTAAAGAAATTTTGGGCCGGGCCGGGCTTAATTATTATTTATGAAGTCCAAATCCGCCCACAAGAGTCGGACTTTTCGGGCCAAGTCAGATCGGGCCGGGCCAGTCATGAAATCTTTTCTCGTTAGCTTTTAACATTGTATACCACCAGTCGTCTACAATTTATTCTCGCTCAAGTTATATATGTTTTGATTTTTTTTTTATCCTTGCTGTTGGCACCTATGGTTTTTAGCATGAAATATTATGCGTGAATTGCTCTTTGAGATTTTTCAGTTCCAAGCTTCACAATTATTCGTGATGTATCAGATGAGTGTTGGCTAAACAAATCAGACATTTTCTAGTTCTTTATTATGTGTGAATTGCAGATTTTTCAGTTCCAACCACCAGTCATTTACAATCAGACATGTTTTCTTTCTTATGTTCTATTCTCAAATGTCTCAGCCTTTATACATTTGCAATTTGAAACCTCTAGTTGATCATTGTATGATTATAATCAGTGAATGTATTGTATAGCAACATTAGTTGATTAATATCAACAATAATTTGGATTATCATTTCCTTCTATATAGAATATTATGTGATATAATATCTTGGCGGATGCATAGTCCGAACTTGTATCGGACGGGCCTCGGGCCGGGCTCGGACAGACGGATGCATAGTCTAAGTCCGGCCTATACTAATATGGACCGGGTCGGACTACCCTAATGACCGGGCTCTATCGGACTTTGGCCCATCGGATCGGGCGAACTTTTCGAACGCTCATAGACTTCGGGCCAAATGATAATCCCTATATCGTACTTGACATTCTAATATATAAAAAATTTGTATCCTAGTTGCCATAGTTTCTACATAGAAATTCACCCAAAAAAATTATAATTTAATTATTTGAAAGTGGGGTCCGATATTAAGATGAATTTCTGTGACTCTCATTGAAATTCTACATACTACATATTACATCTCAGTGCTACATAGGATGAAAAATGAAATAGAAACTACTGTAGGAAAAAGTTTTTTTTCTAAAAAGTATTTCTACCATGGAAATAGGTAGGGCTGTAAATGAGCCAAGCCGTTCGCGAGCTGCTCGAAGCTCGGCTCGATAAAAGCTCGTTTGAGCTCGGTTCGTTTACTAAACAAGCTGAGCTCAAGCTTCATTTTCGAGCTCGTTTAATAAACAAGCCAAGCTCAAGCTTAGAAGTACTCGGCTCGTTTGAGCTCGCGAGCTGGCTCGTTTATGAGCTTGCGAGCTGGCTCGTTTAGAAGCTCGTTTAGGAGCTTGTTTAGAAGCTCATTTGTTCTCTATTGAATTCTAATTTTATATATATTTGTGCATTATATATTTATATGTCCTTAATAATTGATATTAAGGAACTTTTTTAATTAAAAATTTATAATTAAATTGTTAATATTACAAGTACTTGAATTCAAACCTAACTAAATTGAAATCGAGCTCGTTAAGCTTAAAATCAATTTTAATGAGTTTAAAATAAAGTTGAACGAGCTTTAAATCAAGCTTAACAAACTTGATTTTGAGCTTATCGAGCTTGCTTATCAAACTTGAATCAAGCTTTCTTATCAAGCCAAGCTCGAGCTCAAACCAAGCCAAGCTCAAGCTTAATATAAACAAGCTTGAGCCAAGCTCAAGCTCTAAAATAAAAAATTTATCAAGCTCGAGCTCGAGCTTGAGCTCGATTAATTCTAGTCAAGCCAAGCTCAAGCTTACCAAAGCTTGGCTCGGCTTGGCTCGTTTGCAGCCCTAGAAATAGGGAAGATAGAAGCTACCATTGGAGATAGGGCTGCAAACGAGCCAAGTCGTTCGCAAGCTGCTCGAAGCTTGGGTCGATAAAAGCTCGTTTGAGTTTGGTTCATTTAGTAAACAAACTGAGCTCAAGCTTTATTTTTGAGCTCGTTTTATAAACGAGCCAAGCTCAAGCTTAGAAGTACTCGGCTCGATTGAGCTCGCGAGCTGACTCGTTATGAGCTTGCGAGCTAGCTTGTTTTGAAGCTTGTTTAGGTGCTTGTTTAAAAGCTCGTTTGTTCATTGTTGAACTCTCTCTCTCTCTCTCTCTCTCTCTCTCTCTCTCTCTCTATATATATATATATATATATATATAGAGAGAGAGAGAGAGAGAAAAAAAAAAAATATATATATATATATATATATATATATATATATATATATATAGAGAGAGAGAGAGAGAGAGAGAGAGAGATCAACATTCTCTCACTTTTGCATCCCCTAAGCATCCTCATGATAACACCAATTGGATCTTGTTTTAAGTCATCTAATCTTAACCGTTAATTTTTCAATGGTTAAGAATAAATGACTTAAACAAGATCCAACGAATGTGAAAGAGAAAATGCTTAGGGGATGCAAAAGTGAGAAAATGTTGATCTCTCCTCATATATATATATATATATATATATATATATATATATATATATATATATATATATATATATATATATATATATTGGAACCAGGTAAATTGTTTCTGGAATCGCTCCCACTGGGATTCGAATTCCTGACCACTCGGGCCGCATGCATCTCTCTTAACCACTAGACTAGACGTCATTTGCTATATATATGATTGTGTGTATTATATATTTATGTCCTTAATAAGTGATATTAAGGAACTTGTTTTAATTAAATGTTCATAAATAAATTGTTAATATTTCAGTTACTTGAATTCAAACCTAACTAGCATGAAATCAACCTCATTAAGCTTTAAATCAAGCTTAATGAGCTTGAAATCAACCTCGTTAAGCTTGAAATCAAGCTTAATGAGCTTGTAATAAAGTTGAGCGACAAGCTTGATTTCAAGCTTATCGAGCTTGTTTATCAAGCTTGAATCATGCTTCCTTATCAAGCCAAGCTCGAGCTCAAACCAAGCCAAGCTCAAGCTTAATATAAACAAGCTCGAGCTTCAAAATAAAAATTATCAAAGACGAGCTCGAATAATTCTAGTCAATCCAAGCTCAAGCTTACAAAAGCTCGGCTCGGCTCGTTTGCAGCCCTAATTGGAGACACTCTTAAATCACAAATATAAAGTTTTGTTTCTTTGATCACCATTTGACATATTCATGAAAACTATAGTATAGGTTTATTGAGATCTTCAATCACAATCTCAATGCTAACCATCATTGTTTATTAGCGTTACTCATCATCTTGACCAAAGAGCTTATCTAATCAAATCTATAGCTAAACCCTTAAGTTAAACCTTGTAGATATGTATATGACCCGTTAATACCTTAGTCATCAAAACCTTAATTACATACGAGTTTCAAATTATTAATTTCATCAACTATCTTTTGTACGTAAAACATACTATTTTTAGAATCTCCTATCCACCATCGGTTCATTACTCTGTTGTGGGTACAATGTTATCAACAACATTATCAACCTCGAAGTCCTCAAGTTAATTTAAGTCCAAATACCGTTAGTCCTCAACTTATAATCACACTAGTAATATGCACGTGCCTAAAATTATCAGAAAATTTACTGTACCTAAAATATGTTTCGATAATTTAGCCAAAACGTAACAAATTACATAAAACGAAACTTTATGCCAACGCGGTTGGCGGAAAAAAAATATTCATGAATTAAAAATATTTGGGTTTGATTTCCGCCAACGGAGTTGCCAGAAAATTAGTTTGAGGGGAAATAGTTTTTATGGTTGGTTCGGTTTGGTTTGTTAAATATATTTATTCGATTTGGTTTGGTTTATAATGGTTATATTGTTTTAAATGGATTTTGTTTTGTTTGGCTTGCACGGTTATATTGTTGGATTTGGAACGACTAGCTATTGCAACGACTAACTACTTTTTCCAACAGCTATTTGGATTATCAAATCAGTAGTAGGTCCTTCGGGAACATGTCCATCATTTTGACTAGCCATCTGTATAATGATAATTGTCAAAACAAGTATTTTTAGGATCAAGATTACGATTTAGATTTAACTAGTATTATGGTTAGGGTTGATTATGATTAGACTTAGAATTACAATTACTAAAAAAAATTAAAACTAAAATGAGCTAAAAAAAAAAAGTTACCTGTCCTCTGCACTACTGCTTTCTCCTCTCTTCAACCTCTCCTCTTATAAGATACTAGCATATGTGCACGTGCCTTGCACGTATTTTAACATTTCTTAATTAGTTTAGGAAGACTCTTTATGAAGATCAAAGGGTAGTCTTCCAAATTACTAAGTTGTCCTTATTAAAATTAATGAACTATTTTTAATTAGTATAAGTATGTAAGAGTATTTTCGAAATTCAAAAGTTTCGCCATCTAAGTTTTACTATTATATAGTAGAATAGATTTGTGAACCACCGACTTAATTGCCAACCCCTCCCTCTGCCATCTTCATTGTTTCCGTTGTTATTCATTCATTGCTATTGCCCAACTTTTCCCTGCCATCTTCATTGCTTTCATTGTCATTCATTCATTGCTATTGCCCAACTTTTTCTGTGCCATCTTCATTGCTCTCTACTTCCATCCCTCCCTCTCTAAGACCCTCTCTCAAGGTGCATTGTCGGCCGGGTGGCCCGAAGCCCGGTCCGGCCCGCACGGAAGCCTGGCCACAGGCAGTCTGGCCCGGCACGGCCCGGCCTCCCACCCCACACGGTTTGGATCGGGCCTCCCCCGTCCAGCCCAAGACCGGCCTGGTCCGGTGAATTTTTTTTTTTTAAATCGGCCCGCTGGCCTGCCCGGCTGGACCGACCCGAAACCGGCCGGTTCAAATTTTTTTTTTTTTTTAAATCCGAACGTTAGGGGGTCTTTTACCAAAATGCCCCCAAATGTATCCGTTATATATACGTTGGGAGGGGCATTTTGGTCATTTAATTTGTTACAATTTTTTTACAAATTTTTTACAAATTTCAAAATTTTAACTTATACTTTTTAATTTTTAACTTATACTTTCAAAATTTAAATTTTAAATTATAACTTACAAAATTTCAAATTTTTAACTTATACATTTAAATTTTTAACTTATACTTTCAAAATTACATTTTTAAATTATAACTTACAAAATTTTAACTTATACTTTCAAATTTTTAAATTTCAAAAACAAAATTTTACTTTTAAATTAAAAAAAATATTTTCTAACTCCGCCTATGTCAAGCAAGCATTGCCGATCTCAAGCCCGGATAAAAGAAGAGGGAGAAATATATTTTTTTTCAACTCTTACAAACGTTTCTTTTAAAATTATATTACAAATATTTTTTCAAAATAATTTAACAAAAAAAAAACATAAACAAAAACAATACAAATAAAAAAATAAAAATAAATAAAAAACTGAACTGAGTCGGTCCGGTTCAGTCCGACTGAACCGGCCCGCACTAAAAAAATTCATAAACAAACATTTCTTCATTGTTTCCGTTGTTATTCATTCATTGCTATTGCCCAACTTTTCTCTGCCATCTTCATTGCTTTCATTGTCATTCATTCATCTCCATTGCTCTCTACTTCCAACATAAACAAACATTTCTTCATTGTTTCCGTTGTTATTCATTCATTGCTATTGCCCAACTTTTTCTGTGCCATCTCCATTGCTCTCTACTTCCATCCCTCCCCCTCTAAGACCATCTCCAGTGGGGGTTTCTATCTTCCCTATTTCTAGGGAAGAAATTCATTTTACAAAAAACTTCTCCTAAGACCATTTCCAATGGTGATTTCTAAAATTGAGTTCTTATCCTACTTGGCATTGTACTTTAAGGAGATTTCTATCCTAGTTGGAAGAGTTTCTACATAGAAATTGTACAGATACAAAAAATGCTCTCCAATGGTTCTACATTTCTATCCTATGTGTCACATAGTAAAAGGACCAATTTAATGGTGTGGGGCCCAATAATAATTGTCATGAGAGAGAGGAGAATTTCTATGAGAGTTTCTACATGTAGAAACCTTCCTAGAAAGTTTCCATCCTACATCATTGCCACCTAGGATAGAAATGGTGATAGAAACCACCATTGGAAGAAGTTTTTTCTAAAATGAATTTCTTCCATAGAAATAGGGAAGATAGAAACCCCCATTGGAGATGGTCTAATGGTGATTTTTATCACCATTTCTATCTTAAGTGACAATGATATATAATAAAAACTTTCTAGGAGGGTTTCTACATGTAGAAACTCTCATAGAAATACTCCTCTCTCATGACAATTATTATTGGACCCCACACCATTAAATTGGTTCTTTTACTATGTGACATTTTACTATGTGACACATATGATAGAAATGGTTCTACCATTGGAGAGCATTTTTGCATGTCTACGATTTCTACGTATAAACTCTTCCAACTAAGATAGAAATCTCCTTAAAAGACAATACAAAATAACATAAGAACTCAATTTTAGAAATCACCATTGGAGATGGTCTAATAACTCTTCCATTGTCATTCATTCATTCATTCCTCTTTGATGTTGGAATACTTCCTCTTGTTTAACAAATTAAGACCGAGCGTCTGAACTCCATCTGCAATTATAGAATTATGATACGGTACCATTCTTTGCTCTCTGTTGTTGGAATACTTCCTCCTCCCATCCGTGCTGAACCGCAAACCCGGCCGCCCGTCCGCACCGCAAGCCCACCCGCGCTTGTCAGTTTTCTGCCAACCCAGTTGGCGGAAATATAACGTTTGTTTTTTTTTTTTATTTGGGAATTAATTAGGACTTTTGTTTTTCCGCCATCTTGGTTGGGGACAAATTTTATTTTTTTCTAATTTCTTTCAGCTTCTTTCTTTTGCTCTAATTTTTCTCAACTTATTTTTGGTACAGTAAATTTTCTATAAAAATATTGCTAAAAAAATTAAATTAGAATTTTGTGTGTGTGTATATATATATATATATATATATATATATATATATATATATATATATATATATATATATATATATGAAAAATTCTACAATACATCTGCTGGAAATGGATGTATCGATACATCCGAAATCTGGACCGTTGGATGTTAATCCAACGGTTCAGGTTTAATTCAGATAAAATAATACAGGAGACATCATTTAATGCTGATTTAGACTTTTGACCTGTTGGTAACTTGCTTTAGCAGGTCATTCTTCACTTTATTTTTTTCAATGAACACCCTAAATTAACTCATATTTACTCTCTCAAAAGTCCATCCAATTTAATCTGAACCTTTTTTTTTTGGTTACAGGCCATGGTAGTCGTGGTGGTGCTGGTGGTGGTGGAAAGAGAAACGGAGATGAAGAAGGAAATAAGAAACGGTTCAGATCGCGTCGAACGTCGTCGAGCACCCCTAGAACAACGAGGAGTACCAGCTGCGCCGAGAAGAATCGGTCCGCTTCGCGTCGGACGTCGTCGAGGCCTCCTCGAACAAGAAGAAGTACCAGCGGCGCCGCTCTAATTTTACTGTCCATGCCATTGTCTGAAATTTTATTTTCATTTAACAATTTAATATTTTGTTAATAAAGCTACATGTCATGGTGGTGGTGGTGAACTGAGGAAACCTGCTTCTGAGGTCGGACGGATTATTTTTTAACTTTTCTAAAGATAATATTTTCGAGGAGAATATTTTTTTGGACAGAGAATGGCCATTCTCTTTGCTTTTAACACGGAGAATGACCATTCTCTTTGCTTTTAATACGGCGAATGGACGGAGAATGGTACATTTAGGACGGAGAATGGTACATTTAGGACGGAGAATACGGCGAATGGCCATTCTCTTTGCTTTTAATATGGCGAATAGACGGTGAATACGGCGAATGGACGGAGAATGGCCATTCTCTTTGCTTTTAATATGGCGAATGGACGGTGAATACGGCGAATGGACGGAGAATGGCCATTCTCTTTGCTTTTAATACGGCGAATGGACGGAGAATTGTACATTTAGGACGGAGAATGGACGGAGAATACGGCGAATGGCCATTCTCTTTGCTTTTAATACGGCGAATGGACGGTGAATACGGCGAATGGACGGAGAATGACCATTCTCTTTGCTTTTAACACAGAGAATGACCATTCTCTTTGCTTTTAATACGGCGAATGGACGAAGAATGGTACATTTAGGACGGAGAATGGTACATTTAGGAAGCCGACAAAAGCTCGTTCTCTCAAATCTCTTCTTTGTGTAAATTAAATCCAAGGAGGACACAATCCCTAATTTTAGTTATTGCTTAGCAGAGTCTGCTTAGTTGTTGTAAAATTGTGGTGTTGCTTCTGTGACACTTTCATCTTTAATCTCATATTTTCTATGAATATGTGTTCTGTTTGATTTTGATTTAGTAATCTTTCCGTAATTAGTTTTTTTGTTTCATCTAACAATTTAATATTTTTGTTATAAATCTACAGGGCATGGTGGTGGTGGAAGGAGAAACGGAGATGAAGAAGAAAAGAAGAAGAAGTTCCGGTTCGCGGCGGACTTCGTCGAGTTCCTCAATCCAAGCGGAATTAAACCTCTTATAGAGTTCCTTAATTGAAGTTGATCACGATAACCTTTTGTAATTTTCAAACGGATAGTAGAATCTTCCTCGAGCCCTCCTCAATCAAACGGCTAGTAGAATCTTCCTCGAGCCCTCCTTAATCAAACGGCTAGTAGATTGTTTGCTAGTCTCAAAATTTATTTGTCTTTCCATTTTTCTCACTTTTTGTACTTCTTTCTTGCTATATATACAATAGTTTTCTTGTTTCATAGTACTATTATTCATTCTGAAATACATAGAATAGTTTTCTGAAATACAATAGTTTTCTTGTTCTCAAGATGTCTACTCGTGTGGGGAAAAATGTAGAAGACGTAGAAGATTGGATGCCAAATCCAAATGAAACCTTCATTCCGCGTTTGTTGCGCAAGATTGAAGAACACCTGTCGACAATTTCAGCTGATGTTGCAAAGATAAAAATTGAACAAATAAAGTTATCTCGACGTTTGGAGAAGATTGAAGAATCTCCAGCTTTGAAGGAGGCATCTTCATCTGGAGCATTTAATAATGTGAAGGTGGTTTTCGTTGTATCTTCTTCCGAAGAGGAGGACGTGGAGCTACAGTCTCGTAGTAAAGCATTGGACCGATTTCTCACATTGGACGCTATAGAAGAAGAAGAAACTGACTTTAGCAGTCCTTCTAAAAGAATGCGTAGAAATTTACATCCGATCACACCATCCAAAATTAATAAGGGGTTCAACCTTGAAGCCTAGCAATTGTACTAGTGTTTCTTCGAGATATTACGACTATATTTTTGCAGATGATAGACCTGACGAGTAAGTAATATGAGTTTTGATTTAATTCCAACAGTTTTTTCTCCTAATTTATTCGTTTCTTTTCTTAGAGAAATAATATCATCTTGCAACCAAATCTATGTGTCTCGGTGGGAGATGAAGACCTTAGCTCCTTTAACGAAAATTACCAATGGGGTATGTATAGATAGTATATTTCTTCTTAGATGCCATCTATGTTTACTTCGATTCCATCGCTGACATTTTTAATAATTTATTCAGATTGTAGGTATTGTCTCTGCTCTTCTCACCGCGGAGGAACGGAAAAGAACCTCCAATAAAGCTAATGTATGGTTTTTACCAATAAGGATGTCGGTGAGTGAGCATTTTATTCTTCAATGCATATGCATTAACAATTTTCTCGTTTGTTTGTCCTTCGTAATGTATTAATTGATGTGTATGTAGAAAGCCACGTTACCTCCATCCGTCAAAAAGCCTCATGAATTATGGAAGAAGTTTAAATATTTTCAGGATTACATGGGATCTTTAAGCACTTGTAAAGAGGTATTAATGTATTTATGTTTAATTATTAATCCTAATTTTCTGAAAATTTACTAATTTGTTTTACCTAATTATCCTGATTCAGATATACATACCCATTCATTTGGGCGAACACTATACTCTTACAAGAGTTCTGGTTAAAAAAAGGACTGTTGAAATTTGGGAGTCACTTGCATCTAAAGATGATTCGATTCAAAGCAGAATAGTTATAAAAGAAATAGTAAGCTCATATTCATCAATTTTTATGAATTGGGTACAAGATACGCGGTATACTAATACATATTATATTCTGGTAATTGTAGTTTTAAATTTGGATATCTTTCTCGAAGAAGAGATTTTGAAGCTGAGAGATGCTAGGTTCAGCTTTTCTACTTTTGCAATAAAACGTCCTTCTTATGTTTCCCGTCAAGGCAATTTAGTTGATTGTGGAATTTTTGTAATTGCATTCATGAAAGACCGATGTAGCCTGGACTACCGTTCTATCGATGTAAGTATGAAAATATGTCGTCAAAAACTTCAACTTTTTAGAGCAATATTTTTGATGTTATGTTTGTTATATGCAGTTTGATGCGGAAAAGGAAAGACGCAAAGTTGGTGAATGGATTACAACTTCAGAGCACAATGAAGAGCTAAAAAAGAAGTCCAATCTGATTGAATATGGAAGACGATGATTTTTTTCTTCTTCTTTTATATCTAATGTATGAAAATTCCTAATGTATTATGTTCATTTGTTTTGTTGAGTTGTAATGACATTTTTGCCAAACGGCTTCAATTCTTTTTGATTAAGCAGAATCATTTCTATTCTTCAAATTAATATAATTAAGCAGAAAGGAGTCTTTTGTCCTTCCATCAAATGATATTTTTGTCCTTCTAATTAATTCAAAACACCCCCGAACCCTTTTATTAAAAAAAGAAAAGGAAAAAAAGAAAACCGTTTCGGAGCTTCCTCTTCTTCCATAATCCACTCTGTACTCAAACCTAGGTCATTCTCCTCCAAAATCTTCAAACCTTCCTCCCCATTCGTAATATTCACACCATGTCTGCATCAGCGGCAGAATCATCACCGGCAGCATCACCAATTAGAGAAGATGCACCAGTTACAGAAAATCCAAAAGCGATAGACGGAGAACAACGGAAACCCTATTATAAGAAAGTTGCACAAAGAAAAAAGGAAAAAGCTGCTAAACAAAAAGAAGTGCAAGAAGAAGTGCAAACAGAAGGTATAACTTTGATTTTATGTTCGTAAATTCTATATATATTACAAGAAAAATGACATTCTCCGTCATAAAACGCATTTGAATGTTAAATTCTATTCGCCGTTTAATTTGGAACGGAGAATGGAATTCTCCGTCTAACTTGAAACGGAGAATGCCGTTCCCAGTGTTAAAACCCATAAGAATGGCCATTCTCCGACCTAATTTTTTATTTTTTTTTGTTTTGCAGAAAAAAAATCTGTCAGGAATAAGGATTCAAGACTTTTCCGTTCTACCTTCAAGCCAATGCTAAATCTTATGGAGGAGGTCAATCGAGATGTTGGCCGTTTACCTGAGCCAGTTATTGGTTCCTTGAAGAATACCGGTTTCTGGAATTTTGTCGAGATTTTCTACCAAAAAGAGTCCACGTCTCCGAAGTGGCCAAGGTAACGGAAGGGCTTAAGAATTTAATTGCAAGTTACACAGAAGAAGAAGATGGCGTCGGGTGCTTTGAATTGAGCACCACTGTTAAAATCGCGCCAAGCGTCAAGAATATGGCAGTCATATTCGGTCTACCGCTGAATGAAGAAAGCGTTGATGATGTTTCTTACAGAAGATTGATAAAGGAAAAACAACAGCAGCCCACACCACCAGCATCATTGAGCCTGTGTAGAGATCACTTCACAAGATTGCTGGCTAATACTAAGGGTAAACACTCAGAAGTCACGAATAAGGAAGTGAGAGACAAGTTCTTTGAATTGTTACGACGGCTTCGTGGCGGAGATAACGCTGTTAATCCAGATGATTTGGCCAAGCTAATAATCTTCCACTTGTGCCAAACAGTATTCTTCACAAAGTCTGGCGGTTCAAATTTACCGTACAGATTCTTGGCCTTGGTAGACAGTGTGGACGTCATCAACAGTATATGCTGGCCAAGGTTAATCCTGGCATATGTAATGGATAGCATAAAGAGGAGTAGAAGCAAAACTGAACAGGGGGATTACTCAATGGCTTTCCACAAATTGGAAGGTTGCACAATATACTTCCTCTATTGGTTTGTAGAACATAGTAAATTTGTGGAAAGGAAGTTCGCCCCAATTCCTGATTACCCAAGATTTTTCACATGGAATTGGTACGAAATCTCAAACTTCCTCAAGGCCGAATATCACAACAAAATGAGATCGAAGATGATATTGGAAGATCTGGTTATACCTGTTGGAGAAGAAGAAGGGCACAAAGAAGATGAGCCACCTATAGAAAAAGTTGAAAAAGAGGGAGAGGAAGAACACCAAGAAGCAGGTGGGAATAATTTTGATGAACAACGGATACCACAACATCATGAAATGGGCGCTGTGATGGACGACTCAGCAAAAGAATTGGAGGATTTGAGAAGACATCATTCAGATATTCTTGCGCAGAATGAATAACTCAAAGAAAAGTTGAAAGAGATGGAGGTACAAGGAGCGCAGTTACGTGCAGCCAACTTTGAGAATGTCATACTCAAAGAAAAGCTGAAAGAGCTCGAGGCAGAAGAAGAGCAACAACGTGCAGTCAACGTTGTGATGGAGGGCTCTGTGCATGAACTGGAGGATTTGAGAAGACATCATTCTGATATTCTTACGCAGAATGAAGAACTCAAAAAAAATTTAAAAGAGATGGAGGCACAAGGAGCGCAGTTACGTGCAGCCAACCTTGAGAACGAGAAACTCAAAGAAAAGCTGAAAGAGCTCGAGGCACAAAAAGCACAACAACGTGCAGTCAACGTTGTGATGGAGGGCTCTGTGCATGAACTGGAGGATTTGAGAAAGCAAAATTATGTTCTTAAATCAGATCTACATGCACAAGGTAAAATCTTTTCTATTTCAAATTTCTGATTTGTAATCTTCCAGGAGAATGACTATTCTCCGTGTACTATAACACGGAGAATAGTCATTCTCCGTGTTATTTGAAACGGATAATTGCTATTCCCTATCATTTCGATACTGGAAAGGTTATTCTCCGTGTAATTCCAAACGGAGAATTCTATTCTCCGTATTATATTACACGGAGAATGTCATTCTCCGTGTTAGGTTCACATCATATATATTTCATTGTTGTTTATTTTATTTCAGTGCGAACAACCAAACAACTCAGAGAAACAAATGAAAGACTCGTTGAGGAGAAAAGGGAGCTTCAAAATAAAGTTGAAACGTTTAATATTGAAGCCAATGAAAAGGATGGGAAAATTAAAGATCTCGAAGCCATGGTTGTAGTACTTCAAAGTGAGGAGTTTCAAGCAGCTACTGAACTTGCTGCTCCAAGAGAAGTCAGAAGAAGAGGAGGATCGGGGGGAAAGAGGTTAATAAAAAGCAATACAGTTAGAGAGGCTAAACAAAAGCAGAAGGTTAATGCCGCTCCGAAATCTCGAGAAGACGCCAAAATGGCTGAATTAAAGAAGAACCATGTCATACTAAGGGAATGCGATGAACTCTTACTTTGGAAATATGCGGATGAAGAGCTGAAGAAACAATACATCGACATCGTAATTCCCAGAAAGAATTCTCCAAAGTATGTATTCTGAACCCTTTTTTTCTTTCGTTTTTTCTAGACTTTTTTCACAATTATGTAATGAGAATCTATCTTTATTAATTTAATCTAAACTAAATTTATGTGCAGTGATATGGTATACGAATTTTATCCGGAAAATGGTGAAAATGGAGTTTCAGTCCAGCTGTCGGCAGTAGACATGCAAGACATACTCAACTATGACGACATGGAGGCTGACATACTGGACATAATAATAAGGAAGCTGGGAGAAATTTAAGGCAGGTAAAAGGTGTGCCCCGTCTAGTTCGAAGGAGGTGCCATTGATCCAGAAAAAAAAAGCCGGCGCCCCAATCACATAAGTGGTCTGCATTCATGACGGCCCACACATTGGTAAGAATTCAAACAAAAAAATCCATATTCATGTGTAAACCGATAAAAAATGACAGAAAAAAATTACTCATGATATTGTGTATTATTTTTGGGAAACAGACCATCGTTCAACGTGCCAATGAAGAAAACGCAAACCCGGCGCCTTTGAAGACATCCAAACAGATTTAGTAGACTTCGTCATGGGTTTGGAGGACGACATAGAGTTGCTATTCATCCCACTCTTTAATGCATCCATCAAACACTATACTCTGCTCACATTCAACTTTATCTCCTACGACTGGACACACTACAACTCCTTGAGGCTAACCACGTACGATACGTGCAAGGTGGATGCAGAATTAATGAAGAAAACCTTAGAGCCTATCGTCAGGAGAAAAGTTGATATGATGAGGGAGAGATGCCCGACGAAGAAGGAGTATGAGAGCAAAGTGCTGAATTGTTCTCTAAATTGTCCACAACAACGGGCACCCAACTGCCTCTGTACACGGCGTATTATATGAATATGTTGACGACTCCTCCCTTCGAAATACCGGGAGAAAATGACAATGAAACTCACCAGAAGATTACAACGATGAGGTTGTCATGGGCTAAGGAGTTGCTTTCAAGCAAATATGTAAAACGAACATAGCAATGACATTGTAAAATAACAATGTAATTATGATGTAATTGGGCAAGGAACTTCTGTCTTTTATAAGCTCTGCTTTTATAATATAATCATTTTTAAATTACATTTACATTGTCAAAACCACGAAAAGTTTGACTTTTATTTACATATGAAATAACTCGAACTCATGCGCCAAAAGGGCAGTCATTTTTATAATAAGATCTCCCAAATTCTGCCATTTATTGGCAAAATTTAACAACTCGAACTCATGCGCCAAGCTGCAGTCACTTTTATTGTCATTAATACCAATGAATATGCCATTTATATGCCATTAATACCAATGAATTCTTCCATTTATATGCCATTTATTCCTAATGAATCTGCCCCTTCGGATTATATTCTCTGTTTAGTTGGAACGGAGAATGGAATTCTCCGTTTACTTGAAACGGAGAATAACTTTCCCGTTTAAATTAAATCGTTTGAGGATTCTATTCACCGTTTATTTCGGAACGGATAATAACATTCTCCGTCTGTCTTGAACGGATAATAAACACATAAAAATGTTCATTCGCCGTTTTTATTTAACGGAGAATGACGTTCTCCGTGTCTTTCGAAACGTAGAATGTTATTCTCCGTTTAGTTTGAAAAGGAGAATGAAGATGAGCTTGATGAGAATATGACGAGGTTGGTATGGACTAAGAAGACTACAATGATGAGGTTGGTATGGGCTAAGAATTAGATTTCAAGAGAACTTATGTCTTTTGTAATGTCTGCTCTGCTGTCTTTTATAATAAAATCCTTTTTGAGTTACATTTACATTGTGATAACCACGAAAAGTTTGACTTTTTGAGTTACATGTACATTATGAAAGTCTGAAATACTACATAAAATCCTACTATCAAGAAAAAAGTTGAATGTGAGCTGCGTGCGGGCATCGCAGAGCAATGAAACTCCTTGAGGCAAAGGAATTCCTTGAGGCAGTGAGTTCCTTTACCTCAGTGAGTTCCTCTGCTCGGAGGATGCACGATGAAGTGACTTGCCTCAAGGAGTCATCCTACGGTTCCTATGCTCTGACGATGCACGATGAATACCATCTACCACGTGGACACGAACTAAAGACGACAGAGAACAACACTCCTCACAGATGAAGCTTTCAATTGAATTCCTTGAGGCAAATCACTTCATCGTGCATCGTCAGAGCAATGGAACTCCCTGAACAAAGGAACTCCGTGCATAGTCAGAGCAATGGAACTCCATGAACAAAGGAACTCCGTGCATAGTCAGAGCGAATCAAAGTGCGAGCGCAATAAATCCAAACCCACACTCTGTCGGAGCGCTTGCACTTTGATTCGCTCTGACTATGCACGAAGTTCCTTTGTTCATGGAGTTCCATTGCTTTGACTATGCACGGAGTTGCTTTGTTCAGGGAGTTCCATTGCTCTGACGATGCACGATGAAGTGTTTTGCCTCAAGGAATTCAATTGAAAGCTTCATCTGTGAAGGAGTGTTGCTCTCTGTCGTCTTTCAGTTCGTGTCCACGTGGTATTCATCGTGCATCGTCAGAGCATAGGAACCGTTGGATGACTCCTTGAGGCAAGTCACTTCATCGTGAATCCTCCGAGCAAAGGAACTTACTGAGACAAAGGAACCCACTGCCTCAAGAAATTCCTTGAGACAGAGCACCGTGCAAAGCCATCCTTCTTCAACAAGGAACATGTCGAAGAAATAGACTCCTGGCTGGCGCTTCGATAGAGCGTGGAACGATAATAAACTCCAAACCCATGCACATCTCAGTCTTCTTAAGGACTTCACCACCGTGCATCGTCGGACCAATGGAACATGTTGAAGAAATGAACTCCTGGCGACAAAGGAACACCGTACATAGTTCGAGCCAATCAACGTGCGGGCCTTTCGACAGAGCGTGGGTTGGCAATAAATCCAAACCCAGGCACATGTCAGTCTTCTGAAGGACTTCACCACCAAAGCTTCTTCGAACGAGGAGATCGACAACCAAGAGGAAAGAGTCTTGCCAAGGCGGGAGATCGGTAGAGTCCATCTCCACAAGAAAAGCTAAGTGAGACGAGAACAAACTCTCTCTACACTACTGCCATTTATAGGCATGGAACAACTCGGACTCATGCGCCAAAAAGGCAGCCACTTCGAATTCAATTCAATTAATTTCCATCAATACCAATGCATCTGCCCCTTCTCAATTAAAGCTAAGTAAGACTAGAACAAACTCTTCCAACTACGGCCATTTATATGCCATTAATACCAATAAATCTGCCCCTTCGAATTCTGCCAACTTTGATACCCCCTACTGTATCAAAGTTTTTTTCTTGATACAGTAGGGGGTATCAAAGTTTTGATACCCCCTATGTATGACATGTGGGCCCTTCCTGCTTTATAAAATGTGTACACATATATATATATATATATACATAAATTTTAATAGGGCCCACAAAACTCTTTTCTAACAAAACTCTTTTCAAAGTTTTTTCCCTTTTAAATGGGCCCCATACATAACTTACAAAAAGTATAAATAAAACAAAATTTTGTTATAGTCAAGATTTGAACCAATGACCTCTTGAATACAAGTCTAGCATTGTAACCACGACACCACAATAGCATTCTCCGTGTTTTATTAAACGAAGAATAGCATTCTCCGTTTTGAATTATACGGAGAATAGCATTCCCAGTGTTAAAAACACATTAGAATGTTCATTCTCCGTTTTAATTTAAAACGGAGAATGATATTCTCCGTTTCATTTGTAACGGAGAATTATATTCTCCGTTTTGAACTTCACGGAGAATGCCGTTCCCAGTATTAAAACGATTGAGGATTCTATTCGCCGTTTAATTTGGAACGGAGAATGGTATTCTCCGTTTATTTTGAAACGGAGAATAAGATTCCCAGTGTTAAAAACACATTAGAATGTTCATTCTCCGTTTTAATTTGAAACGGAGAATGAAATTCACCGTGTCATTTGAAACGGAGATTGTTATTCTCCGTTTTGAACTGCACGGAGAACATATTTTCTCCATTTTTGATGTACTACGTTTTGAAATTGGAATTTAATGTTCTCCATTTTTATCTAATTGTCTTCTCAAACTTTTGCATTGGAGAACATATTTTTTATCTAATTGTCTCGTGTGAATGACATCTTGCCACATAAGAAAGACATTGTCTTAAGTCAACGACGTTTCATTTTATTCCATTTGCTCATTGTCACTATTTCGCTTTCGTACTTTACAATTACGATAATCGTGACCCAATTTTTTACAAAATCTACATACTCTGGGCTTCGGGATAGGATAACTTTCGGTAGGCTGGCTTGATTTCCCTTGAGAAGGCCTTCCTTTTGTTGCTACCGGATTTGGCTCTTTTAAAGCTTCATGCACTCCATGAACTGCATCAGCTACCATTTGTTCTTCTTCGCTAATATCGGTCACCATTTCTTTCAACTCCATCAGAACAGACGACATCAACTCCGTTCCCCTCTCTTGAATTTTGCTTGATTTTTTATAATAGTATGTAAACAGATTAATGTTTGCAAAAACAAAAGTGTAGAACTTTATTGATACAAACTTTGTAAAAGATTACAATTTGAATTCTGGGAAAGTACAACTGTAGGAATCCAATCTAGAAGACGATTGCTTTATCCCTTGGACGATGTAAACTTTGAAGACGATAGCCTCTGAAGTTGAAGACAACTCTGAAATTGAAGGCAAAAAGCCTCGGAAATTGAAGACAAAAGCCTCGGAAGAATGCAGCAGCACTTGGACAAGAACTCCTAGACTCTCTGAACTTTAAAGTATGATCTCTCTATGATCTGATCACTGATCCCCTTGAATGGAGACTTGAAACTCTATTTATAGAGTTCTGAAAAATAATCAACTTTTAGTTATTCTGGACTGCGCATGATGGATTGCACAACAATTAGATTGCGCAACAGTAGACTGCACAGGCAATTGCTGGATCATGGGCCAACTGTCTTGGACACATGGCATCATTTGATTGAAATGTGCATGATCGTGTATAGACGGTTGCCACGTAATGAACAAATGATGGCATGAATGCCACGTGTATTTTGTCATTTATGTTGACAGAACGCGCAACCTGAATTGTGCTGGCTTTGGATTGCGCAAACTTGGACTGCGCAGAAATGGATTGCGCCAACATGGATTGCGCCAACATGGATTGCGCTGCCAGCTGTCCTCGAGCGCCGTGCTGCACGATTAAACGAAAGGTCGCCTCGTTCTCCGTGCTGTCAGCTGTCAGAAGATTTGATTTGTGTCAGGCAATGATGATGATTTGCCACGTCAGCCTGCGCACTTGGGAGTGTGCGCAATCTAGTATGCGCAATCTGTATACTGCGCAATCTGATGTCTGCGCAGTTCATTTGAAAGATTTATTTCTTGATCTTTTGATTTTATTGATGTGTGCAACTTGATTTTTTAGAACCTACAAGACCCCCTTCAAAGTTTTCGAAAGTTGAATTTATTCAAAATTTCGAAATACTTTGAATTTTGAATTTTGAATCAATTTGCGCATGAAATGAGCTGTCTGCGCAATCTGAGGGATTAACCCCATTTTCAGGCGCAATCTGAGGCGGCCGTTTCGTTTTCGAAAACTATAAATATCTCTTCGTTTCTCATTTCATTCTTTACTTTGCCTTCTTCGTACACTTGAGAGAGAAATTATGAGCTACTTTCTTCCTTTCTTCTCCGACGACCTCGATGGCTCCCAAGCGTTCCTCCGCCGCTGCTAAGGGCAAGGCCCCCACCGAGACTTCGGCTAGGGTTGTGCGACGCGCTTCTTATCACGAATCTGCTCATCCTGCGCTGCAAGGTAGATAACCAAATCAAAAACTCTTTTTAGGGTTTTGATCTCACTGTTCTTCAGAATCCATCTCTTTTTAGAGATGTGATCATACTGTGCCACCCTTTTTAGGGTTCTGGTTGCACAAATCAGTTCGTTCTTTATTTTTATGAAGGACGACATTCTGCGCAATTGGTCGAACTGCGCTGGCAAAAGTCAGCGCAATTTGCTGATTTGCACGAGACTATCAGCGCAAACTGATGACTGTTTGTTTGCGCAGTCTGATTATTGCGCAATCTGATATTGCGCAATCTGATGTTTGCGCAAACTGATGACAGAATCTTTGTCTTGACTTGTACTGAATTTTTGTTTTCTCTGTCTGATGCAGTTAATACTAGAGAAGATCCTGGATATGAGGACTTTGTAGGGACCCTTTCAGAATCATAATACAAAGAGGACCTTTCCCATGTGCACTATCCTCAATATGATCTGCCAACTTCCCGGCAGGCTATTTTGATAGCCCAAGATAATGAGACTCTGCTATGTTTGATGAATGGACAACCTCTGGAGTCAGCAGACGCTGTCATTCACAAGAAGCCATTATTCCTGTTCGGCGATGCTTTTGAGGAAAAGCTCACAACCGAGGCCAAGGATGGAAGAAATGATTGTCCATCAGAAGGATAGGACATTCTCGATACCAGATGTTTCCCGCTGCCTCCCCTTATCCCGGTATGCTCATGCGAGCTATCCGAGGAAGATGGAATGGAACCTTACACCTTTCCAAGATGCCCGTCCAGGAAGGATTTTTGTGAAGAAGGGGTCGAACAAGAAGGACATGTTCTACAGTTCCTCATAACGATACAGTGTCTTGTTAAGAGGTTTGAAACCCGGTTGTATTCCGCCGAAGAATTCTTCCTTGTTATTGCCTGTCAGAACTCCAATATTCACATATGAGTTTGCGAAGGTCGAAGGAAGGTATCCTGAGCAGGACCTCAGATTGACTGGACTGGTGAATCCAGATTTTAAGAGATGGAGCTGCATAGCAAACTGAATTTTGACCAAGTTTGAAAACAAACCTCAGCAAATCAATTTGTACCAAGCAGTGCATGCCACTGTCTATGGTTTTGCCCCCAACTCGGATCTGTTCTTGGCTCTAGCAGAAAGATACAATTACAGAACAGGGACTTTCATGACTCCTAGCGGAGAGATCGGGTTTGCACTTCATGAGATGCAGTATATCTCTTACTTGCCAATGGGGGATGCCCCATATGAGGAATTTGTCCCAACCAATGATGAGTTGGACAAACTTCGAAAAGAGAACGCAGACATGGTAGCAGTCTTCGAAGAACTGCTATGTCATTATAAAATTTATTCTCTGTTTCACAAAAGTGCTACATCAAATACCTGCTATTCCTTAAAATGGTTGCCCTATCTGTTCCTTAACCACATTAAAGAAACGAAGACCAAGAAACATGATAGATGCTATCCTGACTTCTTTAGACCACTGAGCAGCAGTGACGTGGTGAAACTGATGGAGGAAAGTGGGGATTTGGATGAAGAGATGAAGAATGATCATCAATGTCCTCCTTTGAAGAAAGGAGATACTCTCGAGAGTTATTTGAGAGTAGGATATAGATTTATGTCAAAAGAAGCCCAATTAGCAGGGTTTCTGATGTATTGGCTCTGTCGGTTTGTAGTCCCAGGATCGAGTGCCGTAGACCGCTTCCATCGCGGTATTCTTTTTGCCGCCGTTAGATTAGTCTTCGGCTACAAGATGGATCTTTTGTCAGCGATGACTTGTAGGTTAAATGCCAGTCTTCGTCTGTACGTTGATCTGATGTTGAAAGCTAAAGGAGAAAAAGAATTTCCTCGGCTAGAATTGCCGTATACATATCTGTTCGGGTGGTTGCTTCTTCACCATCCTACTTTGATGGAGCCCGGCATGGGACCAGTCGACGGCAGCTTTTTGCGGAGATATTCTCATAGTAAGTGGAAATACACTTCTCTGAGAGATTGTAGATATGCTCTGAACCTGAGCAAAGGATGGAACTTTTGTTGCACTCCTCCTCCTGCTGGATATGAACAAATGCCGACAAATATGATAGACTCGAAGATGCAACCTTTGAGCCGTGCAGCTTTTGAGTGGTTGAAGACAATTCGACCGTCCCATTTGGTGTATCGATTTGAAGAAGAATGTTATTTAGAGCCATATCTCCCCAGTCGATTTGCTCGGCAGTTCAGGTACGACCAATTCCATGTAGGAAATGCTATCACGTGCCTTCAAGGAAAGGGTTTCTTGATAGATGGGGCCCGAGCTTGGGCTTATTCTAATGCTCGAGATACGAAAGTAACGTTCTCGATGCCAGCAAATAGCAACCATGGCCCTCGGATGCTATTTACATACTCAGTATTCTATACATCTTCGAACACCTTTGCTGAGAATTTTAATCTCGCGGATAGCTTCGCGTCTTCAACAAGTTTGAAGAAGGGAAGAGTCGCCATGTCACTCCCAGGAAATGATGAGGTGCATGAGCCAGTAGATGCACCTTTGGAAGCTTCATGGGACGCTATGTTCCCTGAAGAGGTTAACGCGCCACTGCGTATTTCTTTGAAGGTGGCTAAATCTCCAGCCAAAAAGAGGAGAAAAGAGGAGCCTCCCGCTCCGGCAGCAAAGAAGAAACCGATCTTAGATCATTCTTCTGAAAAGATTACTACTAGATCTCAATCTCGGCAGCTGGCCGAGACAATTCAGCAAGAAGAAGCTACCACTCCGACCTCTGTTCAAAATCAAGTCGAGACAATAGATGCAGAGAGTCCTGAAAGACCTCTTCATAGAAAGAAGAGGTTGGTCCGTAGAAGTCAAGTTTTGTCTTCGATCGTGGCAGATGCTACAACAGGAATCACCATGCCCTCTCCAACTCCTATTTCTGAGACTGGACATAAGACTCCTAGTCCGGAACAGAGGGAGGATATTGAGCAGAGGGAAGAGCTAGAACAGAGAAATGAGGCTGAAGAGCCCAGAGATAATATTGTAGAAGAAGAGCACAATGCCGTATGATCTCCTTTGCCAATAACAGCAGAAATCCATCTTCCTGCCACACCGGGAGCAACTCTTGCTGAAGAAGATAGTCTGATGATCGAAGCTTTATACGACTGTGACTTCGGTTATCAGGAAGAAACTGATCATGATGCTGATGCTGCTAGTGAGGAGATTCATGAGGACAGCGAGAATGAGGAGAGTACCTCATCAGAAACTGCTGATGAGACACAAGATCCAGAAAAGAATATTGAAACCCAGAGATCCCCTCGAGACACTTTAACTCCTGAAAAGGAGGCCGAAGTGCCGAGATCTCCTGAGAAGATCGCTGATGAAGAGGTAGACGTGGAGAAAACTCCAGTTACTGCTCCAAAAGGTATTATAATAAAATAATCTCCTTTTTCAATAAGTAACTTTGATAGCTAACATCGTTACTTTTATTCATACAGAGCCTAGATCTTCGTCTGTTCCACCAACTTGTATGGATATAGTACTGGCAACGACAATTGCCAGTAGCAATCGCCATTTGTCTTGTGGCTCTGAAGCATGGAGTAGCCAGGCCGTAGCGTCTGAAGCTACTTCTGCTCAGCTAAGGTTTGTTCATGCAGATGATAGGCCAATTACTGGATCCACCCATGGTAAGACTGTTTCACTTTTGTTTCTATTTATCAAATAGCCAATGACAAATAAAGTGACAGTATTCGATTTTGCAGAGGAACAACCAGGAGGAGCAACCAGCTCCACTTTGGTTCCATTATTGAAAGAACCTGTAGTTCAAACATGAGAAGTCGAGCGTCTTACTGCTTCGTCATCGACAGGAGTAGCTGCGACTCCTGGCGCTCTGGCGACTAATCAGCTTGTTATCCAGTCATTCACCAGATGCTTCTTCGAGTCTTTGGGACCACTGATTAACAGAATGATGGACAAAGAAGATGCTGACTTTTTCATGGTTAGAGGTCCAACCTCTTTCTTGGTGAACGCCATTCGGGAGCAAGGTGATGAGGCTCAAGCCACTTTTTTTGACCATATATTAAACGAACTGGAAATCTCTATGAAGGGTTATAAAGATCTCAATAAAGGGGAAGTGGAACCCTTGGTGCAGGCAGAGTTCGAACAAATGGCTCAAGCAGCGGCAATTGAAAGAGTGAACCTCCAAAATTTCTTGGATGCTTATACTAAAAAAGCTGCTGAATATAATTCTAAGTTAGAATCGGTGATCTCAGCTGCTGAGCGGAGAGAGAAGAGAATTATAGATCTGAAAATAGAGATTGCTCGTCTTGAAGAAGAACTAGAAAATGAAGTTACAGAACACCAAACAGCGGTCCAACAAATTGATGCTCTTACTCAGGAAAGGAATGAGTATGTAGCAGCACATAATGCTGAGATCACTCGCCGAATGGTGGCCATGCCTGCTTTCAATGAAGAAACTGGGATGGAAGAAGCCAGGAGAAGGGTGATGTCATCTCGTGAAGAGCGACTACAGACTCTGAAACAACAAATTGCTAGTCTGATAACACCTCCACCTCATTAGAAAGAACTTTTTGTATCTTTTGTAGCACATGTGTTTTTGTAATGTCTCATATTTTGATTAATAAAAGACATTTTGTTGTGGCTCTATCATTTATTGCATATCTTGTTCAGATATAAATAATAGAGATAGAAAATATATTCAGAGGTACAGGACATGATATATTTCTGAATTTTGTAGGAAAATAATTATATTCATTATATCTGCTCAGAGGTAATATGGACGTGGCAGAATATATCAAATATTACTATTTCAATTGACAACTTAATCAAGAACAATAAGTTACTGATATGGATGATGAACGATAACGAATCGTCAAAAAGGTGTGAACGAAATAAATCGTCAAAAGGAACGGATAAACCGTCGAATGGTGGAATGAACGGACAAACCGTCAGATGGAAATGAATGAACGGATGAACCGTCAAATGATGATTAATGAACGGGTGAACCGTCAGGTAATAATAATAAATGAACGGGCGAACCGTTGGATGAATCGAATGAACGGATGAACCGTCGGATGAATGTGTCGCTTCGTTATTTGGAGAATCTCTACCTATAAATAGAACAGAAATTTAGCAGAAAGGAGCACTTCCACTTTTCTAACATAAAAATATCGTCTGGAGATGCACCCAAGAAGACTGAACTCACTCCAAAAGTTGAAGAAGGCGTTGAAGAACGTCAGGCCGAACTGGTTCAGCCAATGCAGGCAGAGGCAGGCGAAGGTTCGTCTGCACCAAAACCACCGCGAGATATTCTGGACTTCCTGCTTGAACCAGGAAAGACTGAAGAAGAAGAGGCCATGAGGCTGGCTGCTTGCAAGTTCCTCGTGGGTTCCAGCAAGGAGGTTCTCGACTCTTTTGCTGACCGTGTCTTTGATAAAGACGGCAGTAGTCCCCGTCCCAATGTCGATAAGGATGACAGTGGTCTTCCTTGATATCATGTAACATTATTTATGATGAAATAAAAATCAAACTTTATTTATGAATTGTCTGATCATATTTACATAAATTTTTGTTACATTTATACATAGTATTTCTTGAGGAATTTGCCATTGATAGGCATCATTGCAACCCGACCATCTAATTCTGCGAGTTGATATGCTCTATTTGAAAAGACTTTGCTAACAACATAAGGTCCTTCCCACTTCGCATCAAATTTGCCTTTGCTCATGTGAGTCATAGTCATAGGACGTCTGACTGTTAGAACAAGTTCTCCTTATTGAAAGGTTCTGACTTTAACTTTGCGGTTGAAAGTTTTCGAGATGCGGGCTTGATATAGCTCAATATGTTGCTGAGCCATTAACCGCTTCTTGTCGAGTGCCTCCAATTCTTGAAGTCAAAGAAGATCGTTGTTCTCTGTAGTAAGCTCATTGGCAATGGCAATCCTTAAAGAAGGAATTTGAAGTTCTAAAGGGAGAATTGCTTCACAACCGTACACCAGAGAGAAAGGTGTAAAGCCTGTGGGATTGCGGACCGTAGTTCGATAGGTCCATAAACACTCACCGAGCTTTTCACTCCAGTTCCGTTTGTTAGTAGATACAAACTTCTTGAGGAGCTTGATAATAGTTTTGTTGAAAGCTTCGGCTAATCCATTAGCAGCAGAATTGTAGGCTGTCGAAGCGACATTGTCAATTCGGTGATCATCACAGAATCTTGTGAATTTCTGGCTGATGAATTGTGGTCCGTTGTCATGAATGATCCTTCGAGGGACACCAAATCGATAAATGACATGGTGTTTGACGAAGTTAATGACACTGCTGGTTTTGACTTCAACCAAAGGTATAGCTTCAGCCCACTTAGAGAAGTAGTCGGTTATTGCTAGTATGAACCGATGTCCTCTAGATGAAGGAGGATTAATAGGACCTATGATGTCCATGCCCCAAGCTTCGAAAGGCCAGGAAGCGGCTGTCGGATGTAGAAATTCTGAAGGTTGATGAAGGAAATCTGCGTGGATTTGACAAGCTCGATATTTTCTTGCATATTCAATGGCATCTGATACCATAGAGGGCCAGTAGTAACCCATGCGTCGGATACGATCCTGTAGCTTAGGACCGGGTTGATGTGCTCCGCAGACACCGTTGTGAGCTTCACGTAGTACTTGTTTTACGTCATCACCAGCTAGACAGCGTAGAAGAAGACCGTCATAAGTCCGTCGATAAAGAGTCTTAGTGGTTTGGTTATAGTAGAACCGTAGAGACCGCCAACGAATACTCGTGGCCTCCTTTGGATCTTCAGGGAGTATGTCATGAACCACGAAGTCGATGAAGGGAGTTCTCCAATCTTCGCTGATAACATTGACTTCAGCAAGATTACTAAACTCGATGTTACGATTATTTTCGACACAAAATAATTCTCGATTAGAGATAACCACCACTTGTTGTCTTCTGATGGGAATGGCTAAAACTGCTGCAAGATTGGCCAAAGCATCTGCCTCAGTATTGCTTGCTCGGCGTACATATTCAATGAAGAAAGCTTTGAATGATGTAGCTATGTTGATTGCTGCTTCAAAGTAAGGTACCAGATCTTGATGGCGGACTTCATAAGTTCCTCTAACCTGGTTGACAACCAGCTTAGAGTCGCCGTAAACTTCAAGATATTCGATATTCAATCGCTTAGCTAATTGAAGACCGATGAGTAGAGCATTGTACTCTGCTATATTATTAGAGCAGGATTCATCTAGAGAGTAAGCTCTTTGGATAGTTGATCCGTCTGGAGAAACGAGAACAACTCTAACTCCTGCTACAATAGCACCATTGGGTCCGATTCTAGATGCTCCGTCAAAGAATAGACGCCAGGTTGGAAATTCTTCAGAGATCATGTTGACTTCCAACGTCTCGTCTGGAATTTCATCGTAAAGTTTGGATGTCTCTGGAACAGGATGGGCTGCTAAAAAATCCGTCAATGCTTGACCTTTGACAGACTTTTGAGGAACATATACCATGTCATATTGGGCTAGCAGAATGGCCCATGTAGCCAGCCGAGAGTTGAGTGTGCTGGGCTTCTTCATCAGTACCCGAAGAGGATTAACTCGGGATATGACATGAATAGTTTGACCAATGATATAATACCGAGTCTTTTGAACAACGAACATGAGAGCTAGGCATTCTTTTTCGACCGAGCTATAACGGTGTTCAGCACCAATCATAGTACGACTGAGATAATAGATAGCTTGTTCGTGGCCTTCTTTATTCTTTTGGACAAGTAAGGCACCCAATGAATGGTCCATAGCATGGACATACATTAAGAATGGTATGCCCGAGATCGGTGGCACCAAGACTGGTGGATTCATGAGATACCGCTTGATATCTTCGAATGCTCGTTGACATTCTTCAGTCCAAACGAAAGAAACACCCTTCTTCATGAGTTGAGTGAACGGTCTGCAGCGTCCAGACAAATTCGAAATGAATCTCCTGATGTACGCAAGTCGACCTTGGAATCCTCGTAGCTCTTTTAGGTTGCGTGGAGGACGCATCTCTTGAATGGCTTTGATCTTCTCGGGATCCACGTGTATACCCTTAGAGGTAATGACGAAGCCGAGAAACTTACTACTAGAGACACCCAAGAATGACTTGGTGGGATTCATCTTGAGCTGATGTTTGCGCATGAGATTGAAGATAGTTCTCAAATCTTGGATGTGATCTTCCTTTAGACGACTTTTAACAGCGATATCGTCCACATAGCATTCAACAGTCTTGCGAAGATGATCTCGAAAGATGGTACTCATGGCTCGTTGGTATGTTGCACCAGCGTTCTTGAGACCAAACGGCATTACAGTATAGCAATAGACTCCCCGAGGAGTGCGGAAAGATGTGTATTTTTTATCTTCGGGATTCATCTTGATCTGATTGTATCCAGAGAATCCATCCATAAAAGATATTCTTTCGAACCCGTAGGTGTTGTCAATCATGACGTCCATAATAGGGAGAGGAAATTCAACTTTCGGATATGCTTTATTAAGATCCCGAAAATCAATACAGACTCGAACCTTGCCGGTTTTCTTCAGGACTGGAACAACGTTGGCTACCCAATCAGGATATTGTTCTTCTCGAATAAAGCCACAAGCGATAAGCTTCTTGACTTCATCATCAATTGCGTCCATCATTTCAGGCTTGAATCGCCGTTGCTGCTGTTTGACTGGTTTAGCATTAGGCAGAATGTTCAGTTTGTGAGTAACAATTTTGGGATCTAAACCTGGCATGTCTTCGTAACTCCAAGCAAAGACATCAAGGTATTCTTTAATGAGAAGAATCAACTCTTGCTTATCTGCTTCTGGAAGATTCTTGCTAATAAAGATTGGACGAGGTGACCCGCTTTTTCCTACATCAACTTGAACTAGTTGATCTTCAGTAGGAGGTTCTCTTTGTTCAAATCGGAGTACCCACTGATTATCCATCTGTTGAGCCCAAGGATCTATTTCAGGATTTTCTTCAACGTCCTCGTCATAGCCTTCCGGAAGTTCAACGGAGACTATATTAGAAGATACGATCACACGATGGACTTCACCAATGCTGGTGTCAGAATCCCATGACCTGGAATCAGAAGAATTAGAGCATTCTTCGCTATCAGAGTCGGAGACTACTGGGGATAACATCGGAGGAGAAACATATCCGAGACCTCTTTTGGTCTTGCTGTAATACATATCAGATTTTCCTTTTGGAACAGCCGTACGAATAGGAGTTCGCCTACCCTTACCGTAGTTGAGGCCATTTTTAAAGTCATAACCCATCTTACGGATGATGTCTTTTGATTGTTGACTATAACGGCAGAGTTGTAGATGTCCTGTATCGTTAAGCTTGCTATCATCCGTATAGCTGAATTGTTGTTCTGGTCCTTTACTAAAAAGTATTGGACTTTCACCTTTCTTTCGAGCAGGGACAATACGGTAAGAGTCATCTGGATCTTCAAATAAGACTTCTGTTTGAAGAGATTGTACAACTCCCATTGTAAATGATTTGAAGCTATCTGACATATCCAAATAGCATTTAGTATGATAAATAACATCAGTATACTGGAAAGTAGATACTTTTTCATTGATCTGTACATTTGAATTTACAGCAGGACCTTTAGCCTTAGCAGACTTGGTCAGATTGATTACAAGAAGGGGAGAAGAAGAACATGGAAGAGGCTTGTTACGACGGAGGTCAATAACAAGTGGCTCAGAAGAGGTAAGTGGCTCAGAAGAGGTAAGCTCCCTTTTTTCCTTGTTATGAATTAAATCAACAACAAGTGGCGCAGAAGGAGTGAGCTGCTTTTTGTCCTTGTTACGACATAAGTCGATAACAAGTAGCTCAGAAGAGGTGAGCTCCCTTTTATTTTGATCATCATCAGTAGATTGCCTCTGGACTGGTAAGTGAATAGCCAGTGGTTTAGAAGACTGAGGATGAGAAACACGCCCTTTGACAGGTATAATAAGAGTGTCTTTGGGCACTGCTCCTTGGTCTTCTTCAGGGTCCATGGCCAATACCACCTTCATGAACTCTTCTTTATACATACGAGCGTCGTTGCAGTATGCTTCTACACCCTTAAAAGGATAAAGGTCTGCAACTTCTTTATGAACTTCTCCTTTGTCATCAACATATTTAAAGCATTGATGAAGAGTTGATGGAACAATATTATGTTTAAGGAGGAAGGGTCTTCCCAGGAGAGCGTTGTAAGAACAACCATGATTGTCGATGATATAAAAGGTCACCTTTGTACGAAGATTGCCTATTTGGAGTTTTAAGCGGATCTTGCCCAAAGGTTCACTCCTTCCTTGGTTGAATCCCAAGATAGTAGTGATTGTGCTTGAAAGACTATGCACTGGTATCTTCAATGCGTCTAGCATCGTCTTTGGCATGATGCTGAGAGCAGATCCTGGATCTATCAGGATACGATCGACTTTCATCGAATCGATATACCCTGTATAGTAGAGAGGACGATCATATCTATTATCCTCCAGCAGCATATCATCCTGAGTGAAAGTGATGTTTGGAATCAACTCTAATATGCTATGACAATGGCGGCAAGAGATCGGTTCTGATTTCGGCTTTTTGAGGAGAGTTAAACAAGTTTCAGCCTGCATCAGGACTTCACTTAAAGTTTCTCGCGTCTCTTTGGAAAGGCGCAAGAGTTCGAAGATTGATAGCCTAGCTGGTGTATTGGCTAGTTGAGCCAATATATCAAAATTGTACGACTTTTCAAATCCTGTAGGAAATGATTTTTTCAGGGGCTTGTCAAAGCGGACTTGTTGCTTGTCTTTGTCAGCAACCACCGGCTTGAGAGGAATAGGCACTACAACTGGTGAGGATATGGAAGGAATCTCTTTATAGGAAGTAGATTGTACTGGAACAGGTTCAGAAGAAGAGGCAGGATTCTCTTGAGTATCAGGATACTCCTTCATGTAAGCTTTCCCTGATCTGGTGCCTAGCAGAATTTCTTCGTCAACTATGGGGTCAAAAGACACCATGTTGCAAGTCTTTGTCTTGCTTTTGGAGCGGTCTTTCTTCTTAGAAGAAGAGGAAACTTCGAACTCGGAAACAAGATCTGGATGGATCCACATAACTTTGCCGTTGTCAAGAGACAAGGGAACAAGACCTTCACTTGGTGGAGGCGGGAGATTCTCAATCTCAAGAGTAGTTTTGGGAATAGGAATGACACCGTGCTGTACCATCTGCGGAGGAAAGTCACAAAACTGGACTGAAACTATATTTGCAGTAACAGTCTTCTCGTCTTGCTGTAGAGTGACGACACCAGCATTGACAAGCTCTTGAATTTTGCCCTTGAGCACGTAGCATGCTCGAGTAGGGTGTCCAATGAACCTGTGGTAGACACAATATTTAGGATGATCTGTCTTACCGACTTTATCAGGTTTCTTTGGGTCTGGGAGCTGAATCTTGTTGCTTTTGAGTAAGCAATCAATGATGCTTGCAGTGTCATTCTCATCGAAGGAATATTCTACTTTCGGACGAGGTTCCCTCGGTGGAGGTACAGAAGGAGTAGAAGTGGATGTAGGCGGAGCCACATTGACAGCCAAAGATTCTTTATTCTTGTTCAGATTAATATTCAAAGTCTTTTTTGCTTTGTGGTTATTCTGGCGGTTGCCACCACCTGACGTCTGGTGTTCATCTCGATCGGGGTTAGACATTTGTACCCCCAATTGCTTGAATTTCTCAGCACTCACTTTCGCAGCTTTGACGTTGACAATGAATGAGGGCCAATCTTGGAACTGGGTAGATCCTGTCCACATACTGATGATAGGCAAAAGATTTGCCTTACAAGTATCAATAATGACAGCAGCTGGAGTTCCGGGAGGCATCTTCAAGGCTTCACGGCGGAACCGTTCGATGAAACTCTCAGCAGTTTCATTGTGTTTCTGTTTGATTTTGTTGAGAGCCGACATAGTCATGTCGTTGAATCCTTCATAGAACCGTTCCAGGAAGATTTGCTTGAGACCTGAGAAGGAAGTGATACAACCATCGGGCAAACTTCAGCACCAGTCATATGCTACGCCGGCTAAACAACCGACGAACACTCTGGTAAGAAGAGCGTCATTTGGCTGGAGTTGAACGATCATTACCTCAAAATGATTGATGAACTGACTATGAGAAGCACTGCCGTCAAACAAAGAGATCGTTGGGATCTTGTACTTTGGTGGGAACGGGACTTCTTTCCATTCAACTGGATAAGGCTGCTTGATCCCCAATCTTTGCAAGTTGTCTTTCTCTTTGAAAGCTTCGAACTGGGTTCGCAAGAGTTTGACAGCTTCATTGGCGTCTTCAAATGACGAAGAAAGAGCAGGTTGAGTTAGAGTGGTAGGAGGAGGAACAGCATTGTAAGCACTACCCCCAGCTCCTGACTGACTAGGTGTAGTTTGAACTTGTACTTGTACATGAGGCATTTGAGGAGACACTACCCCCAGCCCAGTATTGGCAGGTATCGATGATGCTATGATTTCTGGATTTACAGCAGTAGGTACAGTCGGTGGTGTGGCATGTTGTGCCACTATGATAGAATGCATACTAACAACCATTTCAGCCATGGTTTTTAGCTTGTCTTCTAGTGCAGCGATTCGCTGTTCTTGATTTGCAGAAGTTGAATCATTTGGATCTTTATTGACAACATAAGCTGTCACTTCTCTTGGTACAGTGGAAGACACTGTCTGTTCGAAGCTTTCGCTGTATGCATCATAATCAGAAAAAGAGTCGTCTCCTGACTGAGAAGTAGGAAGATGACCCGAAGGATCTTGAAGAAGATTCCTTTGACCGATTGTGTCTCGGCTTCGGGACCGGGTATGTCGAAATACTCCTTCAGAGGATTCTTGGAGTAAGTCTAAATACCGCTGGCTTGGCTTGCGAGGCTTGCCATGCTTGGAGCACCTTCTACCCCCAGTGTCTCGGGAAGTCATGTTGATAGAAGCATACAAGACTTCATCTTCCTCTGACACTACTTCAGAGTTTGCAAAAGTCAGACGATCAAAGATAGATCTTTTTGTTGTTTGACAACAACATTGGATGATGACTTTGTGGTTACAATGATGATCAAATAGTTGAACTAGAAGTGTTGAAACATTGTCTCATTTTTGTCTAAGATGTTCTCGGAGATCGAGAACAGCAGCAGGATGAAAAAAACTCTGAGGGATCTGTTCTTTGATAATGTTCGGAACATGATTCTGATTCTTCAAATATTTTGTCCCTTGAGTATATAGGGAAGTGCTCACTTCATTGGCATAAGTGTCAGGATTTTTAACCCTGGAGATTTATTTTTGATGATGTTTGGTCTTCGGCATTGGCTGTTTGCGTTTCACCGAAGTAGGTCTGTTAAGATAAGTTCTGAGATCAGCAAATTCACCCCCATGGGTTTCTGTCTGAGACACCAGTAATTTTCCCTATTTTGATCGAGATATTTTGAGAGTTGGGAGGTCCTGGAACTCTGCTACCGGGGTAGGCAGAATACCTCTTTGGTCAGTACAAGTTCTCTTGTCATAAAGGAAAGAAGAATCTTTGTTTGAAAGAGTTCTAGTACTGATTGGTGCCGAGGCACGTTCAGATTGATCTTCTTCGGTAAAAACTAAAGAAGATTGAGAAAAGACCAAAGGGCCTTTTCCTTTGTTTTGTGAAGAAGGGTTAGCTAAAGAGCGTTTCCCTCTATTGTCTTCCAAGTCATGAGACAAGAAAGTTTGAGAAAAGACCAATGGGCCTTTTCCTTTGTTTTGAAGAGGAAGAGGAATAGCCAAAGGATTACCCCCAGTGGATTGCTTCGTAGCAACAGTGTGTTTGGAAAGAGGAGCAGAGCCTTTCCCCTTGTTATGAGAAGAAGAGAGTTTAGCCAAAAGGCTGTCATTCTTAGATTGCGCAGGAGCAGTTTGCGCATGAATAGATGGCGCACTGGTTCTATTCACAGAGACTGTGATTTGCACATCAGGAGTTCTTGTCACAGAGTGCCTAGGGTGGACTCTAGTTGCTGGAGTGTTGGTTTGCGCAGAGAGATTGACAGCCAACTGCGCCAGAGGCATAGGAGTCTTGCACTTAGCCAAGGCAGCATATGAAGTACTCTGTATACTGGCAACAACAGATTGTGCAGCAGTAGCAGAGACAGATTGTGCAGCAGGCTTGATGACAGAAACCTTGGACTGCGCAGGAGTCTTGCTGGCAGATTGCGCAGAAGTCTTGCTGGCAGCATCAATAGACTGCACAGCAGTCTTTGGGACCCACACTGGGCGCACTTTGCTCGTAGCAGGAGTGGTTACAGTGCAAGGAGTGGTCTTGGAGTTGATCATAGCCTCGTAGGCTGTCTGGTTGATCTTCACAACCAGTGTCTTCTGCGTCTTTCCGATAGACGCTACATCACATTGAGTTGTCACTTCCTCATCGGAGGAGAAAGTCGTCCCCAGCAGAGTCGCCATTTTGTTTGCAAAAACAAAAGTGTAGAACTTTATTGATACAAACTTTGTTAAAGATTACAATTTGAATTTTAGGAAAGTACAACTGTAGGAATCCAATCTAGAAAACGATTGCTTTATCCCTTGGACGATGTGAACTTTGAAGACGATAGCCTCTGAAGTTGAAGACAACTCTGAAATTGAAGGCAAAAAGCCTCGGAAATTGAAGACAAAAGCCTCGGAAGAATGCAGCAGCACTTAGGCAAGAACTCCTGGACTCTCTGAACTTTAAAGTCTGATCTCTCTATGATCTGATCTCTGATCCCCTTGAATGGAGACTTGAAACTCTATTTATAGAGTTCTGAAAAATAACCAACTTTTAGTTATTCTGGACTGCGCATGATGGATTGCACAGCAATTGGATTACGCAACAGTAGACTGCGCAGGCAGTTGCTGGATCATGGGCCAACTGTCTTGGACACATGGCATCATTTGATTGAAATATGCATGATCGTGTATAGACGGTTGCCACGTAATAAACAAATGATGGCATGAATGCCACGTGTATTTTGTCATTTATGTTGACAGAACGCGCAACCTGAATTACGCTGGCTTTGGATTGCGCAAACCTGGATTGCGCAGGAATGGATTGCGCCAACATAGATTGCGCCAACATGGATTGCGCTGCCAGCTGTCCTCGAGCGCCGTGCTGCACGATTAAACGAACGGTCGCCTCGTTCTCCGTGCTGTCAGCGGTCAGAAGATTTGATTTGTGTCAGGCAATGATGATGATTTGCCACGTCAGCCTGCGCACTTGGGAGTGTGCGCAATCTAGTATGCACAATCTGTATACTGCGCAATCTGATGTCTGCGCAGTTCATTTGAAAGATTCATTTCTTGATCTTCTGACTTTGTTGATGTGTGCAACTTAATTTTTTAGGACCTACAATTAACTTATTCATTAATAGCACCATACCTTCTGCTCTCAATAATGTCTGGGTGGATGAATCTTCTTTTCGAGCCAGGTCCGGAGAGATAACTCTCTTTGCAATCCTTGAGCCAACGAGATTTTATCAAGTTCTTTGGAATATCTCCAATTTACAATCTCTTCATTGCTGAAAAAATATGCCTACAAGGAATCCCCTTGGTCTCCATCCACATTCATTCACAATTTATGATGTTGTCGGCCGGATGAAATGTAACCTTCCGGTTGACACTGTTTGGCGACAAATACTTTTGGACAGTGCAAACTTCTGCCTCTCTTACGATGTGATGATGGGGAACAGTATATGCATCAGAACGTGTGATTTCCTTCCTTACATCTATAAACACCATTTTAGTGTAAATTACGGCAAATTTACCTTCTATTACGGCCATGCTAGTTTGATTCACAACTGGTGTTGAGAATTTATCATTGACAAGCTTACCCATCTGGCCGTAACGTAAGACCGCCAAACCGTGGTCACAATTTTGAAGGGCCTTCCAAAGTGGCAGCTTCTTATTCAAAAACCTTTTCAGAAATGCGTTCATAGATTCACATCTATTTGTTGCAGTAGAACCGCCAAAATAATTACCACGTAGAAATGTGTCCGCCCATCGCTCCCTCATTCTGTACAATGCAGTGGTCCACTCATTGTTTTCTAAATTATAATCTGTTAGCATCTGCTGCCAACGGTTTTCAAATTCTTCGACTGAATAGTACCTGTTTAGAAAACATGGACATTAACTAAAGTTGTGATATTGTAACAACAACATACTTCAAAGTAAAGTAGCAAGTGTGCTATGTACCTTTTAATCAGAAGACTCAGTTTATTGTGAAAACCCTCTCGGTGTACATGTTTGGCAGCATTGTTAAGGATATGCCATGAGCACGTTCGATGAACTACGCTGGACATTAAATCCTCAATTGCTTTATTCATGGATCTGCAACCATCCGTGAGAATTGTCACTGGTAATTTGCCATTCATACACTCTAGGAATTTTTCCAGAACCCAAGAATAAGTCTCTGTAGTCTCATTATGGATCATTGCAAACCCAAACACACAAGTCATCGCATGATTGTTTGTACCCACTAGAACCACCAACGACATTTGACTTCTATTTGTTTTATATGTAGAATCGAATGCTAGTGAATCTCCAAATAATTCGTATTAATCGAATCGACAAGAACCGTCAGCCCAAAAGAGATGGGTCAATCTGGAATCTTCGTCTACCTTGTAGTCGTAGAAGAAATCTGGGTCACTGTTCTCCTTTGATTGAAGAAATGTAAGTGTTGTCGAAGCATGAACATCGTCGAGTGCTCTACTATCTTGAGCTAGAGCGTTGTATAAATCCTTTCTCGTCCATCCAACATTATCCCAGCCACCTTTCTTCTGGACAAGTAAATTCCATATCTCTCCAGTCCCCATCCCTGGTTGCTTCATAATCTTAATTTCTTCCAACTCTGCGGGTGTTATATTACGATATGATCTCAAAAAAGCTGATTCATAATTATTCGCCATGTTATGGTTGTGATGTACATGAAATTTTTTGACGGACCACATCTTTATTTTATGGGTGTACCCAATACGAAAAATTGCTTTACAACCACTTCTGCTTTCACTTCTTGGCTCACGAACCCTGTTTGGAGCTTTCTTGTATTTCTTGTGTCTGAATCCCGCATTCGAACAACACCAACTACGGATCGTCACCATACCAGATTTGTTTTTCTTTACCTCGTTCTTTCTAATACTGAAACCATATGCTTTTGAATAAATCCGGTAGAATGTTCCTGCTTCTTTAATAGAGTTGAACTGTAGGCCAACAATATCTTCTTCTAAGAGCATGGTTGGATATTTATTAATGTTGGCAGATTGCAATATTTTTTTCATTGTCGCTGCATCAAAATCCAATGGAGATTCATCGTCGTCCCTAAGAACAGAATAAAACAAAATAAACATGAGAAATAGATGTAAAAATATAATGCATTTCTTAAACCCATTAGAAAGGGTGATGCGAAATAATATTTCGTTGTTTGAGTTGATGTCTTCATCTTGTTCTTTACTGTCTCCTAAGCTAACATCTTCCAAACTTTGCTCATCATCCAAATCATCTGACAGTCCTTTTGAAAGGAGGCTTTCTTCATCGACTAAATCTTCCACACGACGATCACTTTCTTCATGTGACGTCGACATTGAAGAAAATAGAGTGTGTTAGAAACCAGCAGAAGAAACGAAGGACAAGAAACAATACAAGAAGAAAGAGTAATGATATTATCGTACCTCCAAATTGACCCTCTATATATAGCCCTCCCATCTGATGTGGCATGTTAAATAAATGAGCTTCTTAGCATTTTCCTAAATTAATAGTGTGTCATCTGACATGACTGATGACATGGCAAATTTTAATCCAAAAAGTTAACTACCCAATTTTCTCCATAATAGTTTAACGTTAATATCAATGTTATTTTAATGTTAATATTAATTTATGTTAATATTAATGTTAAGGTTAATGTTAATATTAATATTATTGTTAATGTTAACGATAATATTAATATTAATGTTAATGTTAATCTGGAATATTAACTTTAATGTTAATTTTTATTTTTAGTTTTATTTAAAAAAATTGCCACGTCTGCTGCCAGATCAACATATCACGTCAGCTGCCACATAAGGATGGACAGTTTGAAAGTGCAATTTGGAGGTACAAAAAGCATTATTCAGGAAGAAACAACTTCCAGCAAGGCAACAACACAACCTTTTCGTCTTCCTTGTAACTCCGCCACGTGGCCCTCTTTTGATGGCTCATGAAAAATCTTGAGTGATTCTAGGAGCAAGCATAATTTTAAGGAAACAACTTCCAACAAAACAACTTTCTCGTCTTCTGGGTACATGTATTATTAAATTGTGTAGCTAATAACGCATGAGGAAGCATGCAACAGCAATCTCCACGTGGCCCTCTTTTGTAGGATAACACATGCAGCAGTATTTAATGCTACGAAACCCTATTGTCTTGTTATGTATTGTGTATCCTATGTGGCATGAGGCAGAAGACAATAACTTGCATAGGCGGCTATATTCACAAATGATAATAAGTTTAAAAAGTTATCTCCAATGCAAAAAAGTATTGAGAAGACAATATAAAGTAATTTTTTACGACTTCCAAGACAACTTTTGCTCTTCTAATGATATAGTATCATTGTTTATTATTAAATTGTGTAGAATAACACATGCAGAGCATTTAATGCTACGGGATCTGTTGTGTTAAGGAACACAACATGTGAGAGCGAACCCGAGAGAGAGAGAGAGAGAGAAAGAGAGTGTGGGAGATGGGATAAAGAGGAAGGATCGAGCTCGACTAGATTTTAAACTTAAAATTTTATTTTTTGTTATCATTACTAATAACTAATTTGCACGTACGAGTTTAGACGAACACTAACCCAGCCCCGAGCAACGTGACATCAGCTAGCTAGGTTTCTAATACCGTGGCATTCATGTTAATTTAAAATTTACAATATTATTGAAACTAATATGACTACTAAAATTAAAAATAGTTTTGGATTTAACATTTACTTCAAACTAGTTAAAGTTAAAATTGTATTCTTTTTTATTTAAAATGTAATTGGAACTATAATTAATATTAACATTCGCTTGTCCCGTAGTTTAAGTCGTATTTCCCTCGATGCTAGGCTTGACGTAGCCCTTGCTTGTCAAGTCGTTGCACGAACACATTAGAAAAGAGTTTTGTTGGGCTATCGAAGTATAGCAAGCACCGTCCCGTGTCATGTGTATTTGTTAAGCAGTAAAAGGGTGTGAAGGCCACTGGCAATGTCAAGACATCACGGACTATAGCTGGGTTAGACGACGACCCTTTTGCTGCGGGCCGAATCGGTCTATTGGCCTAGGAATGGATTGGTTGAAGGAGCAATACACAAGAATAGACTGCCATAGCTGGGTTAGACGACGACCCTTGATTCTCGACAGGTTGTAATATCTAACTGTTGTTAGATAGTAGAACTAGACAGCGTTCTACGTCATTTCTGCAGTGTAGACTGGGACGCTGTCACGCACTCATGCCCTTACTCCGGGTGCGGGTCGTGATAGGGTGCGCGAGAAAGGAACACTGTCGCTATCAATTCGGTCGGGACCGATAGGTCGGGACCGATAGGTCGGGATCGATTGACTCGATCGAACGGGAACGGTTGAATTGAGATCCATTCTCTCGCCTGAAGTAAACTCAAGGTGAGTGGCTGACCCTCCTCTTCTCGACCCCCTTCCTAGGTAAATCGATAATGTTGTTGCGAATGAAAGGATAAATGCAAGGGCACAAACACGGGAAAGGGATTGAGTTTTTACAGATAATGTAGGCTATGTCTTAATAACTAAAAGGAAAATATGTCTTCGCACGGTTATGGACAACTTGTCGACAACGTAGTTTCCTCGATCAGCACAGGTTTAGCGGGGACTTGCATCGGAGCTAGCTACTTGCGTTAAAAGGACCCCGATTAACAAAGCTATACGTCCAAGATGGTTCCAGAGAAGCCATTCCATAACGTGACAGCGTCCTAGCCTACACCGCAGAAACGACGTAGAATGCTGTCTAGTTCTACTATGTAACAACAGTTATAATATCAAAACCTGTCGAGAACGGTCAACTCCGAATGGAGGACAAGCAATGTCAATATAATATACTCAATAAGCTATGATATTGTCCGACCGTCCAGTGTAGGTATTTATGTATGGTATTTATGGTACACATCATCTTAATTCAACCGAGTAGTTCAAAGGAGGGAATTATGTATGGTATTTATGGTGCACATCATTAGGACGGGTTACGACCGTCAAGTGTTGTGATAAGCTATGATATCAGTAAGTTTGGGATCCTTCGGATATTGGGCTAGCAACCCATATCAAAGCGATCATAGTCTTACACATAAGGATGCCAAAGATGAATTACGGTGCGAACCGTCCATGGTCATTGCGTGATGACAGACCATGGTCATTGCTGCGACAGACCATGGAGAACTTGCATCAGCTAGCTATGGCAGCAGTGGAGAGAGGTGCACCGGCTACAGTTCAGGGAGCACCATGACTCCCTAGCAGATCACATATCGCTCTAATAATTCAAATCACATTTTACATTTATTGTCGTATCTTATATTCCAGTTCAGCTTTACTTTCCGTATTTCTCACCATGCTATGTTTCCATTACTCACATGCTCTACCTGCTTTTATACTGTACCATGATTTGAGACTAAGTTCTATTTGAAAGAAGGGTTACAACCCCGGTCCTTGTTTGGTCCAAGGGTTGTAACTCGGCTTCAAATGGTTTCCAAGTCGCCTATATCTTTGTCTTGTATTTCATTATAATGTCTCTTATAGTATTTGTCAATTCATATGGAACTGCTGTTGGTGTTTGTACTTGCTCATTTTTCTGACAGGATACCGTTGGCATATTACAATTGTCTCGTGTGACTGATTGCCCGACCTATTATGGGGTCGATTCTGATGGAGTAGACCCGGGCTGTGGCTTATTAGTAGAGCCACTAGACTTTGCTCACCCTGAGTAGTGTAGCTTAGTTAGGTTTGCCTGGCCTACGAGCTAGCTAGTACTTTTTAGACTGTAGTAGTTTTTATATATTATGTGATTCTCTGGGTTGTTTGTGTATAGCTCTGGACTTGTGTGGATCTTTTTACTTATTTCATGTTCTCATCATTCGTATTTTCCTTTCCATACTATCTACCTTAGTTTTACATTTGTGATTGAGACTGTATTGCTATGTCACCTCCATTCGGAGTGTATATACTGTACAGGTACATTTATCTGTTTAGTTGTAGTATTTATAGATGACCTAGACAGCGTTCTATCGCCGAAGCTGCGGCGTAGGCTGGACGTAACCACGTACTCGTGCCCCTAATCAGGGTGCGGGTCGTGACAGAAACACCGTGACCTTCATATAGATAGGGCCAGTGGGCTGAGATTAGCGCTGGGTGCAGGCGCAGGGCCTGCCACCCTTATGCATATGTTTAAGTTTACGGTTGGTTGGTTGAGTGAAATGATATGATTTCTTATGTAAAGTTCTAACCTTGCAGGCTAGACGAAATGGGACATAGATGAGCACGATCACAATGTTTATGTTAAGATTATGTCTAACTGTATCTGTCGCAAGGACACGGTGGTGGACAAGTTCAGGATATGTTCGGCTCGAGGCGGGGCTCGGCTTGGACGTCCCGAGGCATGGAGTCCTTAGCGTTCAAGAGGAGCTACCGCATTGGCGTTCTGACTTGCGACATAGAGATGTTCAGTCGAAGACTACTTGTTGGCTATAAAGAGGCATAATGTATGGAACAATGTACTCCTTTGTGAGATAGAGAGATCATGAGCGTTGTAGCCAATTGGCATGATGAGTTGGGCTATTCAGAGCCATTGTAACCTTCAGTTCATTATCAATAAAAGAGATTCTTGTTGTATACTACGTTTTCCTTTCGCTGCTTATGTTATCAATTTGAGCTATAAACACTATTGTGAATCTGTTATCTTGCCTTGCACGAGCGCAACTCCAGGCTCGTACGGCATCACGCCCCAACGATGACGATGATTCGGGTAAAAACTTGATAATGATGAAGATGATAACTCGGTCGACAAACGTAAGTATCGAGGTATGATCGAAATTTTTTTATAGTAGCATTAATATTAAATCTACATTGGCTTTTCTGTTAATTTAAAATTTACAATATAATTAAAACTAATATTACGAAAATGCTATTTGCTCCCAAAAAATTTGGGTGATACCATCTTCCATTATGTGGCATATGACATGGTTACTAACATGACAGCTGACATGGCAAAATTTAACAATAAAATTAATATTAAAATGAACATTAATAGTAAATAAATAATTTAATATTAAATTAACATTGATTAATATTAACATTAATACATTAACATTATCATTAGCATTAACATTAATATTAATATTAATATTGACATTAACATTAACATTAAAAAAATTTGGGTAATTAATTTTTGGGGTTAAAATTTGCCATGTCAGCTGTTATGTCATCTGCCATGTTAGATGCCACATAATGGGAGATGGCATCACCCAAATATGTTGGGAGCCCAAACGACTAATTGCTAATATTAATACAGTGGCATTACCGTTATTTTCTAATAGATTTGTGACTTGTTCGGTCACACCCCTCCACGAGCGGGTTACATACACCCGCGTAAACGAGGGGTTAAATAGCCTTTTCCAAAGAAGAGAACCCATCCGACTAGAGAGAAACAAAGGAAAGAAGAAGAAGAACAGTCGCAATGGAGAGGAGCACGATCAACTGCAGCGGATGGGCCGTCATCCCTACCGAGATTCTCTCGATGATACTGGTACTGTCGGGGATGCCGGCGGACGAGGTAATGTGCAACGTGGCCCCAGTTTGCCGTTCGTGGTGGAAGGCGCTCAACGGTCCCTTAAACTATTGGTCTAACGTCGACTTGGTACAGTGGTGCCGGAGGACCCAGCAAACCGCTGAGATTAGTTTGACCGTAATGAAGCTCGTGGCTCGCAGTGAGGGACATCTAGGGTCCCTCTCCGCGTACAAGCTTGACGAAGCAGCCTTCTCTTTTGCATGTTTAAGGCCAGTGCAAAATTTTATTTGGTCTTATTCTAATACTTTATTTTTTCTATTACAAAATTTTACGTATACTTTTGTTAATTTCTATTGATGTTTTCCTATTTTTATAATACAGTGGGAAATTTCTAAGGGTGCTGCACATTCCGAAGTGCGACTGAGTGATGAAACTTTCGTGAGACACTTGGAGTTTCTTCCTGTGCTGGAAGAACTAGACATTAGCTACTGCCTCTACATCACGTCGACTGGAATAATTTCCGCCAGAAATTATTGCCGCCGTCTGGTCAAGCTGAGTAGGAACGTGCCCCCTCCGGATTTCATGCTCAGGAACATGTTCGTGCTGGACACGAAAAACGAGGCGGAGGGAAAGGCCGTGGCTGATTCGATGCCGCGTCTCGAGCACCTACATATGGGATTCGGCATGTTCAATGGAGACACGCTGCGATCTATCATATGCAACTGCAAGGGTCTTCGCCTGCTCGACATACGTGGGTGCTTCAACGTGATCTTCGACGACGAACTCTGGAAAATTTGTTATTCAATACAGACGTTTAAAAAACCCTTTGATAATGTAATCCCAGTACCAGGAGAACCTGTGTACGAGTGGTATAATGATTTAGATATGTTCTATCATTCCTGGGGTGAATGGTGAAAACATTAGCATGCATGCATGCATGCATGCATACATTTCTTTATATATATTTTTCACTAGTCTACATACAAGATATTTTTTATGAGTTCGATTCTCCATTTTGAGCAAATTTTACTTTTGTCAATACTAATTTTTTACATGATTATTTTTTTATAAATAAAATGGACTGTGATATAATGACGCCTAAGACGGCTCACTTCTGAGATTTCGACATTTCCCAACACAGATTTTACCATTAATACAACATCTCAGTGTAATCATATCCAAGAGATTTCGCCATTTCCCAACACAAATTTTACCTTATTCAAAATAAATTTTGGCGGTGTAAATTCCACTCATATTAGTGGTATCAGTGCCATTCACCATAATTAATGGTGATCGATACGAAAACATTGGTTTCTTTTTCACAACCCTTTAAAATCTATTTACACAGCCCAACAGCCAAACTAATTTATCTTCACGAGCCTTCAAAACCAATTTATATAGATTCAAAACAAAACTAAACAGCCAAACTATTTAAAATTCACAACCCTATAGAACAGTCCTAAATATACCATTCTCCGTCTTATATTTACCATTCTCCGTCCTACATGTATCATTCTCCGTCCTATATTGACCATTCTCTGTCCTACATGTATCATTCTCCGTCCTACATTTACCATTCTTCGTCCTAAATGTACCATTCGCCGTCCTAAATGTACAATTCTCCGTCCAAAATGTACCATTCTCCGTGTTAGAGGAACGGAAAATGGCAATTAACAGCCAAACAGCCAAACTAATTCATCTTCACGAGCCTTTAAAACCAATTTATATAGATTCAAAACAAACCTAAACAGCCAAACTATTTAAAATTCACAACCCTACAGAACAGTCCTAAATGTATCATTCTCCGTCTTATATGTACCATTCTCCGTCCTACATGTATCATTCTCCGTCCTACCTCCGTCCTAAATGTACCATTCTTCATCCTATATGGACCATTCTCCGTCCTACATGTATCATTCTCCGTCCTACATTTACCATTCACCGTCCTAAATATACCATTCGTCGTCCTAAATGTACAATTCTCCGTCCTAGATGTACCATTCTCCGTGTTAGAGGAACGGAGAATGGCCATTAACAGTCCCAAAAATTGTTCCATACTAAGTTAAAAAGCATATTAGCACCCAAAAAATGTTAACAATAGAAAAATTCTACAGAACCCAAACACCAGACTCGAACCTAGGCCTTCCATGTAAAAGCCAAACAGCACAACCAACTAAGCCTGGAAAGACATCAATAATGCTAAGTCTACTACCAAATACTTACAACACTTTTACAACCTTCATCCATTGCTGACATGTGGGCCATGGCCCACATGTCAGAATGGGTGAAGGTTGTAAGAGTGTTGTAAGCATTTGGTTGTAACTGTAGCATTATATCCCCAACTTCCAATAAGGAATAGGAAGAGTCGGTTTGGAACGTGTATATATACATAGGGGTCCCAATTCATCTGAGTAGGTTGCACATTTAACATGGCTCCAAAAAGATCATCTGGTTGGGAACCATTGCCAAAGTCTTCTTCCAGTCGTCGTCGAGCCTCTCCGTATGGAGCACCCTCTGCGTCACCTCCGGCCCATGACTGGCTGGCAGAGGCTGCGGACTTCCTGACCTCCTACGGGTTGTCACTGGAGGTCATCGCTCGACCTCTTCATCCGGCGCCCAACTTTGACCTGTTGCCGATCACTCCGGAGGAACGGGATTCTCTGGAGAAGAGGGAAGCGTTTTGCCGCCTGTGCCATAGGGCGGGTGTGCGCACCCTGCAGGACTTTGCGGAGATCCTCCGCGAGGCCAGTGAGGGCTAGACTTTTTTTCTTTCATTTTTTACAGTTTTTTGTCCTCCTCTTGTATACTTCTCCGGAGAATGTTCCGGCGACGAAGCTGGGATTTAATGAAATATAATATTTTGTTAACTCAATTTGTTTTCGGCTACAATCAAACTTTTACAACCTTCTGACAACTTACACCCATTTGCTAACTATAGCATTGCTCTTTATAATTAAAAAATCTTGTTACGTCAAATCCATATATCAGCGATGATATCCCCATCAATGACTTGTTACGTCATAGAATTGATTATGCTGCCAGCGTCAATCTTGTCGTCAAATCCATCTTAAATATGATTACAAAGTAAAATAGAGGACAACTTTGAGTGTTTCAATTTTACTCTTTTCGAGTACATAGTCTTCTTATTTTCAAAACTTCACATTCTTAAATATGTTGTCAAATTTTTTTATATAAACATATTTTCACCATATTTTTTCTGCCAAAATTTTTAATAATTTATACGGAACACGTGGATATATACTAGTAATAATAGTAATAAATTTAATTTTAGAAAGTAGTTTTTAAAATTAGGGTCTCAAAATCCCAAAGATTTATGTAGTGATTTTACATGGATATATACTAGTAATAATAGTAATAAATTTAATTTTGGAAAGTAGTTTTTTAAATTTAATAGTAATAAATTCGACCGTCTTATACTAGTAATAATAGTAATAAATTAATTTAAGACTCAAAACTATTCTAATTTTTTCCACTTCCCAAGGTCACATAAGACGGTCGAATTTTCCCTCTACTTCTCTCAAACCCTCTTCCTTCTCCCAAACCCTCTCCCAAACCCTCTTCTAATCAAAATGCCGCCGAAGAAACAACGACCGTCGCCGAAGGGGAAGAATCCACAAAGGGATGCGATACAGGCCCGAAGGGCAGAACTTGCAAGGGCGACGAAAACCAAGATTATGGTCGCTAGGGCAGAGGCCGAAAGGGCAGCGGCGGCGGCAGCGACGATGAAGGCGGAGGCGGCAGCCAAGCCACGTGCAAAAAAGGCTAAAAACACTCATTGTTCGACAAAGATCGAAAAATCTATCTTCGATACAGAGTCGTCGGAAGACTCAACTTATGAAGATCGAAGGCGTACTCAAGCGAAGGCTAAGGTGGCAACGGATACAGAGTCATCAGTGTACTCTGTGGATTTTGAATCCTCATCAGAAGAGGAAAATGAAGAGGAAGAGCAATCATCAAATAAGTCCCAGGCTGGAGAGGAGGTAAAAAAATTTAAAGACTCAAAAACTAAGAAGATTTATATTAAATATTTCAAGAAAAAGGATGTTATGCCTGAAAGATCAATTAAGCTGGATAATGTTGAAGACGAAGCTTTCCTGGATATATTGAAATTCTATCAATTGGAGAAACTGAACAAATCCTGTCTTGAAAAAATCTTCCAAACAATAGTAAGAGAATTTTACTCAAATCTTCCGGCTGAAATTAAAGAAAAAGAAGAGGATCAACCACTGGTGTTTCTGAGAGGAAAACTGATTAGGGTAAATGCTGCTGTCATCAACGAATTTTATGGATTTGATCCAGTTCCTGAGTTTGATATGAAAGATATTGATAATGTTTCCATGACGGATGCAATTCATGAGATTACAGGTGTTTCGATGGGTGCCAAGACCCCTCAAAATGTATACAAAGATCAATTAAAAACTTTGTATAAATTGTTGCATGCCTACGTATCTCAAACACTCAACCCTACTGGACATGAGTTTTCCATCCATCCCGAGAGAGTAAAATTTCTTTATTATATGGGGAAGAAAAAAAGGATGGATATAGGTTCCTACATGTTCAGTAGAATGATTCCTACATGTTCAGTAGAATGATGCATCTCGTGGGAAAACCAACTGCAAGGACAGCTCTCCCTTTCGGAGGATTTGTATGCTCGATAGCTAATAAACATTCTGTCCCAAGCTTAGAAGGGGATGTTTATATTAAAAATAAAGGCCCAATGAGAAAACTAACCTTCACTCGAATGTTTGGAAAACGGGCAACAGCTGCAAGCAAACCATCAACATCTGGAAAACCATCAACTTATGGAATCAAAAACACTAAGGACAGGGTTGATGACCTATACAATTTTATTGCTGCAAACTTTGAGAATGTCTTCAAAGAGATGAAGACTATATCCGACAACCAGAAATTGATTCTGGATAAGATTAACCAGATAGAGGTTGAATTTGCTGACCAAGAATAAGATTTTCCTTCCCTCGTGAAGAAGGTAAATGGGGCTAGCCCAAACTCTTATGTAAAAATACACACTGTGCACATTGACACTTTAATGCTAGCCATCACTTTGATACTTCTATTTATGTTTCTGGATGTCATTTCTACTTATAAAGTGAGTTAATACTGACTATAATTTTTCTTAATCCGTCCCTCAAGGTGTAGGTGAAGGATATTTTGAGAAAGAAGAAGTAGAAAAAAAAGAAAAAAAAACAAGAAGAAGAAGATGGAGACGGCTATGAAGATTCATCTTTTGAGTTTTGAATGTCTCTTATTTCAATTTGGATGTAATATTTGACTTGTAATATGGTTCTGAATATTTGTTGGTCATGGCGGACAAACTAAATTTTGTGTTTGAAATATTGTAAGACTAAACTTTTCGCTTGTACTAAGTGCATAGTTCGTAATTTGTTTTGAAAATATAATATGGTCTTGAATTTAGAGTAGGTCTGATATTTATTTGGATTATTGTATTATGAATTATGCAGGTTATATATGTTGAATTACTAACGTGGATTGGGCAGATTACTGTAACGTGAATTATGCAGATTACTGTAACGTGAATTATGCAGTTTATTGGACTTGGAATGAAGTATACTTAATTTGATTATGATTTTTTGGTTGAAGCATTTATTTGGTTGGCAGTTGGCCTTCATAGATGATATTGATATTTTGGTGTATTCCTTTGATTTGCAGATGCCCATCACAGATTTCATGAGTCCTGGGTGCATTGCTAGGGTTTACAGGTGGCCTCATTACGGATGTATTCCTGGGATCACTGAAACTTTATTTGATTATAATGTGTTTTGCTTTCTGTAAAAAATTATTACATCGATGCCATCAGTATGAATTCGATGCCAATGCCTCTTCATCCTTTGTTATTGTTGAAGCAAAATTGTAATCCTGCCTGTTCATCCCTTGTTTTTGAGGAAACATAATTGTAATCCTGCCTGTTCATCCTTTGTTATTGCCATCAGTACATCGATGCCATCAGTATGAAGTCGATGCCAGTGTAATGCATAATGTAATGTAAGAAAAATTCTCTTTGATAGTAGGTTAATTATATTCAAACATTCGCAAGAAATTTTGTTCAGCCATACAGTGGAAGTCTGATAAAATGATATTCGGATTATCTTGAAAATGATTTAATATTAAATGAATGTACTATGGTAAATGATATTAAAAATACTGTAAATATTTGGTGAAAAAAATATGAGATACTTGAACATTTCCAGTCCTAAATGTACCATACTTTGTTAAAAGCACAGAGTGTCCGTTCTCCGTTTTCAAAGAACGGAGAATGGCCATTCTCCATGTTAAAGGAACGGAGAATGGCCATTCTCCTTGAAAATGGCCATTCTCCGTGTTAAAAGCAAAGAGAACGAACATTCTCCGTCCATTCGCCGTGTGAAAAGCAAAGAGAATGGCCATTCTCCGTCTATTCGCCGTGTTAAAAGCAAAGAGAACGGCCATTCTCCGTCCATTCGCCGTGTGAAAAGCAAAGAGAATGGCCATTCTCCGTCTATTCGCCGTGTTAAAAGCAAAGAGAATGTCCATCCTCCGTGTTAAAAGCAAAGAGAATGGCCATTCACCGTCCAAATAAAATATTCTCTTCGAAAAAATTATCATTAGAAAAGTAAAAAATATTTCGTCCGATCAATACAGTTTTTTTTTTTAAATAAGTGAGCAGATGATCCGCCCGACCTCAGAAGCAGGTTTCCTCAGTTTACCACCACCACCGTGACATGTAGCTTTATTAACAAAATATAAAATTATTAGATGAAAAATAAGATTTCTGACAATGGCATGGACAGTAAAATTAGAGCGGCGCCGCTGGTACTTCTTCTTGCTCGAGGAGGTTTCGACGACGTCCGTCGCGAAGAGGACCGATTCTTCTCGGCGCAGCTGGTACTCCTCGTTGTTCTAGGAGGGCTCGACGACGTTCGACGCGATCCGGACCGATTCTTATTTCCTTCTTCATCTCCGTTTCTCTTTCCACCACAACCACCAACACCACCACCACGACGGCCTGTAACCAAAAAAAAAAATTATGAAATATTAAATTGGATGGACTTTTGAGAGAGTAAATATGAGTTAATTTAGGGTGTTCATTGAAAAAATTAAAGTGAAGAATGACCTGCTAAAACAAGTTACCAACATGTCAAAAGTCTAAATCAGCATTAAATGATGTTTCTACACTATTATTCAATCCGAACCATTGGATCAACATCCAACGGTCCAGATTTCGGATGTATCGATACATCCATTTCCAGCGGATGTATTGTAGAATGACCCTATATATATATATATATATATATCATGTAGTTGGGCGATGACGAGCCTGGCCTGTGCGATGCGGGACATCCACAACGTCGTAGGACTGACGAAAAATGGCCACGATCTGAGCTGGCGTGGGTCAGAATGGGACGTTCGTTCATGAAAACTCAACGGCTAGGACGCCGCGCGGACGGGACCGGCACCATTCTACCATGAGTATAAACGACGGCCGACCACGCGGCCCGTCGTGCGGCGCCGAAAGAGCGTCGTGCACATAGAATGGGTGGCTGGACGGCATCGACTGTCGTAGGCATCGTGAAAACGTCGAGGGCGCCTTCGACGTTGTGGGCGAAGTGAGGCGTTGAGTTGCCGGCGTCGAAAGACGTCGGCCGTCCCGAGAGGCTCTGTAGCGCGGGTAGTGCGCGAGGCGTGCGTGTGGGACGATGATGAAAAAGCCAGTGCGGACAAGATCCGTACGAAGAATCTGAAACGACATGACGATCGTCTAAAAATCTTGTGCGGGGCGACACACGATTTAACTGAGCCCGCACGTGCTGGAAAAAAAAACTATATATATAATATTATGTAGTTAGTTTAAATATAGTTCAAATATTGAATTTATTTTATTAAAATTTGTTCTTTGTACAACTTTGTATGTATGTTTAGATAATACCATGTAGTTAGTTTAAATATAGTTTAATATTGAATATATTTCAATTTCAATTTGTTATATATATATATATATATATATATATATATATATATATATATATATATATATATATATATATATATATGTGCTTTTAAGTTATTTTTACAGTTAGTCATAAAAATTAAATTATTTTACGTGAAGATATGTATAAGGCACATATTGGTGGTAGTTAATTATAAGAATTATTATTTTTTATCAATTAGCTAGTGCGTGATATACAAACGGTTTGGACGATACAAACGGCTTAAATGGTTCACTTTTGAGCCATTTTCAATATGCATTATAATAGTAGAGAAATAGACAATCAATTTAAGCTAAAACTTTAAATCATATACTATTTAAAAAATTATTCACCCTAAACTACCAAGCATTACAATCATAAAATCAAACTAACTACACAATTGACCTACATGGTTTATCAAGTTTAGCCATAACAAACAGTAAGAAAATGGAGACTCAAGGCTTAAGTCGGACAATTCACACCACTCACAATTCACAAACATGCCCAGATAATTCTGGAATTCACACCTATGTCGTCTTCTTCTACTGTTTCAAGTTTCAACTACTTTTTCATATTATTGACACGTGTTTCATCTATGGATGAACACTACAATGTTATTCCTATTGGCTTCTCAAGTTCATGGGGCATTCTAAATTCCACCTCTCCCCTTTTTCGGTTGAGCTCTCAAAAGGTTAGTGATAATGGAGGTAATAATTTACTCCCAAATTGGATAGAAGGTGGGATGATAAGGTATAGATAATTGAGATTGGTTCAAGTATTACATGAAATTTTCTTCTAAGGCATATGGGTCAAGTCGAATATCGCATCTCATGGACAACTCCGGTTCGGATTACACCGTATTCCCAACACGTGGTATCAGAACCCAAGGTTACGAGACTGCTTCGGACGGCTGTAATTAATTGGTTCAAGACAGATGATGCTAAACGTTCATACATATAATCGGTGGAGTTAGGAGTATCCTAAGGTGAAACAAGATGTTGTGGTTGGCACACAAGGTGTGAAGGTGGTTTGGCTAGAGGAAACGAGCAAATGTAGCAAGGGTGCTATATGAAGTGTAGATAATTGAAATTGGTTCAGTCATTACATGAAGTTTTCTTTTAAAATATATAAGGCCAGTCTAATATTGCATCTTATTGGTCAACTCCGATTCAGATCACACCGCATTTTCTAACAGTAATGCCTATAAAGGGTGCATTTCAAGCGTTAACATGAATTTGATTCCTTCAAATGCACGCTTCCCATTTGGAGCTGCCAAAGCCTCTTAAGCTACTCGCATCCCAGAATTTATCATACAGAAACCTTTGCAAATGTAGAGAATGGGACTTTTGATGAGGTAGATTCATGCAGTTACCATCATAAACACAAGCTTGAAATTATCACCGGTTTGACAATGAGGTCTTCAGAATGCTCAGTGGACCCGAAGTGGAGAGAGAGAGAGAGAGAGAGAGAGAGAGAGAGGGGGGGGGGGGGGACCTAAGGTTAAACTTTCGTGATTTTTTACCATTTTTAATAATTATTCCTTGCTATATGTATATAAGCTATGCAAAATATGTCAAGATTTGATTTGATTTGATTTAATTAGATATGTTGGGAGTGATTTTAAGAATTCTTGTATTGCTTTTATACTCTCTTCCATCTCTACGCCTTGTTAGCAATTCGGCAAACGGATAAAATTCGAAAAAATTCGGCTCAGTACAAATAAAATACGTTAAAAAAATCGGTCAAATATTCGAAAACAAAAATATTGAGGTTAGAAACTAAATATTCTTAAGTATGTTGTCAAATTTGGTTAATTAAACTGGTTCCCACCATATATTTTGTGCCAAATTTTTTAATAATTTATACGAAATATGTTTAAAACTTTGCATGCTTAAAATTTATTTACGTACTTAATCGAATATATCAAAAGTACACAGGTATTATATGTAGGTATTATATGTTTCTGAAAGATACGAAAAAATTCGCATATAATACGAATTTTATTCGGGTGATTGCTAACAAGGTCTCTATGTATTGAGACGTCCAGCCGGAGAAGAATACACAAAAATTTATCAACTTATATGTTCTAATGCTCGAGAGAAGAAGACCGAACTCGAGTGGCTCTTGTGGTCACCAAGGAGAGGTATAAGACCATGGCTGGGTGGCAGAAGATCCGAACCACGGCGAGGCATGCAATCCAGCGTGCACAAAGTCTTTTTCCAGAGGGGTTTCGGGAGACGTAAGAAAATATTAGGTTTTACTGATGAAAGCAACAACAAATCAGGTCCAGATTTTAATATGGCAAGCATAGGAGAGAGACATTGAAACAAGCCTTGCTTAGAGAGAAATGTCGTTGATTTTTAACACAGCTCATTCATCTACAACATACTGTTCTAATCAAATCTCAAAACCTAAACATTTTTTTTTTTTTCTCACTCAAGGCACGGCGGCATCGGCTTTACAAATTTTATTAGCAGCATCCGCAGAGACAGTACCAGTCGACTGATCGATCCACTTGACCGTCAGCAGCAACTCTCCGGTTTCGACATCGCACAGCCTCAACCTGACATCCTGCATCCTGATCTCGCCGTTGGCGTACGTCACGAAGCTGTCGTCCAGGAGGCAGTTGTCCGCGTTGGGAGCCACTTTCCTGAGCTTGGTCTCGCCGGTCGAGAGCTGCAACGCCCGTTTGAGCTTCGTGGAAGAGAAAATGGGTTGCAGGCTGAGGCATGCGTGGCCCATCTTGTCGTCGGACTTGAAGCGGTCGCGATCAAACACTTCCTGCGAAAATGGTTTGTCCAAGTTTCCATTATAATGGTTACACTTTTAGGTACAAAATACATAAAAACAGTAAAATATGTGGTTTGATTTAGAACATTTGTTACATGTACATGATTCCCAGAAGTGATGGCATGACGGCTCAGGCAACCCAAGGCCAGTAAATGAACTGCCAATAAAACCAACTTTTTTTGACACCGAGTTATTTATCAAGAAAAACTTTTCTCATACAAAGCGAGCGAGTGATCGAATAATGAGTTATTGCAATCGAGAAAACAGGAAAAAAGTGACTAAATAAAAGCCAATTGAATTGAAGGATGAATAAGTGACTCGCTCCGGTGATTAGAATCATCGATGCTCAAAGCAATTCGACGTAGCAGTCGATTGCTTCCGGGGACCAGCAAGTTCTAAAAGAGAACACTTCTGGAACGCTCGTTTCACTGCACTCCCGCACGCTATCAGTATGTTGTTGCACAGCTTCTGTCGCATTGCTGCTACAAATTGACACTATCTACACACACGACACCGATCAGTGGAGCATGGTGTAGGGTTACACTTGTGACTCTCAATTCTTTCAGTATGCTCAAACCATAAGAATTGATCCTCTCTAATATAGAAGAACCGTACTGGCTGTTATCAGACTCTTTGCTCACCTAATAGATGGTGTAGTTAACTCCACTGAATAAATGGCTAATAAGTTGATGCAATTAACTACATCAAATTAGAATGCAATCAGACTTGAATTAATAACCTAAAGACCATACGGCGCATTGTAACTGTCACTGGTCCCGATGTCACGTAAGTGCAAAGGTGCACAATCAAAGCGTCACTTTGTGCCCTAAAACCCATTGTCCGGACCCGTTGGGGCCTTATAGGAGTTTAACTAATAAAAAGTGTAACCCGAAGTGTGCCATCAAAGAGCAACTTTGTGCCCTAAAACCCATTGTCAGGACCCTTCGAGGCCTATAGGAGCTTTAGAAATTTGATGTCAAAAAATTATGTTTGACGAGGGAATCGAATCTTAGCCTCCTCGTCCATAACAATACTAGTTCCCACGTGCCAATCCAATCTTTTGTCATATTATCAATATAAATAAACCTTATATTGAAATAGACAATAGGTTTGTCCTAAGTGTAACATGTTCGAACTTGTGTTAGTATTAAACCCCAACAATCCTCCAGATACTTCAATTCGAGCTTTCCTCACAAAGATAATGTTGTTTATAAAGATAGATGTTACTTATGACTTGAATTTTCTTTTATTTGGCGATGGTATAGTATTCCTTATATACTATGCTTTGGATTAAGTATGATGACAATACTTTTCTTAGTCATACAAACATCTCAATAAAGCCATGTAATGGCCTAATATTTCAGTATATGCATACTTTTAGGTGAGTTCTTTTCAACTGCCAACATGAGGCTACCTGCCTCTTTGCGGTACTACACCACTATGACATGGGCTATATCCGAGGTCTACCTACCTCCTGTGATGTCATACTACTGTAGTATGAGGTCAAAGCCTCTTGTAGTGTTGCACTACTGGAATATAAGCAATACTTCTCTCTATGGTGCCCCCCCAACCAACAGTGACATGGATTCAGTACCCGGTCAAATCCTCTTGTAGTATTACTTTACCCGTGCTTCTTGCCAAGCATCAAACACCTGTCAATGCTTAAGTACTCATTAAGGCTTTTAGCCAACCTTCAATAAGGTTTACCCTTTTAAGAAGCAATAACATTTCTACGGACTATGGACCAATCTAATATCTTCGTCTTTAACATGTCTATCGATCATGGTTTAAAGTATCGGCCGATGCCGGTCCGATACGGCCGATACCGATACGGTTTGGCATGCCCCGATCCGATACCCGATACTGACTGTTACCGACATTGCGGGTTATCTTTTCCGATCAATTCGGCAAAAAAAATTAAACAAAAAAAGACAAATCGACAAGGGTTCAAAGCATAATAAGATTGTAAAAGCATGTAAAAGAAGAAAATCATCTATTGTATGTAAACCAATCGGTAAGGGTGACTACTATTTTATTTTATTTCAAAACAAATAAATAACACTGAAAATACTTAAAATTATGCCTAAATGTATAAAATATATGTTTTTAAATGTAAATAATTTATTAATAATTTTTTGTTTTCCGATACCAAAAAGTTCGATACTCTGATCCGAAACCACCGATACTATCGATATCGCCGATACCAATACTCATAGGAATAGTCCGATACCGATACTGTGAACCTTGCTATTGATCATTCTATGAACCATAAGTGTATTACTTAGTAGCTTTTTCTTTGAACTAATGACAAACACTTTATGGTAGAATTACATAGTCAAATAGATCATATCCCTTTCAAATCCATTTTCTTTGTTGTATCATCAACCAACTGGCACTTGAGACCCTTAGTGAAAGTATTTGTAAAATTCTGTTCGCTCCATCTAGATGCCATGAGTTATGTGCTCGTACAGTAAAGTATGATGTAGCCTAACAATCCTCTTTTTCCATTCAAGGAGGAGTTTAATGTTATCGTTGTAGTTACATGATTGTCGCAATGAATAGACTAGCTAGAATCTGAGTATCCATCGGTGGAAGATCAAACTCCCAAGACACTATGCTTCCTTTGTCGCTGCTGCAAGTGCATAGAACTCTTACTCCATGGATAAGTATGGAAGTAGTGTGTCTGCTTCTTCCACTCCCACGATATAGCAACTCCTCCCATCGAAATCATGAACCCTCCACTAGATCTCTCACTCTTCATTTCAGAGCACCAACTAGCATTGCTGAAGACTTCCACCATATTTGGATAGCCATAATAGTGCAAAAGAGCATACCTCAGTCTTTTTTAGATAAGCATAACTCTCTTCATAGCTTTTTAGTGCTCCGTGCCATGAAACCCTTAGTGAAAGGATTTGTAAAATTCTCTTCGCTCCATACGTTACTAGAATGATGCCATGAGTTATGTGCTCGTACAGTAAAGTATGATGTAGCCTAACAATCCTCTTTTTCCATTCAAGGAGGAGTTTAATGTTGTTGCAGTTACATGATTGTCGCAATGAATAGACTAGCTAGAATCTGAGTATCCATCGGTGGAAGATCAAACTCCCAAGCCACTATGCTTCCTTTGTCGCTGCTGCAAGTGCATAGAACTCTGACTCCATGGACAAGTATGGAAGTAGTGTGTGTCTGCTTCTTCCACTCCCACGATATAGCAACTCCTCCCATCGAAATCATGAACCCTCCACTAGATCTCTCACTCTTCTTTTCAGAGGACCAACTAGCGTTGCTGAAGACTTCCACCATATTTGGATAGCCATAATTGTGCAACAGAGCACACCGCAGTCTTTTTTAGATAAGCATAACTCTCTTCATAGCTTTTTAGTGCTCCGTGCCATGATTGCTCGTGAAACGGCTTAACGTTTGTTGCCAATGATGTTGGAGTACTCTGTCTGATAGTCTTCCCTCTATTAGGCTTTAGTTTTTTTATCACAACTATATGGTGTATCTATCCCAGGGACATCCTTATATCCTTACCTGGCAAACATCATCTCGATATAGTGGGTCCGAGACATTGCAAGACATGCCTCAATCTTGATTATATTACTCCAAAGGATCACATATTCATATGAAATTTTGAAAAAAAAAGAAAATCCTTGGTTTCTAAGTCTGTCAGTGCCCAATCCAATTTTTTTGTCATATTTTCGATATAAATAAACCTTGAAATAAACAACAGGTTTTTCCTAAGTGTAACATGGGGGTACTTGGGTTAGGATCAAACCCCAACAATGTAAACTCTTAGATGAATAAGTGAGTATAACCTGATTGGCAGTAACTCTATGTCCCTTATTGGGGATTAGATCTCATACTAAATGTGAGATTTTGAGTTTCATGTATATTAATGTTGTTTAATGCAGTGCGCATGAACATGTACAGTATCAAATACAATTACATCTAACAGGTCTCGTGTCAAATGGGTAAGTGACATGTAGCTCGCTTGGAAGAAAGAAAAACCATTTGCTGATAAGGATTTAGGGAGACACCAGCAATGTGATGCGCTCGGTTGGTATGGAGCTGACCAGCATCGAGTCATTTGTCGCACACTCTCAAACAGAATGGAAATCAATATCCACCAGTTTGGTGTGAACATGGCTTGGACGCTAGGCGAGGCGACAGCGCACCCGCCTCGCCTAGGCGCCCGCCCAGGATCTAGCTACTCTTTTGCAAAAAATTATGCAATATGTGTGCAATAAATATGTAGTATAACTAATAAGCAATAAGCATTAAGCAAGGCGGAGTTTAACTAATATTTATTATATACAATAATTATCTATACAATAAATATGTAGTATAACTAATAATCAATAAACATTAAGCAATATGCATTAAGCTAGGCGCATAGGCGGCTTTGTTTTTTCCTCTGATCGACCCAAGGCGGGCGCCTAGGCGAGCATCGCCTCTCACAGGAAAAAAATTCCCAGGTCGAGACGAGCCCACTCTGACCTGCACGCATAGGCGTCGCCTGTGACAACATAGGAACATGGTACCAAGGATTTGCAGTCAACTAGGTGGTGACAGCATTGCGACGGAGAAGTAATCGTGATCTAAGAACATATAGATGCAGTTCCAATGTTCATAACCAAGCTAACTCATCAATCTTATTTGCCCTGCCTCTATATTGGAATAAGGGCCAGCACCATGCTTTCTTAAAGCCTAGGTGATACGTTGCAACCATAGATAGCCAGTGTCATTGTAGAGAACCAGAGTATCTGGACGATGAGCCCAACAACAATGTCTCGTGTGGATTGGAGAAATGTGCAAGACAAAATTAAATCCCAGAAACATAGCAAGGATTCAACTTTGCGGCTTGAAGATGACTGATGGTATGAGACCAGAAAAACTGATAGCAAACCGAATGTAAAGATACTGAAGTGGACCACAATGGTGCTAAAGGCAGTTTGGTCAGAGAGGTATGCCATTCTTCCAAGAATGTTTGGATCTAGATAGTAAAGAAGGTTTGCAATTAAAAATTTAAGCAAGCAAGCCACAGAAATAATTTTGTTACAAAAAAAGAGGACCCTGAACAAGCGGTTTGCACGACTGTCAAGGAAGAAATGCAATGGACGACAGGCCGTTGTGGGAAATTTGTCTTCCAGAGTGAAATAAATTTCTAGAGCAGGACAATAGTCGATGCAGTAAGAATAATGTTGTCAACATAAGGCGAATTGGAACCAGTCTTGAGACCAAAGAGATAGCATAGTGTGGACGGAAAATACAATTATAAACCATTCTGAAGAACACAGGCAGTGAAGGTGTTGAAACCATGCAACTTGTGCGGCGCCTTCTTCAGCCATGTATAGATGCGTTGACACCCAAAAGCAGTTTGCACAACAGCCAAGGAGGAAATGCAATGGACGAGAGGCTATTGTGGGAAATTTGACTTCAAAGTGAAATAAATTTGTAGAGCAGGACAACAGTCAACACAGTCAGAATAATGTTGTCAACATAGAGGCGAATTGGAACCAGTCTTGAGACAAGTGAAATAGCGGAGTGGACAGAAAATACAATTATAAACCATTCTGAAGAACCAAGGCAGTGAAGGTGTTGAAACCATGCAACTTGTGCGCATGTATAGATGAGTAGCTTGCACACAAATCAGGATTGTTCAGTCGATAAAACCTAGAGGATGAGCCATATGCTCCTATTTCATGAAATACTTTATTGACATCCAATTGATGAGTGGACCAGTTGGATAAGCATGAGTGGGAACCAAAGTAATAGGTGCCAAGGTGCATGAAAGGACTCATGGTGTCAGTCTAATCATTATCATGCTGCTGAGAACATCATTTAATGGGTGATACATGACGAGATCGATAGGACACTTTATGTATATAGACTTGCAATTATCCGGGACTGGGTGAGGGCACTTCCCCGGACTTCCCTGCAGGAGAAGGAGGCGGAGCTGCGAGACCTGCAGGCTGAGCTTCAGGGCGACATGTTGAGTGGGGAGCTGGCAGCTAGAGAGAAGAGTCTGGCTGCAGAGGTCAACACCTTGAGGCTTCAGCAGGAGATTAGTGCGGCCCAACGGGCCAAATGCTCCTGGCTCAAGGATGGGGACCGTTGCACCAAATTCTTCTACGATGTCATCCGGACGCGACAGCACCGGAACCGTATCCAGAGACTGATTGGCAGAGACGGGCGCCTTATGACTGACCAGGTTGCTATTCAGGAGGAGGCTGTCCAGTTCTACTCTGAGCTCTATCAGCAGACGGATTATCCATCGGTTTTCCCGCAGCTGATTACGAAGACGTTGATTACGGAGTACGGCAACAGTCTTCTTATGGCCCCTATACGGATGGCGGAGGTGGAGACGATTGTGATGCAGGCTGATGCTTCCAAGGCTCCTGGGCCGGATGGGTTCTCCAGTGGTTTCTACAAACGCCATTGGAATTCCCTTAAGGCCCCGGTCCTTGCGGCTGTTCAGGAGTTCTTTGATTCAGGCAAGCTCCTGAAGGAGCTGAACCACACCTTCCTGACGCTAGTGCCCAAGAAAGAGAGGGCGACATCTCTTGCTGACTTTCGACCGATTGCTTGCTGTAATTATTTGTATAAAATAATTACTCATCTTATGTGCAGGAGGATGGAGGATGCTATGCAGGGTCTGGTGTCTCGGAATCAGGCGGCCTTCATTAAGGGGCGGTCTATTGCGGAGCATAGCCTGCTGGCTCATGAGCTGATTCGGGAGTTCCACAAGCCAGGAGGGATGAAGGCGTGTGTGAAGCTCGACCTGAGGAAAGCCTACGACACCGTCAACAGGGACTTCCTCTGTCATTTGATGGGTGCGATGGGCTTCTCCGAGACTTGGGTGGATAGAGTCAGAGAGTGCATCACCTCTCCTACTTTCTCGGTCCTCATCCAGGGTATCCCTTACGGGTTCTTCGGCAGCAGCAGGGGGCTTCGGCAGGGGGACCCTCTTTCCCCCTACCTATTCACTCTTGTGATGGAGTATTTCACATGTCTGATGGACATCGCGGTACATCGGGAGAGGATTGTACCGATATACAGCAGGGTCTCTCCGGTGGTCTCTCATCTCATCTATGCAGATGACCTTTTGGTCCTGTTGAGGCCTTCCATGCGAGGGATGAGGGAGCTTGCGGCAGTGATGGAGGAGTTCGGTCAGCTATCGGGCCTCCGGCTGAACAAGGACAAGAGTAAAGTCTACTTCAGCAACTCTTGCACTTTGAAGGAGGAGCGGGCTATGGAGCTTGGGGTGGAAAAGGGGGACCTTCCGGTGAAATATCTGGGGGTGCCCCTTTCCGTCAACTACGCGAAGGATCGTGACTGTCAGAGCCTGGTGGATTTTGCACAGAGGAGGGTTGAGGGCTGGCAGGCGGCTGGCCTATCGTTTGGAGGGCGCATTGAGCTGGTCCGCTCAGTCATTTCTGCTATTGCTCTGTTCTGGCTCCAATCGATTATAGTTCCTCTGGCTACTATCAGAAAGATTGAGGACATCTGTGCCAAGTTCATTTGGCATGGGGGGATACATGCCATCTCCTGGGAGCAGCTCTGTCGGCCTAGGAAAGAGGAAGGTGTGGGTCTGCGATCTCTTGTTTCTGTCAGGGAGGCGGCGGGGATCAAGCTGGCATGGAGATTCCTTCAGGGTGATTCTCTATGGTCGGCCTGGATGACTAGTCGGTATCTCCGGGGCAGAAACTTCTGGGTATGTGAAATTGACAACAACTTCTCTGTGTCTTTCAAGCATATCCTGAGGTCCCGTCCTGTCCTTCGGACGGCTTTACGGAGGAGGATGAGGGAGGGAAGGGAGACGGATCTTTGGCTCGATCCGTGGATCTCTGGTCAGTCTCTCCTGGAGATTCTGGGCCCCCAGAGGGACGGCGTGGCATACAGAGGACTGACGTGTCGGCACATCATCCGTGGAGGGGTATGGAGGCCTGAGGAGTACCGGTTCACTGCTACGGTAGTTGAGGAGATCAGACAGGTGCAGATCACTCCTACGGCACTGTCTGATGTATGGATGTGGGCCCCTCCCGGCCGCTCGGAGGGTGCTGGGGAGTTCCGATTTAGCAGCTGCTACGACCTTGTCCGCCCCCACTTCGATGATATTGAGGAGTATGACTTTGTCTGGGGGAAGGGGCTCGCCAGGAAGATGCAACTGTCTGCCTACAAACTGGTGTTGGGCCGGTTGCTCACTCGGGACAGATTGCTTCGGTTCGGGGTTTCTGTCCCTGACCCTAAGTGTGTTTTGTGTGAGACAGAGCCTGAATCTATTGGGCACCTGTTCTTCCAGTGCCATATGGCGTGGAGCATATGGGCAGAGCAGTGCCGGAGACACTTAGGAGGGGTTGGCAGGGAGCGGGACTTCAGAGGAATCCTTAAGTGGATTGGTGATTGCAGGGGCATGGAGCAGAGCTGGACTAGGCGTGCTAGATTGAGACTTGCTGCGTCAGTTTGGCATGTCTGGCGGGAGAGGAACCGGCGCATTTATGAGGGATTATCCACCCCAGTGGTGGGCATACTCCATAACATTGAGTCGGATGTACTAGTAATGTCCCCCTGAGTTGGGATTGTATCTTTATGTTGTAACCTTATTGAGATGATGGAATAAAATTTACCCTTTTTCCAAAAAAAAAAAAAACAATATAAACTTATATGAAAATATGGGTCACTGAAGCTTTTATTGTGAACAGATAGTATTAGGATAAATCACAAGTACCCTAACAAGAAGCTAATAGAGCACAATTGAATTATTAGGGTTCCAGAACAGATTTACCAATTAGCAGAAGCGAGAATGAAGTGACCTGATCCTCCGATGGTAAGAATTATGGAGGACCACTGACTGGTAGTGCATATTCGGATTAGGTTCACCATGCTTGACTTGCTTCTGGTGATAGAAGTAATGGAGTGGCTTCTGTACAGAGGCTGATGCTGGCTGTTTGGAGTATGCACACAAAAACCAGTCGATTGCCAGTCAAGTGGGATGAACCAGTAGAATGGTGATGACAACATTTGGCACTATTAAATGAGTTGGGAGGACAGGTGGACTCCGATGAACTAGTCGACTAACTCTGTTTTGAATAGTTTCTAGGCTGAGAGAGTAGATATGAGATCCAATCGACTATCTAGTTGATTGGGACTGTAAACCGGTGTTGTTGCTCCTATAACAAATCAAACTTCTTGACCATGTGAGATAAACCAGTCAATTAGTGTTGTTCCTATGAAGTCCAGTATTCTCACCCACCCTAAAGCGCTAGGTGTTGAGACCAGCTTTGTGATAGCAATCAATTATTTTTTACGAAGATGAGGCATAGTTGTTGGAGGAAGCAGAGAACTACTATCCTCAAGATACAAGACCGAAGGTCGAGCTTGTGAGTGAACCACTACAATGATGAGTTAAGGGGTACGAGCTTGTGAGCGAACCACGATAACGACAATTTACTGGCTATGCAAAGAACACATGCATATCACACACTAAAACAGAGACGAGAACTTTATGGTAGAAACTCAAATAAAAAAAACACCGAGAGAACATGATCCTCCACTAACAAATATACAAGGCTCTGCAAAACCAACTCAATTTCCCAGTCCTAACACACAAGAATATCCAAGGAATCTTCAAACATTACTCCCAAGAAGAACCCAAGAAACTAATCTCTTTCCTTTTTTCCTTTTTCCTTTTGTGATGTTCTCTCTCTCTTTTGGTAGCCGTTAACAACCTATGATAACAACCTTCGAGCATCATGAATTATCCACCACAGGCTCGTGAGAGAACCAGCACCATGACAATTTGAAGTCTCCGCGAAGAAGAAAATGAAATATCACAAGCAGCACCAAACCAAAAAAAAAAAAAAAACTCGAGGGAGAAGGAGATCCAATACTGACAAGGTTACAACTTACAAGGCTTTACAAGACTCAGTGACTCACTCAATTCTCGCAGCCCCTAAACACAACAGCATCCAAGAAAGCCTCATAGATTACATCCGAGAAGACCAAGAAGAACGTAAGAACTCTTCCTTCTTACTCTCTCTCTCTCTCTCTCTCTATATATCTTTAGCCGCCAAGACCATTTGAGCATCACGAGTTATTACCATAGGTCTTACGATCTTTATTCAAATATAGAAAATCGTAATCCAAAATTACCAAATAAATGCCAGACTTGGTCAATCAGTGGGTCGGTTGATCCGGTTATTTCCAGGACTCGGAAGATTAATTGGTCAACCAATCAGTGGTGCAATCGATTTTTGATCCCCAGTGTTTGATTTGGATCTGATACTTTTATGAAGTTGTAGACAAGTAGAGAGGTGGCCTCCGGAAGAATTAGCCAATCGGGCAGTAGAAGGGGTCATTTTCTAGAGTGAATAGGATCACACTATATAGGGAAAGATGTGCCCAGAAAGTAAAAAGTGAACTAATGCAGACTTGCCTGGTTGTTAAATGAAGACAACAGCAATCCTTTGATTATATATGCAAGGCAATAAGGGCATAAAATACATCTGTGCCAGATATATTGTTGAAGATACAGAAAACACAAGGAGAAGTTTAATCAGAGAATGGTGGAGATGATAGTGAAAAAGCATTTCATAAGGAGATCAGTTGAGTGAGACATGGAGAGTAAGGGTGACTGACAAGTAATTTGTAGGCTTTTGACAAGATGCAAATTCACGGAATGAGGAGCTAAAACACATAACATGAGAGTTTGAGCAATGTCTCCCAATATGCTTCCATTTAAGCTCGGTAAACCATTTGGTTGAGGTGCATGTGAAACAAAAGATGCCTGATGAAAACTACCATGGGAGCAAAGAAAAATGGTAAATTGTCTGCTAGTAAATCCGCAACCATTATCAGACCAAAGCACTTGACAATTTTAACTGTTGTAAACAATAGCTTTTCAACATGAGAATAACATGTTCTCCTGCATGCTTCCAAGAGAACATGCGACTTAGAAGCCAGAAATCAAGTAAACACCTTATAGTTAAGATGCAAATGATGTAATCAACCAAACTTTAAATAATCATCAATAAAACAGTATCACAACAAATTTAATAATCGGTAAATGAGGAGAGGTTTATACGTCAAAAGGAATCAGCTAACACAATGATAAGTAAATGACTAGTTGCACTAAAGGGAAGTATATTCTCTCTAAAAGGTAAACAAGACAAATAAGATTCTCTAACATCAATCTGAAGTCTTGGGAAGCAACTTTCATAAGGAAAAATACTTCAATGATGAAAATACCTATAAATAAGCATACTGAAAAATAAAATATACATATATATCTAAGGACTGTAGCTTTCATAAGTGACATAGGCAGATACTACAATGGACATGATCTAAAGGCATGTCATATGAAAGCGACATCCATCCTTCACATAATATTTTTATGTTCAAAAAGTAAACAAAAGCTATCAAGAATATGAACATATCTTTAGATACTTAAAAGTTGCTTGATTAGAGAAGATATTCTGCAAAAAGGTATTAAAGCAACAGCATGAAAGCGATATGTTCATTGGTGGGTATATAAAGTTGGCCCAAAAACTTGAGTAAATCACTTCTATATGACTTCTTAAGCACTAGCCTTCAGGATAAGAAGCGTGCTATGGCTTCACATCCCTTTCCTTCTAGATGGAAGCAGATGTCAAAATGTTGTCATAATCAAATATCATTCATGTCAGGGAAAAAAAAATGAAACAGTAAATAGAAAAAGTCTGAAGTGATGGAACAGTATATAGAAAAAAAATCTGAAGTGATGTCAAAATGTTGTCATAATCAAATATCCATAATACTTGTTCAGCCATAAATGAGATCGTTGAAAGTGTCAAACAAAAGAACTTACCAATTTCAACTCGCTCGGAGGTTCTTTTACAAAGAAATTTAGCTCTTCATTCCAAACAGGATTGAGGCAACTGTTGATGACCTTTGTCTTTGCAGTCTAATTAAACGAATTGTTAGCATTTGATCATGGTCAACGCTTTAGGAAAAGAGTGCTGAAATAATTATTTTCCACATATGTCTACATCAAAATACTAGATCAAGACGAGAAATGAGCAAGCAACTAAATGACAAATAACTGAATAAGGTATCTAGATATCTTACATGGAGATTTAACTATGGTTCGTAGGTAATTAGTCTAATGACATTACAAGAAACCAAATGTCGAATTGTTCACAGTGTTAGCCCAAGGATTATTTGAGTATTTTGATTACGGCTAATCGATTAAGTTTATCATTATATAATCACTAATTGTTAATACTTGATTGAGGCACATTCTATGTAGTTCATATTCTCATCGTCCACAATTGTATTCATGAGATCTCTATTAGTGTCGGATATGATACAAATACTTAGTTGCTATTGTATATATTGATTTGTATACCTAACTTTATTTTGTAGCAAAGCATTTGGGGTACCTCAAAGGAAGATTGGTAATGGACACGTGCAATGATACGAAGGAATGATATTGTGTCAAAGATACAAGAACTCAAAGTCGAATCAAAGCAAAGAGTCAGGATAGTCAAGGTTGAGACCAAGAAACTCAAGTAAAGAGCGAACGATGTCAAGGCGTTCAAGTGTTCAAGTTAAAAGCAAGAATATCAAAGCGATCAAATGTTTCAAAACTTGTATTTTCTTTCTTATTTGTCGTCATAGTTGAATATAACATGAGTGGGTAAAACTAATTGGAAGCTAAGACCTAGACATAGGATGACTTAGACTTGAGTTTCTAACCTAAATCAATCCATCTTAACTATTTTCCAAAACCAAAAAGCCTTTATCCGTAACCCTTCTACTGGATATTTCCTACACCAGTATACTAACATAGTATGAAGAAAGGCTACGTAATAGAAAAAATAAAGTCGAAATTGGTCTCACATCTTCTTATTCTTAATTTTGAGTTAAAAAACATACAAAATTCTTTTTGAAAAGGAAAACCAACATAACCAAATTTAACCTAGCATTTAAAATTTTCAACTGTGTAATCTTAACATTTCACGAAGGTCGACTCAAACTGCTAATTAAATAGATGAGCTCAAACTATGAAACGGATTCTAAACAAACAGATGGACAAAGAAGAATTCATATGGTAGTAGATTTCAGTGGTCATTGTAAACAAGCCTAAACTATACTAACATGAAGAAAAGCCCTAGTTTTTTGATGAAATCTCATATATACAAAGAAAGAACATTCTTCGGATCACAGGACAAGAAACAATCATATTCAAATGTTCTTGATGTTTTTTTTATCATCAAGTAATTGGAAAGACTTGGCAGAACTCTACCTGGTTTCCTACCCTGACCAGAACATAAGGATCACTGCTCCTGAAATCCCTAATGGCGAGCCTCTTCCCTTCGCTGATGATCACTTTAAGCAGCCCACATGTCTCCCCCATATGTCCCAACAGTGCAAGGTTTATGAAGTTATCACTTGTCCTACTCACAAAAGGAAAGGTTGCTGATCAATATTCTTCCCCACAAGAAAGAAACTTGCAACCATACAATATTTCTCAGTGCCTCAAAAATCCAATGAATGACATAACATAGACATAAGCTAACTCTGGCGAAAAATTCACAAGGTTCCAATTCAATTATAGCAACCACTAAAATTTTCTCACAGAATCTCCACAGAATAGTGAACTTTCTATGGTGAATAAATCAAGGATCAAAGACTGATGTCATTTGAGCATGAAGTATTTTTAATGCATAACCATACTACTCTTAATGCATCAAACTATAAATTGAATGTCATAACATAGACCTAAGCAATCCCGAAAGAGAGTGCAAACCATACTATTTTTAATGCATCAAACTATAAGGCCTAAGCAATAACTTGAAAATTCCAACTAAAATTGAATGACATAACATAGACCTAAAAAACTCGTAACTTTTCCACTTCAATTATAAAGATCATATGCTTTTAAGCTCAAATTGAAGTATATCCACCAAAATTTCCCACAGAAAATCCACAAAAAAGTGAACTTTCTACATGAAAAACTAAAAATCAAAGTTTGATGCCATTTGAGCATTCAGCAAAAGAAACCCACAAAGTTTTCTCACTAAAACTACATAGAAAAAGCAAACTTTCTATGATGAACAAACTGAAAATCATATTCTGATGCCATTTGGGCATTCAGCAAAAGCAACCCACCAAATTTTCTCACAGAGAGCCTACAAGTAAACTTCCTATCATGAACAAAATAAAGATTAAATTTTGTGCCCTTTGAGCTCAGTAAAAGAAACCCACCAAAATTTTCTCAAAAAAACTCCACAAAAAATAAAACTCTATCATGAACAAACTAAAGATCAAATTTTGATGCCATTTGAGCATTCAGAAAAAGAAACCCACCAAAATTTTCTCACAAAAACTCCATAAAGAAGCAACTTTTCTATCATGAACAAACTAAAGATCAAATTATGATGCCATTCGAGCTCAGTATAAGAAACCCACCAAACTTCACCTCACAGAAACTCCATAAAAAAAAGAAGTAAACTTTATAATTCTGAACAAACTAAAGATCAAATTTTGATGCCACTTGAGCATTCCGTAAAAGCAACCACCAAATTTTCTCCAAAAAAAGAAACCATAAAAAAGTGAACTCCCAAATATGAATAAACTAAAGATCAAATTTCGGTGCCATTTGAGCACTCATTAAAAGAACCCATCAAACTTTCTCACAAAAACTCCATAAAAACCCATACTTTATAGCAAATTTTGATGCCACTTGGGGACTCAGTATAAGAAACCCACCAAACTTTTTCTCACAGAAACTCCATAAAAAAGACTTTATAATTCTGAACAAACTAAAGATCAAATTTTGATGCCACTCGAGCATTCAGTAAAAGCAACCACCAAATTTTCTCAAAAAAAACCACCATAAGAAAGTGAAGTCCCCAAACATGAATAAACTAAAGATCAAACTTTGGTGCCATTTGAGCACTCATTAAAAGAAGCCCCCCAAACTTTCTCACAAAAACTCCATAAAACAAGAGAACAAATTTTGACGCCACTTGGGGACTCAGTAGAAGAAACCCACCAGATTCTCAAGGTGAATTCCTCAAAATCGATCAAAAATCCAAAAAAGAAGTAATTAAACGCCCAAAAAAATGCTCTCCTTTTTACCCCTTCTTGAGCTTGGAGGAGCAGAAGTGGTTGGGTTTGGTTGGTGACTCGCTGTGCTGGTGGTGGGATTTATTGAAGCGCTGTAGCGTTGACCGGCTAGAGCCTGTTGACTTAGTTACTGTTTGGGAATGGAGAAAAATGGAAGGAAGGAAAAAGTTTACGGAAAATTTCCTGTAGGAAGAAAAAGTTCAGAGTATGTACGCAAAAAGTGAGAGCTTGGGAGAAATTATAATTTAAGGGAACTGGCGCCAGTTGAACTGGCGCCCAATGTAAATAAATAAAGCTGGCGCCAGTTAAACTGGCGCCTAATATTTTTTTTTTTAAATATACTCGGCGCCAGTTCAACTGGCGCCAAAAAAAAAAAATTCCTGGCTCCAGTTGAACTGGCGCCAGGTTTGGGCGCGGGGGGGGGGGGGGGGGGGGGGGGGGGGGGGGGGGGGGGGGGGGGGGGAGGGTGGGGGGTGGGGAGGAGGCGGGGAAGGGGCTGATAAGTTTTATTTTCTTTTTTCTATTTTCAATATTCCTTTTTTTAAAAATTCCTTGTAACGTTCGGATTGCAACGTTCGGATTGCAACGTTCGGATTCTTTGACCGTTGGATAATTTTCTATAAATGTGGGATATTGTAGCTTTCACTCACACCAAACCAGACACTCTCATTCTTCCTAAGTCTTTAGTTCTCCCCACTCCTGAAGTTCTCACTCTAAAGTTTGAGTAAGTTTTCAAGCAGAAGCTCCCACTCCAGACGTTTCCACTCCAGACGCTCCCACTCTTTAGTTCTCTCAAGCATACACTGTATACTGCGATGGATCAAAGTTTAAGGCTGTGGTGCTCGCATGGAGGTGTAGTAAATGGTTTATCTTATGAAGGAGGTTTTACCCAAATTCTTATAACTGGTCGTAGTATCACATTAGATAGTTTACGCAGTTTGATTATTGAAAGTTTTTCCATTCAGTATGAATTTATATTAAGACACGTTTATGAGACACATTGTTTTTTATTAGATTGTCAACAAGCTTGGAGTTTTGTTCTTGAAATAAATTTGCAATCGCCATTTATAAGTATTTTTGTAACTCAAGTATCACCAAGACTTGACTATATAAGTACTCAACGCGTTTCTAATTACGAAGCAGGTCCGAGTTCTTCTAGGCATATTCCTATTGCATCTCATGAAGAAGATGACACATTAGCTTTACATAGTAACGATGATTTTGATGATTTTCAAAGTATTGCGGATAGTGATGATTTAGTTGAAAATTTAGATGATGATATTGAAGATAATGACAATAATGGTACCACAAATGAATTATTCGTTGGACAATATTTTGATAGTCGTTCTGCATTTAGAACTTTCATCAGTGATCTAGCAATTGAACACAAATTTACGTGTTCAGCTAGTGTCATGAACAATGCAAAGGGAATTATATATACTTGTAATCAACCAACTTGCAGATGGAGAGTATATGCTAGACCTATTCGTAGAGGTAATATTTTTCAGATTGCTACATTAGAAAATCGACATTCTTGTTTATCTGGGCTCACAACTGGTTCTCATCCATTGGCAACTAGTTCATGGATCAAAAACAAAATAATTGATATAATTAGGGACAATCAGTCATATAGTCCATCACAAGTTGTTATGGATATACACAGAGAACATCGGATTAATATTTCCTACTCTAAAGCGTGGAGGGCCCAAGAGATGGCATTAGCTGAAATAAATGGTAGCTACTTTGATGCATATGCAAGTCTTGAAGAGTATAGTTTTAGAATTATCGAGTCAAATCCAGGTAGTAGTTGTTTTTTAAAGACTACTGAAAACAACAGCTTTCAAAGAATTTTTATTTGTTTTAAAGCATGCATTGACGGTTTTTTGGGTGGTTGTTTACCAATTATCAGTACTGATGCTACTTTCTTGTCCTCTAAATACCAAGGTATATTATTTATTGCTTGTGCTCATGATTCGAATTATAAACTTTATCCAATTGCTTATGTTGTTGCAGAAGGTGAGAACACAGAATCGTGGACTTGGTTCTTAACTAGTTTGAGAACATCTTTTGAAAGGTTTTTCAATGAATGGAATAAAATTTCATTTATATCAGATAAACAAAAGGGTTTGCTTCATGCCATGCGTTTAACCTTTCCAGAATCACGTTATTTCTTTTGTATTCAGCATTTTAAACAGAATTTGAAATCGGTTACGAAGATTAAAAAGTTTCATCAAATGCTTGACTCTCTTGCAAGATCATACAACAAGCCAGACGCTGATTCATGGTTTGAAATAATTAAAGCCGAAAACATTGACATGTTTAATTGGCTTATTGGAGTAAATGATGAAACACGTAATTTTTCACATTGGATTACTGCATATTCTCCTGTTCCTAGATTAGATATTAACACCTCGAATCTTGCAGAATGTTTCAATAACTGGATTAAGAAATTACGTGATAAACCAATAACGATACTACTTGACGGCATTAGAGCTAAGATTATATCTTTACATGAGAAGAACAGACAATTTGCTCAAAATCTTGAAACGGAGTATTGTCCAAGAATGTTAACAACAATTGCTCGAATAAATAGAGAAAACCACCAACTGCATGTGTTGCATATTGAAGGTTATACATATGAAATATTAGATCGTGCAACGAATAGAACATATGTATTACACTTAGATAAAGGTTGTTGTTCATGTTTACGGTGGTTCCATACGTACATTCCATGTGTGCATGTCTGTTATGCGTGTAAGTCTTCCAATTATAGTATCACAGATTATTATTGTAACATATTTTCTACTAACAAGTTGAAAAGTGTATATGAGCCGCATCTGGAACCAATTTCACTGCCGTACGATCTTCAAAATGCTTTGGTTAGAGGACAAATTGGAGTACCAGATGTAAGACGCAAAGCTGGACGGCCAAAGAAGAACCGCATTAAATCGAAGGATGAATCGACAAGAGATTTGCGTTGCAGTAACTGCAATGGACTTGGTCACAACCGAAGAAAATGTACTAATCAGCCATCAAGTCGGTCATGATAGATTTATATTATAATTGTGTAATATTTTATCCTACCATTCAAGATATTATTTTCAAATTGTAATATTTTACCGTACCAGTCAACTTATTGTTTTCAATGTGTTACATTAGAACGTACTCATCTACAACCACTACTACGACCACCTCTAACCCAACGAGCGTACGGTCTTTCTCTATTTGGTCTAAGATTTGGAGGATCAAACTGATTTGGAGGTGGATCCGAATCCAAATCCGTTTCCGCTTGAGTGGGCATCGTAGCTGCTGGAGCATCTGGAGTTGAAAAAAATGTCGCATACTCCGATAGGCCTCTGAACCAATTTGTAGCTGCTGGAGGTGACACTGGACCGACCTGGTAGGGAGTCCCCTCTCCAGCATGGTAGGGAGTCCCCTCTCCAGCATGGTAGGAAGACCCCTGTCCATACTGATAGGAAGTCCCTTCTCCAGCATGGTAGGGAGTCCCCTCTCCAGACTGATAGGAAGACCCCTGTCCATACTGATAGGAAGTCCCTTCTCCAGCATGGTAGGGAGTCCCCTCTCCAGACTGATATGAAGTCCCCTCTCTAGACTGATAGGAAGTCCCTTCTCCAGCATGGTAGGGAGTCCCCTCTCCAGACTGATAGGAAGTCCCCTCACCGGCATTTGCCTCCTCTTCATGCTCATATATAGTGGAATAGCGGCTTCGCCTCTGGCTAACGTTGCCAGATGGATAATCCGGTGGAATATGTACCGGAGGCAAATGTGGCTCTGGGCCACGCAAGACATCATGATTTATCCAAGCCGTCATCCGCCGCATAAGATCGACCATCGTATGTGGCCGCCAGTTGGAACTTTCACTCCTTCTAATTTCTCCCTCCATTTCTATACCCTGAAATGGAAAAGGTTTGGAGGATATATTTAATCAAATAAATTAAATTTTGCAAGATATTAAAATTCACATTTGACAAAATAAAGCTTACGAAATCGGTAAGCCTGTTTATTATTATGTGCAGATATTAAAATTCACATTTTCTCTAATAAATACAACTATTCTTCTCCTTCTCCTTGTCGATCTTCCACTTCTTCGGCTGCTTCAGAGTGCTTGATCTCTTCTATTCTTATAACCAAAATCCCTAACACACTTCCAAAACAACATCACGAGATCAACAATCCACCATCTCTTCAATCTTCCTTCAATCTCCATCAATCTTTTGCAGAAGAAAAAAAGAGAGAGAAAGGGGAAGACTACAAATTTGTAAGAGACAGATAGGACTTGACAATGGGAGGATAGGACTTGACAATGGGAGAGAGTGGAAAAAAGTAAGAGAGTGGGAAAGGCTAAAAAGAAATTAAAAGAAAAGGAAAAAAAAAAAAACAAAGCCAAACAAATGAAAGAATGGAAAAAAAAAAAAAACCTTACCAGCCATAACAACCGCCCCCCCCCCCCCCCCCTCCTCCCCCCCCCCCCCCGCCCCCCCCCCCCCCCCTCCCAACCTGGCGCCAGTTCAACTGGAGCCAGGATTTTTAAAATTTTTTTTTTTTTGGGCGCCAGTTGAACTGGCGCCGGGTATATTTAAAAAAAAAATATTAGGCGCCAGTTTAACTGGCGCCAGCTTTATTTATTTAATTTTTTTTAATTTGGCGCCAGTTCAACTGGCGCCAGTTCCCTTAAATTGCAATTTCTTTCAAGTTCTCACTTTTTGCGTAAATACTCTGAACTTTTTCCCCCTACAGGAAATTTTCCGAAAAGTTTAGGAGGAAGTGAGAGAAAAATTAAAAGTGAGAGCATCCACAGTGGGACTAATTTCAAGTGCTATATTTGGTCTTTAGCCAAATTTTGTAGCACTTGATGGCTCCAATGGACTCTTGTCCACACTTGAAAAATGGTAGAAAGCTAAGAGACTCTCCAAATTTGGAAAGTCCACTAGTTGAGCTATATTACTTGCGGGTCCACCATATTTACTTTTCTCCTTCATTCTTTTTTTGGAGTGTTGCCACTTGTCAATTATGAAAGAAAAATAAGGAGGAAAACAAATGGAGTGTTGCCACTTGTCAATTTGGAGTATTTATTTAGACTATACCATTGTGTACCAACATGAAGGGAATACTCCAAAATTAATTATTAGAGTATGATTTAAAGTGATTTGGAGTATTGTTTGGAGTGTTACCACTGTGGATGCTCTGATGATGTTTGGAAAGGAGGAGAAAAAATGGGGAAGAAAAATTTGAGGAAAAAAAGTAGGTAGGTTCCACTAAAAAAATTTCTCCCAAAAGTGGGAGAAAATGGAGAAAGATAAAAAAAATTTGAGTAAATTTACTCCATCACCTCTCATAAAGGTAATAATAAATTATCATTTGAGAATACCAATGACTAAATAGTAATTGTACCTCTATTCCTAAACAAATAAAAAATTATTTTTAAATTTTTCCTTCCCTTACTTTTTGTCCATCTAAACAAATGAAGGAAAAATTAACTTTACCTTCATTTTACCCTCCTCCATTTTCCTTCCTCTCAAATTTTTCTTTCCCTTCCCACAAAAGTTCTCTAACACAGTGTTTGTGACGAGAGTGCTTAGCTGGAACCGACACGTGTACTGTCGGATGGAAGTACGAGGGTTCGGTTTATTCGATTTAACCGAATTAAAATAGTCAAAATCGAATAAATCGAAATTCTAAAAATTCGAAATCGAATCGAATTAGCAAAAAATCGAAACCGAAATCGAACCGAACCGAACCGAATAAGCAATTCGGTTAGTTCGGTTAAAGATTTATATTGTTTAATGGGTCATGTCCAAAATTAGGATCATAGTTACATTATATTAAAATGATAATTTATATACATACAATTGTTGTATCTTAAAGTTGCACACAAAATTAAATTATCAATATTGAGCTTTAAAACATATACATAGAATTATTGTTTTCAAAATATATAAACTTTATCACAAAATATACATAAAATTCAGAATATTTATATAATTGTATAAATTTTATTCGATTTTGGATCGAAATCAAAACTTAAAACCGAAACGAAAATCGAAACCGAAATCGACTATATACATATTTTTATATTTCCAAAATCGAAATCGAAACTGAATTTTTTTAAAGCGAACTGAATCTTTTTTCAGATCGGTTATGTTAGAATTTTGGTTCAAAACCGAATAATGCTCACCCCTGTCAAGTCTCCTCCCCACAAACACCAAGCGCCCCCCCCCCCCCCCCCCCCTCCTCCAACAAACACGTGTACTGACACTCTCTCTCTCTATAACCGACACGTGTACTGTCGGATGGAAGTGCGTGTCTCTCTCTCTCTCTCTCTCTTTCCTTCTTTTCTGAGGAATTTCGGTGCAGTAGGCTGGTGGATGGCATGAAATTTCCTAAACTTGCGCGTGCGTGTAATTTGAGTCTTTTTGTCAGTGCTGTGATTAATATGTCAACTGAGGATAATTATTAGTAGAGGGGAATGTTTGGTGAATTGTGAGGTTTTAGAGTGGACTATATATCCTTAATGGTTAGGTTTGGATACTGAAGACTTCCACCTATTTGAGAAGGTCTTCATTCTATGTATTTCATAATTACTACTCCAATGATGTGTTGCTATTCCCATTGTATTAAAAATCGAACTGGACGGACCGGTTCAACCGATTGACCCGTGAATCGGTAATTTTTTTCGAGTCAGATCGATGTTGATCCATTATTTTTTTTAAATCGGATGTAAATGAATGTTTTTGTAAAATTCAGTGTTCAGGAGAGATTGAAGTTGGACCACTTAGGTTAACCCACTAGTTGAACAAACCAGTTGAACCAGTTTGATCCGACCCAGTGTCTTGTCCGGGTCGATCTCCAGTTCGATTTTTAAAACATTGGTTATTCCGTTATAACATACATATAATAAAATATCGTTGTCTTTAGGAACAAAACGACGGAAGACAAAAGATAAATGAAAGCTCAGATCAACCAATAAAAAAATTCAACAGAATAGCTAGTGTCTTAAGTAATACATAGTAGTCTTTTTCGTACATAGTGTAAATGTCGCGATTATAGAAATGGCTAAGAATATGATGCTTATATGTATAAATGATAACATACACTAGATTTTTTAGAAATGAGGCAAACCCTAAAAGTCGTGCCCTCAAAGCTGTTAGGATTCAGCCTTGATTTGAGGTGTTTGGAAGGTCAGTCTGGACGTCGTGAAGCATCGACATTGTGGCGAAGATGACGGATGATCGGTGGTTGAACAGGACATGAATTGAACAAAAACAGTAGCAACAGTATACTGGTAATATACTACAGTATACTAATGGTATACCGGTTCCACGAATGTTGGGTTCCAAGATTGGTTCTGTGTGCCAAACTGGTATACCGACGGTATGTCGGTTGTCGACAGACAATGAAGATGCGGGCCCAGGTTAGCATTAATAAAGTTCGTGTGATCAAATGGAACGGTCAGGATTAGTGCTGGATTATTTTATAGTTTTCCTAAAACACTAAATATATTTATCAACCTATATATAACCTATATATAAGGTGTTTGAGGGGGATTGCCAGAAGGAGATCATACGGGAGATTTAAGGTGCAAGTCCACAAGAAATCTAAGAGAAAGTCCCCACTTTGCTCTTAGGACTCGTCATTGGAGACGGTTGGAAGAAGAGATCTGTTTGGAGAGTCGTCTTCTTCGTTTATGATATAATCCCAAAAAGTCTCTGAATTTATTAAAAAAAAAATCTGAATTTACATTTTGTTTATATTATTCTTCTAAAATGAATAAGAAATATTGATTCTTTTAGTAATTAATTAAATAAAATTATTTTGAAAGATTTAATAAGAGTTTAGTTATAAAGAAATAATAATAATAATAATAATAATAAGTTTAAAGAATGGAGCATTATTTAAAGTTTATATTAAGAAAAAGAATTAAGTAATCGAAAAGAGAAAAAAGAAGAAGAAGGTTTTATAGAATATTCCTTTGAGAACTAGATTAGTTTACTAATTTTTGATAATCTGAGCCATTAGTTTAGTTGTTAACTAATTGAGCAGTTGAGTAACTAATCCTCTATGGGAGAATTTTCTATAACTTTTACCTATATTTCCCCCTCACTTTTTGCCATCACCTACATGCTTGCTTTCCAAGACAAACTTACATATTTAAACACTCATTTCCATGCAAATTGGCACCAAAAAATTTCAAACATTTCTTCTATCACGTCCCGCTCCAGAATACTGAAAAATACGAGAACGAACATGGCCAACTATCTCGTACAAGGTATGAAAACTGTAACGCCCCAGAACCAGAATACTGGAGAGCGGGGACATACATAGCCAGCTACGTATATTGAAATGGAATCCACCTCGCTATACGGTCACGACTGTCTAGATACATGAGGGTTTAACTACAAGCCATCAGTCTCTTATGGTCATAAACAAGCCTATTGTCTCAATCTCAAACAAGTAAAAGCAGTTACAAGATGTTAAAGCATCAAATATACAATAGTAAGGCGTCCCATACATTACATATTTGGATGATCATGAAGCTAGTCGTACAAAATGTGAAGACTAGCAAGAGTTTCAGTCATACATGATCAACCCTAGGATTCGTCAATCATGTTACAGCCCGTAGGCAGACAGTAAGTAAAGTGCAATCGAGCTAACACGTGCTCGTCGGCTAAACGCCTCAAAAGAAAGAATATTTTTACAATAAAGTGGGAGAACAAAAAGAAAACCCACTCGTTGCCTTGGTTACGCCTGGTGGTCACCATTTGGCTGGAAGGCTGGTAGATCCTCTGGAGCTGCTCCGGTATCTGGCCACACAAAACCAGCTGGGTCAGATCCCAGAAAGAGCAAGTGCCACAAAGGGGCTTCACTTAAGAACTAAAACCAGCAAGTAGCACAAAACATAATATAATAACAGACTGGAAATACAGAAAATCAGGATGATATACGATTAGATAACCATGGGACTATTCAGATAGCCAGGTTACAACCCTTAAACCAAACAAGGACCGGAATTGTAACCCTTCGTCTGAACGAAACTTGGTTTCCCACCATTTATCGATAAAATAAAGTACAAGCAATCAGGTCATGTTACAATCTTGTACAGGATCAGGGCAAGACTAGACTGGGTTAGATACCATCCAATCAATCACGGCCAAGCAGTGAGTACAGCTTGATACTTTAACTAACTAGGATTATCACAGGCCTAGTTACTAGCAAGATGCAATGAGATACTCTAACAGCCACAAGCCCTGCAGACCATCCAGGTTATCCAGGTCGAATATTCGTTCATGAAGGGTGCAACACATGACAGTGTACTGGAAATGCGCCCTACTCGTCGGCAGGCTACAAGTCCACTTGCGTACCCAGATAATGGGATTGCCTGTAGCTGGAAAATCTCTTCATGACTACTGGATTATTCTAGTTATTAGCCTTAGTCAATTTCAGTAGGTACCCGTGACCGTGGTATTCAGGGGTCCCCGTCCTAGACATGATGCAAGACAATACTGGTTTATTTGTACAAACACAATCGCCCATGGTGTCCAGGCTATTCATTCTTGTCATGTCATGCTAGCTGTCGCAACAGCATATCGAGGTATATCATGTCAGATTTTTTTATCAAGAGTGTGCCACGACGGGCCACTATCATGCCATGTTACTTGTCAATCATCCTTGTCATGAGTACGCCACAACGGTCCACTGTCATGTCATGATACATCATCAGAATTAAAAATGGTATAAGCATAATGTAACAACTAAATAGAAAAAGGGTGCAAGGGCTGTGGGAGGAGTCATGCGGCTCAGGGGACAGGGGCATGCGGCTCGGGAGGGGGAGCAGGCTCATACGGCCGGGGGAAAGAGCGCATGAAGGGGGGCAAGGTCAGAGGCTCATGCGGCTAAGGGTGACGGGCTCATGCGGCAGGGGCTTATGCGGCAGGGACTTATGCGGCAGTAGTTAGAGATAGTCATGCGGCTAATCCGAGCAAGCCATACGGTTCGGCTAGAAGAAGCCATGCGACAAGAAGGGGACAGACATATGCGGCCAGGGAACTGGGTTCATGCGGCAAGGGGTCTCATGCGGCCAGGGAAATATGGGCTCATGCGGCCAGGGGAATCATGCATATGCGGCAGTGGGGGAACAAGCTCATGCGGCTGGAGCTAACTTGAGTCATGCGGGTGAAGGCCATGCGGCAAGGGGTCTCATGCAGCCAAAGGGGACTTGCCGCATGAAAAGCCATGCGGCTAAGTACTGTTCTTCTTCTCCACTGTTCCGAGAAGAACCATGAAAGCCATTACTTCCAAGCTCCATTAATCCTCGTCTAAGGTCAGAATCCGAACTTCCATAGGTCAAAATGGGGTAGAACGAAATTTTCTACAACTTGGAACACTCAAAACTTGAAAATAACAAGGTTTAATAGATCAAAATCCAAAAAAATTGAAAATGCAACAAGCTTAGATCTACCTGAAATGAGCCATGGAAAATAAAAATACTAAGTACTAAAGTGTCTTAAAATCTCGTGAGGAAGAAAATAGAACAACAAAATCTGAGTTCCTCTATGAAGCAAGTTGCACTTGCCTAAGGAGAAAACCAAAATGCCATATGTTTAATGGAGAAGGAAGAAAGTAAATGAGAAAGTGGAGAAGAGAGAAAAGTTAGGTTGGATTTTAAATGATGGTGATGGTGGTAGGTAGGTAGGGGTTTTCTTCTGGTTCATGATGAACCCAAAAGCAAACCAAACCAAGCCAAACCAAACCAAGATAAACCATAACCAATGAAATGCTAAAATAAACCATGCAATGAGACATACAATATGAGTCAAAATACGTACACATATACCAAAATATGTAATACGAACTACGGATGTTATAAAAATATAGTACGGCGATCACGGTTATCTACAAGACAAGTGGGAGGACTCTAGCATACCACTAACAACTCCTAAGTGTCACGTTTCGATCCCCACATAATCGTTCGTCCTCACTTTGATCTCTGCGAAACCGATCGTCCTCGCTTGGGAGTGATGCCGTGCAAGCGTAAGTTGTGCTTGCACAATACCAGATCTTGCACAACACAAAATGCTATATGTTGGCTTACATCATTCTTTCTAAAACTCAAAATGCCATATGTTGGTTACATCATTCTTTCTGAAACTCTTTGAAAACTAGCCACACATACATCATATCCATTTATCTAAAACAAAAGACAACCTCCTTCAAAAGAAATTGTTGAACTCAAAATATATAGAAAGCTTTGAGGCGGTCGAACACTGCTCCACTAATTGCGCAAGCTTCTAGCGCCTCTTAAAATCCTCTTGTCTCTTGCTTACCTGAACTAGTTCCCACAACATGGGTCAGTACATAACATGTACTGGTGAGCGACAATGGTCGAACTCACATAAATCTACGCTAGGTAGACAATGAGACTAGCATATATTATTAGTGATCTTTCTACTTGTCTAGATTCTTTTTAAGAATTTATAATCAGAACACAACAGTAAAATAATCACTTATAATATAAATCTTACCTTCTATCAGCTTCCATCCCTGCACAAGACAAGGATTAGCACAATTTGCATATATGAAATAATACTTACGAATCCGTCTCTGCATTCAATGTTAGGTTTGCAATAAAACTCACTATATGCATGAACCTAACTACATGGTGGTCCATGGATTATTTCTCATGATTAGCAGTTGGGACATACAAGCCCATCATATTGACGGACATAACACCCCCTAATCGCGAGGTTTCTGTAACTTCCAGTTCTCAAAATTGAGGATAATTTTGTCATGCTTTATATTTTAATATTTTTGTGAATATTATTTATTAATATTATATTTTGGGATTTTGTTTGATCGAGTTTGAGTTTTGTCTTATTTTGACTTGTGTTAGTGACCCAGGTCAGTTTTAGATCCAATTGGACCCGACCAACTTGTCATGACCAAACCCAAATATTTATTTTTGACTAATTCCATTTGATTTTAGTGGGATTAGAGTTTATAATTGGATTTAGAACTTGAAATTAGGAGTTTCCAAGTTACCCTTTTGACCCCAACTTAAAACCCTTCTTTCCTTTGACTTGGAGGACATTTTTGTAATGTGCCAAATGCCCCCATCCCTTCTATATGTGGCTGGCCAGATTTGGAACCCCCCATTGCTCTCATTTGCAAGAACACACTCTCTCTCTCTCTGTCTTCCTTTTCTCTCATTCCACAAAATCATTCCTTTTTCTCTTGCATTTTAAGCTCCAAAAGTAAATCAAATCTCCTCCATTTCTCTATATCTCTTTCTAATCTTGGTGTTAACCCTTGTTTATCTCTCATTTGTAGTTTTGATCTAGGTAGATCTAGCTTGGTGGTATTGGAAGCATAGATCTTGTGCTTTGACCTAAAAGAAGTAATTTTGGGGCTTTTTCTTGGGATTCCAACTCCCAAGAGGTAAACCCTCACTCTAACCTTTGTAATTACTTCTAATTAGTGTCATTTGTATATTAGAGGATGCCCGAGGTGTAGGATAACCCCTTAGGAGAGGTTTGGAACCCATTGGACTCAATTTGGGACTTTCGGCCTAGGTTTAGTGCTAATTTTGGAGAAAATCCTAAATTAACATGTTTGGGTGTTTTCCCTAGCGTAATTAGACCTAATTAGGTTAGTTTGGGTGAGATGAGACTAGGTACGCGTCCATATTTGGATACGTGGGGTCGTTTTGCGAGAAATCACGAAAATGGACTTTTTCGGGGTTTTCAGGCTCCAACACACGGATGACTTTTTGCACTGACACTAGAATCGGCAAGTTAGCACTTAGAATAGGTTCTAATCATTATTTAGGACTCGTGGATAGAATTTCGGTCGAATCTGGATAGGTTTGGTGCCCGTATCGCACGGTATCGCGAATCGGACACCACGTAGTCGCCAGAATGGCCATTTGGCCATTCAGACCTCGTTTCTCATTTTCGCTCACGTGCGCGAGTTGGATTGCTTGTGTGGGGTACGTTTCTAGGCCCTAGAGGGTAGAATTGCAAGGATTTGGATATTCAGATAGGTTTCGGGATGTTATTAGTTGTGTTAGTGTATATATATATATATATATATATATATATATATATATATATATATATATATATATATATATATATATATATATATATATATATATATATATTAGTGTGTGTGTGAGTGTTTATTTATATAGTTGTGTGTGTGTGTTAGAGTGTGAAATGTTAGAGAATATGTTAGCTTAGCCCTTGTGTTGTTAGCCCATGTTAAGTTAGTATAGTTAGTAGTGAGTATAGTTAGAGTGTGTCATAAGGTATTGAATGTTAGAAGGATATGTTAGGATATTGATAGGTAATGGGTGTTAGTCATGTTAGATGTTAGGATATGTTAGAGATGAGTTAGTTAGATTGTTAGATAATATAGTTAGTATCCAAGGTAATGTGTTAGATATCTTAGGATAATATAGTTTAGTATCTTAGAGTTTTGGGATACTAGATAGGATAGATTGTTAGATACTAGTTAGTATCCTACATTAGTTAGTGTCTTGAGTGAGGATAACTTAGAGGGTATCATAGATAGGTTTTGACAAGGTATTGGAATACCTTGGTAAGGTATTGGGATACCTTGACAAGGTAATGGGGTTTACCTATAGGGTAAGGGTAAGGTATTAGTAGGATGTTGGTAGGATACTAAGATAGATGGTTAAGACTAGTCTAAGGTATTAGTAGGATCTATTAGCCTAGGTTAGTGGGTTATCTACTAACCTAAGGTAGTATGTTACTAGAGTAAGGATATTACCTAGTATCTAAGGTATTGGGATAACTTGGTAGGATATGGTTAGAATTGGGATATTACATAGATGTATAGGATATTAGGATATGGGCTAGAGTTGGTATTCTAGATTATAGGATATTATCCCATGGCTAGTGTATAGAGTATATCTATATATATGTTGAGTTGGTTATCTACCATTTTGGGGGAGAAGGATATAATGTATATGTAGATATTAGAGTATCTTAGGATAATTAGTATCTTTAGATGAGTTAGTGAAGAACATATGGCAACTCTAGAGGGGGGTGAATAGAGTTATAGTAATAATAACCAATTAAAAAACAACTCTTTCACGATCTAAAAATAATCAGAGTAAATGTGGAAAATAAATAAGGAGCAAGAGAGCATACGCAAACACAGCCGATTTTAACCTGGTTTCCCTCGTGGAGGACTAGTCCAGGCCTGAGAACTCTAGCTCCGGATTAAATCCACTATTTGTGAAATAGTAGTTACACCCCGTGCCTTTACTTCAGAAGAGCACGTCAACTTCTTACAATGGATCGCAGTGGCGATGCTTGGAATTTTCCAAGCTACTTCTTGAACTCTTGCACAAGACTCCTAACTGAGAGATGCTGAGCACTCGAGACTTAGGAAACTTGTGGCTAGTAGATGAGAAGGGTATGGCTTATATTGAGCTTAAGAGAGAAGAGAAGAGAAGATTGGATGATTGAAAATGAGAGAATTCTTGGCCTATTTATAGGTTTTTAACAGGCAGAATTCGGCCAGAATTCTAGTAGAAATTTTTAAAAATTTGGCCGTTGGACAACTAGCAACCAGCCAACCCTAAAAATTAGGGTGCGGATTTTTAGGGGACAGAGTTCGGCCCGAACTCTGTGTGGAGGCAGAGTTCGGCCCGAACTCTGTCTCCAGAGCACAGAATTGGTCCAAGGGTCCAATGGGCCAAGTTGGAATGTGGAGCTTTATGGACTTTGGATAGGTTGTGGGTTGAGTCTCAAGAGCCCAACATAACTCAGCTTACAATCATTCTAGACGCAATAAAATATAAAAGTACAGACGCGAAAACGACTTGTATTTGCACAACTGAGCTGTCGTCTGGCTTGAGCAGAATATAGTCGTCGTGTGTCGTATTGAATTATCACAAGTATTATTTAGTCAATGTTATCAATATTTGGTTGACTGTGACTTTGTGTCAACAATCTCCCCCATATTAATAATTGACAAAATAATAATTGTATATTCAATATCCATACCTGGACACATGTAATGACATAGCTCCCCCATAATAAGTGCCGAGCTTAAGAGTAGCCCCCCCATAAACAATGCTGTGAATCTCTGTTGGCCTGTTAATAATATTCTTCCAAAAGCATATATAAACCAAACAAACAGAAACAGAAACAGAATATACACATAACTCCCCCTTTTTGGCATTTAGCAATATGAGATAGATAAAAGATAACTGGCAAAACACACGTAAAGGAGAAGAAACTGCATATAAGATAATGACCAAGAGTCATAATGACATAGAAACTGATAATAGAACTACCAAAGTCTCAAAAAGCACAATGCATAATAAGTCTACTACAAATCAAATACATAAAAGTAGCTAAAGCAGAATGCAGAAAACATAATCTAAGATCTCCAGTAGCAGCCTCAAGTAGCAGTCCAAAACCATCATCGAGCACGAGAGGGCCCGGCATCGTCCGATGGATCAGTAAAGGAGCGACGTGGGTCCACAAAAGCCGCATCCGAATCCATGTAGCGACGAACCCAAGGGTCATCTATACGAAAGCCCTCACGATCGGGATCTCGCTCCATAGGAATGGACATGGAAGGATGACGAGACATGGAATACCGAATATCATGCAGCGAGTTGCTGATAGCACTCATCTGCAAGGTAGTCCGATAGACCAGCTGAGTCCATCGGTCGTCCTCCAAAGTGAAACGATCTCGAAGCATGGCCTGCAGTGACTCAAGAGTGGCCGGAGGAGGAGGAGGATCCTGTCCGAGAGGAGGGGCATCTGGCTCATCCTCAGAATGCTCAGACACGACCGGTGAGCCAACGGCCGCATGAAGCCTCCTTGCCTTGGAGAGAAAGGCAGGGGCAGGTAAGAATGGACACTCATCAAGGGGTACATGGAACGCACGAAAGATCATAGGAAGGTATAAGGCATAAACCAAAGATCTTGGTTTCTTTCTACAGTTGATCATCCAATCCATCATTTTGCGTGGAAGGTTAAAGGGAACATGGAAGTGGAGATGGTACAAAGTTGAAATCTCAAAATAAGTGACTTCATCGGTAGAACCCGCTTTGGGTAGAATGGTATTGAAAATGATCCGATGAAGCTCATAGAAATAAGGATTGAGGAATTTTGCCAAGAGCTTACGAGGACGTGTGTTAGGGCTACACAGGTTGTCCTTGAAGCTCTCTAGTGAAATTCCTTTGGAAAAGATAAAGGATCTAGCTTCAACAAGCTTCTCCCAAGAATTAGGCTCTTGAAGTTCAAGATATTCGGCTAATTCAAAATCATCAAATGAGATATCAATACCCGCAACACGTGAATAGATGCGAGTGTCATCATGAGTCAAGTTGCAATAAAACATTTGAATGGCACTACGATAAATGACCGAATTTGAGGTAACAAGTTCGTCAAGGCAAAGGTCATTAAAGAGTGCATCATATTATGAGAAAATTGTAAAGTTTATGGGGTATCCCGCAAACACCGGACGTGTCCAAAAATCACTAAACCACTCATTTGATGCGTCTAGTGATATAAAAATTCGATCGTCAAAAGTGTTTGGATCACGTGGACGTGGAGGATTGAACAATGGATGGGTTTGTTGTTCAATACCCGGTGCAACGGGTGGTGCAACGGGCGGCTCAACGGGAGGAGGAGCATTCGACGAGGACGCACCCTCGGTCCGAAGTCTCTTCCCACGGTTGAGCAATCGTGGAGCCATAACACAATAGATAGATGATAATAAAGAATTTTGAGATATAGAGAAGTAAGAAATTATACCTCAAAATAATGAAAGATTATGAAAGAGAATTGAAAACTAAGCCTCCTCCTTGAGTTTGGGGAAGAATGGAGCACTAGAAAGGAGAAACTAGGGTTAGGGTTTTGAGAGTTTTGAGTTGGAGAAGTAGAAAAGGTGGTAAGAAGGAAGGAGAGGGAAGAAAAATCGAAATTAAGAGGAGGGTTTCTCTTGGTCGGGTCAATTAATGACCATTGGATCAACAATTGGATCAACGGCTGAGCCTGTTCTCGGTTCTGGAACAGGCAGGCCGAATTCGGCCCGAACTCTGGTAGGGACAGAGTTCGGCCCGAATTTCGGATCCTGGGGACAGAACAGGAATCAGGCTGAGTTGAGTCAAAAATTGGTTAAGTAAAGATAGAAACCAATATACTACATGAGTTTAAGTACAGAAAAGGGTCCAATAAGTAAATAGATGAATAGCAGATAGTGAGTTTAAAGCAGTAATATGAAGTATGAAAAGTTAGTATTTCAGCATGTGATAGATGAAAATGAACCGTATAATAAATAAGGAATTATATCGTAATTCAATATTTTGAAGTTGCCATGGGTTAGCTGTAGGGGCCGGATCCCAGTAGCGGTAGTCCTGAGGACTAGTACACCGTGTCGCTTAGGCTTTTACGCCTTGTTGTCAGAAGGGCCCTTTCGGCTTGTACCCATAGCACGTTCATTATGAGAGAATCACAATATATTCGATATTTACGCAGGTTTATTTTAATTTATAACAGCTTCATCTAAAATTCTAAGTTCATGACAAAGAAAATTGAAGAGCTCTTCGAATAATGGTTTGGTGAAGAAATCTGCTAACTGATGACCAGTGTCAATAAATTCTAAGTTAATCGTGCCATTTTGCTGATGATCATGCAAAAAGTGGTGACAAATTTCAATGTGCTTCGTGCGTGAGTGACAAATGGGGTTCTTAGTCAAGTTTATAGCACTAGTGTTGTCACAGAAGATTGGAATATGCATGAAAGATAAATTATAGTCTTCAAGGGTTTGCTTCATCCACAGAATTTGTGCACAACAACGCCCAGCTGTGATGTATTCAGCTTCTGTTGTGGATAGTGTGACAGAATTCTGCTTCTTGCTAAACCAAGAGACTCCTAATAAATGACACGTATCGCTCGTACTTTTACGGTCGACCTTGCATCCGGCGAAGTCGGCATCAGAATAACCAATGAGGTCAAACGATGTTGACTTGGGATACCATAGGCCCACTGTAACCGTACCCTTAAGGTATCGAAAGATACGCTTAACTGCGGTCATGTGTGATTCCTTAGGATTTGCTTGATATCTAGCACACAGGCAAAGGCTAAACATAATATCAGGGCGACTTACAGTAAGATAGAGTAGACTGCCTATCACACCTCGATACTTACGTTGATCTACAGGTTTGCCACTATCATCTGGTTCAAGTTTGGTTGAAGTAGCCATAGGAGTGCTGATTGGTTTGACGTTGTCAAGGTCGAATTTCTTCAGCATGTCCTTTGTTTACTTCGACTGACAGATGAAGGTTCCATTTGACATTTGTTTGACTTGCAGCCCGAGAAAGTAGTTGAGTTCTCCCATCATGCTCATCTCAAACTCGGTCTGCATACACTTGGCAAAATCTTGACAAAGAGTTTCATCAGTAGAACCAAAAATAATATTATCTACATATATTTGTACTAACAGAATAGTATCTTTGAAAGATTTTATGAAAAGTGTAGTGTCAATTTTCCCTTTTGAAAAACCTTTCTCAAGCAAGAAATTGCTCAGCGTTTATACCAAGCTCTAGGGGCTTGTTTGAGGCCATACATCGCTTTCTTTAGCTTGAACACGTGGTCGGGAAATTTGTGATTTTCAAAGCCAGGGTGTTATTTTACATAAACTTCCTCCTTAATAAAACCATTCAAGAAAGCACTTTTAACATCCATTTGAAATAATTTAAAATTTTGAAAATTTGCAAATGCACAAAGCATTCGAATGGATTCTAATCTAGCAACAGAAGCATACGTCTCATCGTAGTCGATACCTTCCTCTTGGTTGTATCCTTGGGCTACTAGACGAGCTTTGTTGCGTGTGACTGAACCATCTTCATTCACTTTGTTTCTAAAAACCCATTTAGTACCAATAATCGAGTGATCAGCTGGTCTAGGAACAAGTTCCCATACTTGGCTCATCTCGAATTGGTTGAGTTCCTCTTGTATAGCAGAAATCCAAAATTCATCATTGAAAGCTTCTAAAATGTTTTTAGGCTCAGTTTGTGAAATAAAGGCAGTGCTAGCAATAGAGTCTCTTAATGATGATCTAGTAGTTACTCCTCGTGAAACCTCACCGATTACCAAATTTTCTGGATGTGATGGCTTGAAAGAGAATTTCTTAGGCAAGCTTTCCAGAGAATTTGTTTCGGTTGTGGTGTTTATTGGAGTAGACGTTGATGGCTCAACATCATCATCAAGAGTAGCTGCTGTACTGTTATCTTCATCAAAAGTCACATTGGTAGACTCTTCCACAATTAATGAGCGTTTGTTAAAAAACTCTATATCCCTTACTCTTGGCAGCATAGCCAAGGAAAATACCATCGTCAGCTTTGGTATCAAATTTGCCTAAGTTGTCTTTGGTGTTAAGGATAAAACATCTACAGCCAAAAACTCTAAAATAAGAAATATTTGGGGTTCTCCCGAACCAAAGCTCATAGGGTGTTTTCTTCGTAATAGGACGAATAAGTATCCTATTTAAAATGTGGCATGCTGTACTGACAGCTTCAGCCCAAAAGTATTTCGAAAGTGAGAACTTGTTCAACATGACTCTAGCCATATCGCCAAGAGTCCCATTCTTCCGCTCCACAACACCATTTTGTTGAGGAGTTTTTGGACAAGAAAACTCATGATCAAAACCATTGGAATCACAAAACTTTTCAAAATCAGAATTTTCGAACTCGCCTCCATGATCACTTCGGATTCGAGTAATCATGTAGCCTTTTTCGTTTTGAACTTTCTTGACAAAAATCTTAAAAACTGAAATAGCATCACTTTTATAAGTAAGAAAGAAAATCCAAGTAAATCTTGAAAAGTCATCAATAATAACAAAGGCATAGAGTTTTCCACCAAGACTGGCTACTCTACTAGGGCCAAATAAATCCATATGGAGTAGTTGCAGGGGTCTAGTAGTGCTTACAGAGTTTATGGAATGAAAGGATGACTTGGTTGCCTTATTCAACTCACATTCGGCACATACGGTGTCCTTTTTGAATGTGATTTCGGGCAAGCCTCTAACTAGCTTCTTGGTCGATAGCCTGGATATGGTATCCATATTGGCATGACCAAGACGCTAGTGCCATAGTAACCGTTCATCTTTATGAGCATATAGGCATCTACCTGCATTGTTAGTATCTATAGACAAATAGAAAATATAAATATTGTCCTCTCTTACCCCTTCAAAAGCAATGTCTCCTGTTGACCTATCATAAATAAGGCATTTGTTTTGTCCAAAGTTAATGTCATAACCATGGTCAGCAAGATGACTGATGCTGAGCAAGTTATGCTTTAACTCGGTCACTAGACAGACATCCTCTATTACGGGAGAGGAAGGATAACCAATAATACCATTACCTATAATATAACCTTTTAGGTTATTACCGAAGGATACATATCCTTCTCTCTTCATCGATAGTGATACGAAAAGATGTGCGTCTCCCGTCATATGCCGCAAGCATCCACTATCGAGAATCCACTTACTCTTAGTTGAGGAGGGAAGGTCCACCTACATCAAGAGTAGATGTGACATTTGGTACCCAAGTTTTTGAGGGTCCTGAAGAGTTAGTTTTTAGAAACCATGTATATATCTTTCTATCTACTAATCTTCTAATTCTACATTATGGTGAAATGTGTCCATGTAAACCACAATAAGTACATGTAGCATTCCTATTTACATTAGGAGCATGCTGATGATGTCTATAGGCAGAATAATGAGGAGAAGTGTGATGATATGTAGATTCAGCATGGTGATGATGACTATGTGGAGTGGCATGGTGATATTGTTTATATGACATGGTATGATGATATTGTCTATATGGCATGGCATGATGAGATTGTCTATATGTAGAGTGATGTTGATTGTGTCTTTGTGCAACATGGTGATGACTGTATCTATGTGTAGCATAATATTTTTGTGGCATATGATGATTATTTCTACGTACATGTGGTTTGTGTCCTTTGTGAAAGTGTGTGTACATGTAAGCATGATTATGAGCAGCATGAGGATGACGTGGTTGACTAGTATGAGTTGTGTCATGCTTTGTGTGTGTCTCATGTGATTGGGTTTGAGGTTGAGCAACCTGTTTTCCCAATTTAGTCACTAGTTTCTTAGAGACAGCTTGTAATTCAGTAATCTTAGCATTCAAACCATACATCTTAGTAATAGTAATCTTGTGCCTGCTCTTTTCTTCTGCAAGCTCCATGTTTAGTGTTGTGATATCTTGTGTTTGTTGCTTAATACGTGCCTCAGCATCATGTAAGCTTATTTTAAGCTTAGATACCTCATCAGTGACATCTGTGGGTGTAGTGTCTCTAATATTATCAAGTAATAGAGAAAGTCTTTGTATTTTGACTTCATGACTTTTGATTTTGTCCTTGGCTTGTTTGTATTTACTAATGACCTTTTTATGATCACTAAGTAAATCGGTGAAAGCATCGCCAAGTTCATCAAAAGTGAAGTCGTCAAGAGTTTCGTTTGATACCTTGTCGGACGTCGCCATTAGGCACACATTAGCCGTATCTTGAGGAGAGTTCTTTTCTTCATCGGAGTCACTAGCTTCGCTTTCATGCCAAATGCTTGTGTTGGCATATTTCTTTGAGGAGTTCTTCTTGTGTGGCTTCTCATAGCGGTTGCTTTTCTTTAAGAATGGACAGTCTTTTCGGACGTGTCCCGTCTTCTTGCAACCGTAGCAAGTTGGCTTTTCTTCTTCATCTTCTTGTGGTTCCTTCTTTCTTCGATTGAAGCGAAGGAATCTCTTGAAGTTGTGAACCATGAGGGCTTGATCATCGTCTTCTGAGTTGTCGTCATCCGTCTCTTCGGGTTCAGCCCTCCGTCGGTGAGCTTTGAGTACGATCTCCTTAGCTTTAGGAGCAGGCTCTTCGAAGTCCTTGAGGTCAAGCTCATGAGTCATTAGCTTTCCCATCAAGGTCTCCATAGACATGGTTGTGAGATCATTTCCTTCTATGATGGCTGTCACCTTAGGGTTCCAAACTTTTGGTAGCCCCCTAAGTAGCTTGCGAATCTTCTCGTGATTTGAATATTGCTTCCCAAGCGAAGACAGGGGGTTGATGATGTCGACGAATCTTGTGAACATTTGCGTGATCGTCTCGTTTGGCTTCATCTTGAAAGCCTCATATTCTTGAGTGAGACGGCTTATCTTTGATTCCTTGACTTGGGTGGTTCCTTCATGCGTCACTTCTAGAAGCTTCCATACTTCGTGGGATGTGGTACATGTAGATACCCTGTTGAACTCATTCCTGTCTATAGCACAGAACAAAGCATTAATAGCTCTCGTGTCTAGACTTGCCTGTTTCTTCTCCTCGTTAGAATATTTGTCATGTGATTTCTCAACGAGATCGCCATTGACAACTATTCTGGCGGGCTTTTTGTAACCGTCAGTGACGATAGTCCACAGGTCAAAGTCTAGCGACTTGAGATAAAAACTCATCCTTGTTTTCCAATACGTGTAGTTAGTTCCATCAAATAGGGAAGGCCTATGAGTGGACTGTCCTTCACCGTGATTGGAAATCAAGGATTGTGTGGTTGCCATGGATCAGCTCTAGGATGTAAGTCCTTGTAAAGAGAACAGAGCTCTGATACCAATTGAAGAACATATGGCAACTCTAGAGGGGGGTGAATAGAGTTATAGTAATAATAACCAATTAAAAAACAACTCTTTCACGATCTAAAAATAATCAGAGTAAATACGAAAAATAAATAAGGAGCAAGAGAGCATACGCAAACACAGCCGATTTTAACCTGGTTTCCCTCGTGGAGGACTAGTCCAGGCCTGAGAACTCTAGCTCAGAATTAAATCCATTATTTGTGAAATAGTAGTTATACCCCGTGCCTTTACTTCAGAAGAGCACGTCAACTTCTTACAATGGATCGCAGTGGCGATGCTTGGAATTTTCCAAGCTACTTCTTGAACTCTTGCACAAGACTCCTAACTGAGAGATGCTGAGCACTCGAGACTTAGAAAACTTGTGGCTAGTAGATGAGAAGGGTATGGCTTATATTGAGCTTAAGAGAGAAGAGAAGAGAAGATTGGATGATTGAAAATGAGAGAATTCTTTGCCTATTTATAGGTTTTTAACAGACAGAATTCGGCCAAAATTCTGGTAGGAATTTTCAAAAATTTGGCCGTTGGACAACTAGCAACCAGCCAACCCTAAAAATTAGGGTGCTGATTTTTAGGGGACAGAGTTCGGCCCGAACTCTGTGTGGAGGCAGATTTCGGCCCGAATCTGTCTCCAGAGCACAGAATTGGTCCAAATGTCCAATGGGCCAAGTTGGGATGTGGAGCTTTATGGACTTTGGATAGGTTGTGGGTTGAGTCTCAAGAGCCCAGCATAACTCAGCTTACAATCATTCTAGACTCAATAAAATATAAAAGTACAGACGCGAAAATGACTTGTATTTGCACAACTGAGCTGTCGTTTGGCTTGAGCAGAATATAGTCGTCGTGTGTCGTATTGAATTATCATAAGTATTATTTAGTCAATGTTATCAATATTTAGTTGACTGTGACTTTGTGTCAACAGTTAGCTAGTATCTTAGATATCTAAGATAGTATCCTAGATAGATATGTTAGTATCTTGGTAGGATTTACCTATTAGCTACGGTAATGGGATATTACCTAGATGGCTAAGGTAATGGGTATGATGTTAAGGTTAAAAGGTATGTTAGTATTTCGATTTGGGGGTTAGTCTAAGAAATGACCTAACCATATAGGTATAAGGTTTCCTAAGTTAGACTATGTTAGTACCTTAGGATATCTCTAATTTACCTTTTACCTACGAGGTAATGAGGTTTACCTTAGTATAGGATAAGGTATTGTGATACCCTCAAGGTATTGGGTAAACTTAGAGTCTAAGGGTAGGTAATGATTAGATAAGTTAGTGTCTTGGTATCTTAGGATACCAAGAGTCATATCTTAAGATACCAATGCGTATCTTAGGATACTAGCTAGTATCTTAAGGTAAATGTGATTTACCTTGGTATGGGTAAGGTAAGGTATTTGTGATACCTTCAAGATAAGGTATCAAGATACCAAAGTTTAGTATCAAGATACAAGGGTAAGGTATTAGGATACCATGTTAAGGTAGAGGGGTGCCTAGAAACTAAGGTAAAGTTTTAGTTATAGGTTTACCTAGCTAAGGTAAGAGTTTACCTTAGTTAAGGTATTTATACCTAAACCAAGATATTTGTATCGGGATACCAATTTGACCAAGATATAGAATATCTTGTAGGTAAATGCTAGAAATAGGATACCTAGGTTGGAGTTGATCCCGTTTGACCATAGTTGATTGTTTTGACTCAAAGTCAACTAAAAGTTAACATTGGACCTAGAATTGACTAGAACTTGACCAGAGTTGACCAGTTGATCAAAAGTCAACTGTGAGTCAATCATTAGCCTAGTTTGACCTAGATTGGACTAAGAGTTGACCAGTTGACCAAAAGTCAACTGTAAGTTAACCTTTGACCTAGTTTGACCTAGTTTAACTGAGTTTGACCTAGATTACATATCATACACTAGAAAATTATGCCTAACACTATTAAACCCTAATTAACTCATGATATCTCATATTAGGGTTTGTGATATCACTCTGAGCATCAATTTCATTTGACAGCTCAGGACCGCAGGCGAGTACATTTACTGATAGTTTTTATTGTCTTGATATCTGCTATATTCGATTCAGTTGTAATGTTATACTTGATTTCCGACACGATGGTTCACGGACTAGTATATATCGGATCCTGTCACGAGATGTTATTCTTGGACTTTCTTGGTATATTGGTACATTGTCGATTATGTTTCATATAATTGTATAGACACCGATTTGGGAGTGGGCTGGCCTCCTGCTCTTTAAATTTTGTGTCATGACGTGTCATGGTTGGATCCATTATACTACTCGGGAATGGGGAGTTATTAGAGGTTATGTGATCATTACTCCCACTTGTTACTACTTGTGCATAGCTCTACCCTCACCATACGTAGGGCGTAGCCTGACCTGATACTACTTGTGCATAGCTTTCCATTTGGCTGGCCTGATCCTCTATACTACTTGTACATAGCCAGTCAAATGGAACAGCCTGATCTTGACCCAAGTCGATCACATAACGCTCTAATATACTCAAGGCACTGTTTATATTTACATTATATATCAGATATTCTTGTACTGTTCTACTTTCCTGTATGTTACACCCTGACATGATATCCTGTTCTATATATCATGTTTATATTCCAGTCTTGATATTTTATTTTGTATTTTATTATAATTGTTTCTTATAGCATTTGTCAATTCAATGGAACTGTTGTCGGTATTTGTACTTGCTCATTATCCTGACAGGATAATCTCGTTGATGTTTACAGAGGGTTTAGAGGCCGACTGCTCGACCTATTATGGATATGGCATAGATGGGGAGTACGACCTGGACATTCCTGTGGGGCCGGTGCCCATTGAGGATGCACCGCCTGCTCTGACCTAGACTAGTTAGGTTTGACTGGACTGCGTTCCAGCTTATTAGTTTGGGTTGTAGTATATATATTTTTGGGATTGTATAATGTTTTAAACTCTGAACTTCTGGTTATGACTCTGTGACTTGCATCTATTTTCAGCTTTTCTATTTTTATCATATCTTTATCACATCGTGCTTATCTTCCCTAGATGTCATGTGATTGAGTTATATATATTCCTTCGTGCGGAGATGACATATTTATATATATTGTTGATGTTAGATTTTATAGACGACCTATACAGCGTTCTACCGTCGACACTGCGGCGTAGGCTGGACGTACCCACGTGCTCGTGCCCCCTAAACAGGGTACGGGTCGTGACAATTTCTTTACCTCAGGGGTGTCCAATCTCTCCTAAGCCAAGAGACCGGGTAAGAGTTTCTGGGACTGGACCGCCCTCCACGAAAGATACCAGTATACATCGCGGTGTTTGCGGCGTTTGTAACTTCTTACTCGTAATATTTTCCTATACTTGCTTGCTAAAAAATTTAATTGGTAATTTGTAATGGTTTTATTGGTTATTACTGATTGACTCTATCTTCCCCCTCCCCCCCAAAGAGTGCCTTCAATTGGTATCAGAGTAAGGGCTCTTGAACGAGATTACATTCTTGAATAGATATATGGCAACTATCAAATCCATCTACACTAATAATGGTGAAAGCCAATCCACAAATATGTCACACATATTTGATGGTACCAACTACACGTATTGAAAAACATGCATGAGTTTTTATTTAAAGTACTAGATTTTGATTTATGGTATATTATTATTGATGTTAGCCCAATGATTGTATCATATTTTTTTAATATGGTAAATCAGACAAGTTTAACGTTATGATATCACTAATATTCATGCCTGACCATTCTTAATCTTAGCATTGTTCTAATGTGCATTAAAATTTTCATACCTGCTACTTGCTTTGTTCGTCTAACATTTATTTGCAGATAAGCAGTAAGCGATATCGAATATGGACATATGTAATGAATAAACAATAATGGGCCAAAGTGTAAGCCCCTGATATTTTAATTAGTTTAAATTAAGGGGTTTTAAGTACAAATAATATTTTTTGCCTTAAAATAATTTAATATAATTATTAGAAATTTTCTAGAATTTTTAAATAATTTTAAATAGTTTTTAAAGACTAAAATATCATCTTATATTTTATTAAATTATTTTATAGCAGTTTGTATTTTATTAGATTGTTTTTAAGTCAGTTTGCAATTTTTGAAATATTTGTGTAGAATTTGCGGATTTGCAAATTGGAAATTTACATTTAGTTAGGGCGGTGGGTTCTTTTTATAAATTACAAAGAGGCGGGGACTTTTCTATAAAATACCTGTGACCACCGCCTTCGGCCTTGTCGTCTTCCCGACCGACTCGTCGTAATCCTAACCCTAAACCCTAAATTCGGGATCAAAACCCTAATCTAACTCCCAATTCCTAGCCTATAAAAGCCCCTCGACCAAAACCCTAACCCCATTCACCACTCCGACCGCCCTAACCACCGCCGTAGCTTTTTCTTCTCCGTTCGATCGCCGGAACCCTAGATCTATTCTAGCCGACGACCTAGCCGACGTCAGCGTCTTCGACCACCGTCGAAGTGTTCGCCTCGACGAGACGAACACGTCCCTATTTTTCTTCGGCCACCATGACGCCTCCTCCGTCGCGCAGCAGCCCCAAACGTCGACCAAGGCCGGACACGTACGTGTCTCTTCGTGTCTACTTCACTTTCGTGTCTCGTTTTTACGTAGGTGGGTCATCTCGTGTCGGGGAGTCTAGTGATTGTGGTGGCCCATGCAGGTCAGTATCGCAACTAGTACAATTTCGTAATGGTACTCGACTTAGAGTACTAATTATGAGCCTGCCCTTAGGATATAGATTCTAGGTTATGATATGAGTTGCTCAATTACAGTTAGGACTTTTTGAGGGATTCCTGGGATGACTCTTGAGAATCTTGGTTGAACGTCAATTTAAAATCCTTTCCTTTTGTTTCTGTTCGCCCTTGCTCCTTGTTATGGAATTTGATTTTTTGTTGGATCATCGCTGACTTTGATTGTTCATATCGAGATGAATTTTATGGCCCGGGTTATGGTATCTTTTGATAACATATGTTGACGGGAATAACAGGAAAGGTAAAACGTCTACTTGATTATGGAACATGGAGTTTATCGCAGCTATATTAGCCGGCATGGCAGAAACGTAGGGACCTGACTTCGGATGTGCATATCTTGGTTATAAGATTTGGGATTTCTTGCAGCTATACTAGTCGGCGTAGCGAGGATTCCAAAGGAAATGATTTTAGAGGTGCATACCCAGTTATAAAATCTACCGTTTATCGCAGCTTGCTTACTGGCGTGGCGAGGACTTTGAGTATCATAATTTTTGGATAAACGCGTATGACTATCAGATTGTATCTTGAGAAGGGTCCTAACATGTTATCTCACTTCTGTTATTATAGATTCTGTTCCATCCTTAATTAGCTTAGGAGTAAGGATACTTTCGGTTCTTTAGTCCAGATCCTTGTAGATTCACATTTCATTATAGATTCTTCGTAGTGTGATGGCTTGGTGATTTGCAATTGGTCTATGTCCTTGAGTAATTGTGTTAATAGTTTAGAGTATGGTTAGGAAGTATTGTATATGATTGTTGATAATTAAATATAGATGAGAACCCTAGAATGATTAATAAGTGCTAAGGTAGGAGTTGCACTAGGTACCAGAATAGGAGGAGTACCCTAGAAGCTAGAGACGAAGTATTTCAAGTGTTATAGAAGTTTAGGCACAAACAATTTAGTGACTGGTTAGAGGAGAGATATGAGCAACCTAATATAGAGGTACCATCCAAGTATCATATAGAGGAGTTAGTACCTTGTGTAGACAGTGTCAAGACTTAGGTAGACACCCTAGAGAGAGTATTCTAGATAGACGAATGTATCAGTAGGGTCCGTGATTGCAGTGTACACCAATGTTCATCGCAAGAAGAATGGTTAAGTAGTATAAGGCGATAGAGAAACTGAGACAGATATAGGGTTTATTTTTAAATTTTCTAAGTAAATTATTTTTAAAGAATATTTTTATTATTAGATGTTCTTCCGTGACTTTGATTTCTGGAGCGTCAGAGATGTCAATCTCTAGAAACTTTCTTCATGAGTTTGTAGTAGACAAGATTATCTTCATTTTGATATATCATGTTCCACTCAAACTTGTTTCCTTGTACTACTTTTGTATCGCAATTTTCGGATCAATTTAGGCCATTTGACCCTTCCCACTTTATTTATGATTATCATATGCACATTGCCATGACTTTTAATTTAGGAGCACAAGACTAGTTATTTTCTCAAAACCAACTTCACATGCATGATCTAGACAGGACACCCAACATCCATGACCTTCGTGTCTCACTCAGACACACCATCTTATGTATCATTTTTATCGCACGACTTTCCTAACGTAAGACCCACTCTTGTTTTACCCCACTAAGTCACTTTATTTTTTTGACTTGAATTGGGGATACCCTTCATCATCCTGGCCATTGACCATACCAAGGACAGGAGATGGAGTTAGGCCACCTATGGAACAACGTCATGCCCCACCCAGCATAGGGATATACCCAGCCGGACAGGGTTTCTGCGTTGACGGCCGAGGAGGCCGATACTACAGCTGATGGGTTAGCAGTCTGCCCTTTGTTCTTCTTCTGTCCTTTTTCCATGATTGTTGTATGTTCCAATAGTACCTATTGGATTGTGTTTTGTTGTGCTAGATAGTGTAGTGACCCTATTGAGACTATAAAATCATAACCAGCAGGACCATGATCTTGTGTGTTGCTAGATAGAAGTTTCGACCTTGACTGTTGGGGGTTTGGCTTAGAGAAGAGTACAACCAACTTAAATTTCGAGGACAAAATTTTTCTAAGGGGGTATGATTGTAACTTCCAGTTTTCAAAATTGAGGATAATTTTGTCATTTTTTATATTTTAATATTTTTATGAATATTTATTTATTAATATTGTATTTTGGGATTTTGTTTGATCGAGTTTGAGTTTTGTTTCATTTCGACTTGTGTTAGTAACCCGGGTCAGTTTTAGATTCAATTAGACCCGACCAACTTGTCATAACCAAACCCAAATATTTATTTTTGACTAATCCCATTTGATTTTAGTGCGATTAGAGTTTAGAATTGGATTTAGAACTTAAAATTAGGAGTTTCCAAGTTACCCTTTTGACCCCAACTCAAAACCCTTCTTTCCTTTGACTTGGAGGGCATTTTGTAATGTGCTAAATGCCCCCATCCCTTCTATATGTGGTTGGCCAAATTTGGAACCCCTCCATTGCTCTCATTTGCAAGAACACACACTCTCTCTCTTCCTTTTCTCTCATTCAAATAAATCATTCCTTTTCCTCTTGCATTTTAAGCTCCAAAAGTAAGTCAAATCTCTTCCATTTCTCTAGATCTCTCTCTAATCTTGGTGCTAACCCTTATTTATCTCTCATTTGTGGTTTTGATCTAGGTAGATCTAGCTTGGTGGTGTTGGAAGCATAGATTTTGTGCTTTGACCTAAAAAAGATATTTTGGAACTTTTTCTTGGGATTCCAACTCCCAAGAGGTAAAACCTCACTCTAAACTTTGTAATTACTTCTAATTAGTGTCATTTGTATATTAGAGGATGTCCGAGGTGTAGGATAACCCATTAGGAGAGGTTTGGAACCCATTGGACTCAATTTGGGACTCTCGGCCTAGGTTTAGTGCCAATTTTGGAGGAAATCCTAAATTAACATGTTTGGGTGTTGTTCCCAGCATAATTAGACCTAATTAGGTTAGTTTGGGTGAGATGAGACTAGGTACGTATCTATATTTGGATACGTGGGGTCGTTTTGCGAGAAATCATGAAAATAGACTTTTTGGGGTTTTTGGGTTCCAACACACGGATGACTTTTTGCATCGACACTAGAATCGGCAAGTTGGCACTTAGAATAGGTTCTAATCATTATTTAGGACTCGTGGGTAGAATTTCGGTCGAATCCGGATAGGTTTGGTGCCCGTATCGCATGGTATAGCGAATCGGATGCCCCGGAGTCACCAGAATGGCCATTTCTCCATTCGGGCCTCGTTTCTCGTTTTCGCTCGCTTGCACTAGTTGGATTGCTTGTGTGGGGTACGTGTCTAGGCCCTAGAGGGTAGAATTGCAAGGATTTGGGTATTCGGATAGGTTTCGGGATGTTATTAGTTGTGTTAGTGTGTGTGTGTGTGTGTGTGTGTATATATATATATATATATATATATATATATATATATATATATATATATATATATATATATATATATATATATATTAGTGTGTGTGTGTGGGTGTTTATTTATATAGTTGTGTGTGTGTTAGAGTGTGAAATGTTAGTGAATATGTTAGCTAAGCCCTTATGTTGTTAGCCCATGTTAAGTTAGTATATTTAGTAGTGAGTATAGTTAGAGTGTGTCATAAGGTATTGAATGTTAGAAGGATATGTTAGGATATTGATAGGTAATGTGTGTTAGTCATGTTAGATGTTAGGATATGTTAGAGATGAGTTAGTTAGATTGTTAGATAATATAGTTAGTATCCAAGGTAATGGGTTAGATATCTTAGGATAATATAGTTTAGTATCTTAGAGTTTTGGGATACTAGATAGGATAGATTGTTAGATACTAGTTAGTATCCTACATTAGTTAGTGTCTTGAGTGAGGATAACTTAGAGGGTATCATAGATAGGTTTTGACAAGGTATTGGGATACCTTGAAAAGGTATTGGGATACCTTGACAGGTTTGGTGCCCGTATCGCATGGTATAGCGAATCGGATGCCCCGGAGTCACCAGAATGGCCATTTCTCCATTCGGGCCTCGTTTCTCGTTTTCGCTCGCTTGCACTAGTTGGATTGCTTGTGTGGGGTACGTGTCTAGGCCCTAGAGGGTAGAATTGCAAGGATTTGGGTATTCTGATAGGTTTCGGGATGTTATTAGTTGTGTTAGTGTGTGTGTGTGTGTGTGTCTATATATATATATATATATATATATATATATATATATATATATATATATATATATATATATTAGTGTGTGTGTGTGGGTGTTTATTTATATAGTTGTGTGTGTGTTAGAGTATGAAATGTTAGTGAATATGTTAGCTAAGCCCTTATGTTGTTAGCCCATGTTAAGTTAGTATAGTTAGTAGTGAGTATAGTTAGAGTGTGTCATAAGGTATTGAATGTTAGAAGGATATGTTAGGATATTGATAGGTAATGGGTGTTAGTCATGTTAGATGTTAGGATATGTTAGAGATGAGTTAGTTAGATTGTTAGATAATATAGTTAGTATCCAAGGTAATGGGTTAGATATCTTAGGATAATATAGTTTAGTATCTTAGAGTTTTGGGATACTAGATAGGATAGATTGTTAGATACTAGTTAGTATCCTACATTAGTTAGTGTCTTGAGTGAGGATAACTTAGAGGGTATCATAGATAGGTTTTGACAAGGTATTGGGATACCTTGACAGGGTAATGGGGTTTACCTATAGGGTAAGGGTAAGGTATTGGTAGGATGTTGGTAGGATACTAGGATAGATGGTTGGAGACTAGTCTAAGGTATTAGTAGGATCTATTAGCTAGGTTAGTGGGTTATCTACTAACCTAAGGTAGTATGTTACTATAGTAAGGATATTACCTAGTATCTAATGTCACGTCCCGACCCGGAATCACCCGAATCATCGTCCTCGCAGGGGGAGTGATGCCGCACGAGCCTGGAGTTGCGCTCGTGCAAGGCAAGATGACAAGTTCTCAAATGGCTATCTTTGAGTTGATATTAACAACGAAAGGAAAACAGAGTATACAAAATAATTATCTTTATTGTTATTCGAAACGAGATTATAAAGGCTTTTAACAGCCCAACAATATATCCCAGATTGGCTACAACACTTAGGTTCTCTCTTGCCGACAAAGGATTTTACCGTTCCATACATCATGCCTTCTATATCTCAGACGCATCAATCATGTTGCAAGTCCGAGCGTCAATGCGTTCGCACGCTTCAATACGCTTCAGCATTCTAAGCCTCAATGCGTTAAGCGAAGCTCCGTCGCGAGCAAACCAATCCCTGAACCTGCTAGCAAACTAGTGGGGGATTAGTACTTTCGTCCTCGCTGTACTGATCAAAAATCCACTTAACAAATCGACATTTAGTATTGTATTGATTCATACAAACATATAATTTAGTTCTCTTTCTATGTTCTCCTTAGGATGAGTTCATGGCATATTCGAAGACTGTAAGCATGTTATCATGGAAAGCATGTCTAATTGATTCGCATAATGAAACAGGCAACCAATAGCAATCCCGTGTTGTTTCGTGGCACGACTTCTTACCAAGTCGACGCACTCGCCCTTGCACCGATGCAAGGTGAATACGCCTATCAGCTTTCCATGTTATGTTATAAGTGCCCTCTATTCAGGGTCTATATGTGCACGATATATACCTTGCACTTTCAACCCATCGCCCTTAACTATATGAAGGTCACTAGCTTTCCGGGCTAGAATGGACTTATATTTATCGAATCGAAATATAAGACGATGTTAAATCTGTGCGGTTGCTAACCAAAACATCAGAGGCCACCGAAATAATCGCAACAAGTGGCTTATCACATTCACCAGAAGGTCGCTACCCGTCTAAATGAAGTGCACCAACAATACCGTAAACGCAATCCCTCCTAGGCCGAACGGTCCCAGCGCCCTGGTGTGCCACGTTCAAGGGAATACCCATGCACGGGCTTTTATATCTTTAAGTCCATTTGACCATACAATGCATCTTATCTTTCATACAACCAAGCAAGTTTCGCTTATCTCTATTTCAATTGGCACAACGCCCCAATGTCCTCAACGAACGCCCCGAAGGCCATGGACATTTCAAAGGCACCGTGCCGCATCGATAGTTATGTTACATCCGTGCCACAACTATTCTCCTCGTCGCAACGATGCAGTCTTTTGTAAGTATTGTGCAGCTGCGCACATTCGCCGTCTTTTCTTGCATCGTGCATTCAATGCACACCTCAAAACCATGTTTCCTTATTCTATGCCTTAGCATTCAACGCGTTATACTTATGTTTCGTTCTTCCCATTCGTGCAACTGAGGCACGCCTCGATAAGGTATTCAATGTTCTATCGCTCGTGCACTGAGGCACTCGCACCAATATAGTCTTTCAATGTTCTAGCATGCTATCTCGTGCACGGGGGCACAGAGTGACTTATGCACTGGGGAACTCGTCGATACAGTTATCCCATGTTCTTATGGCTTGCGCACCGAGGTGCTCGTCTTTGCGATATTCCATGTTCCGTAGCGACTCGTACATTTGTTGTACGATTCATTTCAATTGTTCTATCTAGTGTTCGACACATACTATGTTTATCTCTCTATCGAGCTACGCCCGTGGCGTTGATAGGTTACCTCAGCATACAATGATATATATTTTACTTAGGCATGAAGTAGTAGGAAAGATAGTCAATGTCCCCCCACCTTGAGTCGATTTGCCTTGTTGTTTCACCGAGCCGTTGCGGCTCGATTTTATAACTTTGTTGCACGGGCAACTCTCCTGACTTAGCCATTCGAGCACTTCGTGCTTCATTGAATTATACGTTCGTTTTGGTTTACCGTGCCAATGCCTCAGTCCGTCGCAAGGCGACGATTTGCTTTCGCGGACCCCTTACTGAATAAGGCAAAAGATCGACCTCTAACATTTCAGCGTAAACGTATAGCCTGCACATGAAACCAACTAAAATCAATACTTGCATCGATTCGGACTTGCGCCTTGGTCGATTCGATTTCTTAAAATCTTCGAGCCGTCTCAACGCACTTATCCTTTGGGGCAACGCAGCGTTTCGCATCGACTCAACTCGATGCATTCTTTGGGACAAGGCAACTCTTCGCATCGACTTACTTCGATGCACTGCTCGGGGCAACGTAACTCTCATATCGATTTGTATTGATACATTTCATTCGGTCAATGCGACTCTTTGAGTCAACGACTCAGCATAATACACCGTGCGGAGCGGGGCATTACATCTAAGGTATTGGGATAACTTGGTAGGATATGGTTAGAATTTGGGTATTACATAAAGGATAGGATATTAGGGTATGGGCTAGAGTTGGTATCCTAGATTATAGGATATTATCCCATGGCTAGTGTATAGAGTATATCTATATATATGTTGAGTTGGTTATCTACCATTTTGTAGGAGAAGGATGTAATGTATATGTAGATATTAGAGTATCTTAGGATAATTAGTATCTTTAGATGAGTTAGCTAGTATCTTAGATATCTAAGATAGTATCCTAGATAGATATGTTAGTATCTTGGTAGGATTTACCTATTAGCTAAGGTAATGGGATATTACCTAGATGGCTAAGGTAATGGATATGATGTTAAGGTTAGAAGGTATGTTAGTATTTCAATTTGGGGGTTAGTCTAAGAAATGACCTAACCATATAGGTATAAGGTTTCCTAAGTTAGACTATGTTAGTACCTTAGGATATCTCTAGTTTACCTTTTACCTACGAGGTAATGAGGTTTACCTTAGTATAGGGTAAGGTATTATGATACCCTCAAGGTATTGGGTAAACTTAGAGTCTAAGGGTAGGTAATTATAGATAAGTTAGTGTCTTGGTATCTTAGGATACCAAGAGTCGTATCTTAAGATACCAATGCGTATCTTAGGATACTAGCTAGTATCTTAAGGTAAATGTAATTTACCTTGGTATGGGTAAGGTAAGGTATTTGTGATACCTTCAAGATAAGGTATCAAGATACCAAAGTTTAGTATCAAGATACAAGGATAAGGTATTAGGATACCATGTTAAGGTAGAGGGGTGCCTAAAAACTAAGGTAGAGGTTTAGTTATAGGTTTACCTAGCTAAGGTAAGAGTTTACCTTAGTTAAGGTATTTATACCTAAACCAAGATATTGGTATCGGGATACCAATTTGACCAAGATATGGAATATCTTGGTAGGTAAATGCTAGAAATATGATACCTAGGCTAGAGTTGATCCCGTTTGACCATAGTTGACTATTTTGACTCAAGGTCAACTAAAAGTTAATATTGGACCTAGAATTGACTAGAACTTGACCATAGTTGACCAATTGACCAAAAGTCAACTGTGAGTCAACCATTAGCCTAGTTTGACCTAGATTGGACTAGAAGTTGACCAGTTGACCAAAAGTTAACTGTAAGTCAACCTTTGACCTAGTTTGACCTAGTTAAACTGAGTTTGACCTAGATTGCATATCATACACTAGAAAATCATGCCTAACACTATTAAACCCTAATTAACTCATGATATCTCATCTTAGGGTCTGCGACATCACTCTTAGCATCGATTCTATTTGACAGCTCAGGACCGCAGGCGAGTACATTCACTGATAGTTTATTGTCTTGATATCTGTTATATCTGATTCAGTTGTAGTGTTATACTTGATTCCCGATACGATGATTCACGGACTAGTATATATCGGATCCTGTCATGAGATGTTATTCCTGGACTTTCTTAGTATATTGGTATATTGTCGATCTTGTTTCGTGTACTTATATAGACACCGATTTGGGAGTGGGCTGGCCCCCTGCTCTTTAAATTCTGTGTCATGACGTGTCATGGTTGGATCCACTATACTACTCGGAAATGGAGAGTTATTAGAGGTTATGTGATCATTACCCCCACTTGTTACTACTTGTGCATAGCTCTACCCTCACCACACGTAGGGTGTAGCCTGACCTGATACTACTTATGCATAGCTTTCCATTTGGTTGGCCTGATCCTCTATACTACTTGTGCATAGCCAGTCAAATGGAACAGCCTGATCTTGACCCAAGCTGATCACATAACGCTCTAATACTCAAGGCACTGTTTATATTTACATTGTACACACTACAAAAATTTGTCAGATTAGCGACGTTCCAAAACGTCGCTAAACTCGGCAAAAATGTCGCTAAGAGAAATTAGCGACGTTTTGGAAACGACAAAAAAAATGTGTTGCTAAACAAGAAAACGTCACAAAACATCGCTATGGCGACGCTAGTTAGCGACGTTTATAACGTCGCTAATTAGCGACGTTATTTGCAACGATTTCACGTTGACGCTAATTAGCGACACAAATTGCGACGTTATTGTGTGGTCGTCGTTTAGCGACACTTTTGCAACGTTTTGGCGACGACGTGCTGACTTCAGATTTGGTGCCACGTGTTGCCACGTCAGCATTTTAGCGACACTTTTATCGACATTTATTAACGTCGTAAATATTTAGCGATGAATATTAACGTCGCTAAAAACGTCGCTAAGTTAAAAAAATATAAAAAAACAGAATCCAAAATACAAATGGAGCTGGCGCCTGAGCCAAAATACAGAATTCAAAATACAAAATACAGAATCCAGTCCCTAGGTTCGCCGACCCCCTCGGTGGAACACTCAACACCGGCACACACAATATATTCCAGAATATACAAAAAATATTAAAAAAATACTATCCGCAACGAACAAAGTCAATATATAATATCCTCAACCAACAAAGTCAATATCCGCAAATACGTACAAAGTCAATATCCTCAACGAACAAAGTAAATATCCCCAAATACGTACAAAGTAAAAAATATAGTACAGTCCAAAAATGCAAAAACGAAACTACTGATCGCCTGGAGCTGGAGCTGGAGTCGGTGCTGTCATGCCCCGCTCCCGTAGGAGCGATCGTCCTCGCTAAGGCGTGATGCCGCACGAGCCTAGATTGCGCTCGTGCAAGGCGGGTTCCATAACGGCCAATTTCAGCAGCTGCGATGGGGTCGTCGCACAGAAGTCCCATACAGAGACATTGAACATGCAGAGGAAATTTTGAACAAACATAAGTTATTCAACTTAAAGCTCTTTATTGATATTGATACAAAGATTACAATGGGCACAAGGCCAATATTACAAGTCTCTCTCAAGCTCACTCAAGCTCACATTACAAGTCACTCAGCGCTCTCTCATCTCTCAAATACAAGTCTTGATCCAGCGGAAGCTTCGGAAGGCGATGTCCATACATTATGTCCCGTATAAGTCTTTACTCCATGCGGCCGCATGCTTCGAATCGCCCAGGAACTCCGTGCCTCGACGCATCCAAGCGAGCTCCGCTCCACGAACTTCTATCTGTGCCTGCACATGGAAACTATGTGGGTGTCAGTACTCAACTGTACTGGTGGAATGAGCTCCTCGCCCACCCATACAAAGCCCGTACGTTTTATTTACTTTGTGCAACATAGTCCCTTTTTATCAATTGTCTTTCTAGTCTTGCCTTAGGATCAGTTTTATGACCGACGCCTTGCCTATTTTGATGTCTTTAGACCATCTCGTGCTTGCAACGACAATGTTAACTCATACCTTGCCTCAAGACCCTTCTCGTGCCAACAACGTTAACCTATCGAGTCATGTTTGCCTTAGGGGTTAAAATTAAAGATGCAACTACGCGATTAAGCTCCATTTTCCGTGTGACCGTGCTACAAACCCTTGCTGAGGCCGTGCCTCACAATTCAGTAAGACTTAAACATATCGCCGCCTCGCGGCCCTTGTTACTTTGACCACCAACTGACCCAATCAAGACTTGTGAATGTTAGTGTCACTCAACCAACTTTGCCTTGTGACAGTTTTTCGACTTAAACTCAAACAACTTAAGCAACTTATATGCCGACAACTCAAGACTTGACGCCACATCTCGTGCCGAAGCACGATGCCTATGTTGAAACCCAATCTTAGGCCCAAACTTTGTGTTCTAACTGTACACACCTTCAACTCAACTTAATCCAAAGGCATACATGCGGATAGCCGCTATTTGTCGACATCTATATGAACTTGGCCACTAGCATCACAAGCTATACATTGACGTATAGTTTTGTTAATCGGGATCCTTTCGACGCAAGTAGCTAGCCCCGTCGCAAGTCTCCGCTTAACCTGTGCTAAAACCTTACGTATGACTATACCCTGTTCCCTCCTAGGCCGAGTCGGCCCCATGGCCCAGGGTTACCGCTCGAGGGTTCATCGCCCTTGTCGACAAGTTGTCAAATGACAACTTTGCCTTGCGACGGTTTTTTCGACTTAAACTCAAACAACTTAAGCAACTTATATGCCGACAACTCAAGACTTGACGCCACATCTCGTGCCGAAGCACGATGCCTATGTTGAAACCCAATCTTAGGCCCAAACTTTGTGTTCTAACTGTACACACCTTCAACTCAACTCAATCCAAAGGCATACATGCGGATAGCCGCTATTTGCCGACATCTATATGAACTTGGCCACTAGCATCACAAGCTATACCTTGACGTATAGTTTTGTTAATCGGGATCCTTTCGACGCAAGTAGCTAGCCCCGTCGCAAGTCTCCGCTTAACCTGTGCCAAAACCTTACGCATGACTATATCCTGTTCCCTCCTAGGCCGAATCGGTCCCATGGCCCAGGGTTACCGCTCGAGGGTTCATCGCCCTTGTCGACAAGTTGTCAAATGACCATGCAAGACTTGACACAAACTGACATCTCACACAGTCATTCCTCTACCAAAACCAAGACTTCTATCCTTGAGACCCCTCGACGACCCACGGTCGTGAGCATTCCTTCCTTGAGACCCCTCGACGACCCACGGTCGCGAGCATTTTCTCCTTGTTACCATATCATTGGTTCAACTCATGAATGCCTATTTGATAGTCCTTTCTCAAAACTCACTTTGAATCAATTGTGATCCTTGCCTTAAACACTAAGCCCATGTATCGTGCCTTAAGCCAATCGTGCTCTGCGTGACACTCCTGCCCAAGTCGACGGGCCTTGAGATCGTGGGACTACTTAACTTGACAAGCCGCGAAGGTGCGGGACAGTGCTTGTAATGTCTTAGGTCGACCGGCATAACTTTGCCTAACTTAACTTCGTAACAACTTAACGAACAAATGCTGTGTCAAGCTTTGCCTTAACGGATCATGCCGTGCACGCATCCAACTTGAACGACCAAGTCACTCGGGTGCCTAGACTTAGGTCACAAGCCGCTCAACGCAACTTAACTCATGGACAAGCCAAGGCTATGCCACGCCTTGGACGACGGGACCGTGCATGCTTTATGAAGCATTCATGCGGGCGATGCCTATGACTTAGGCTACGATCATAACTTCGCCTACTCAACCAACTTTCCTTCTCCCAAGCCACGGGACGAAGGATCGAGTGTCATTTTCAAAGCACGTCGTGCACCAACTCTAAGCCGACCGTTGGACCTTTCCATATTCTAACTCAATTCGACCCGTCGGGATTATTCCCTTTAGCTACGTGGATTCATCTTTTTTATTATTAAGCCTACTTGTGCAAGTTGAAAACAGGCGATTTATTATGTGAAGGCTAAGATGAGGCAAGTTCACCGAAACTATGTACCCCACCTGAGCGAGCGGTCGTCTCGACCGAGCGATGTCATCCAACAGCTGTTGCAAGGCTAAGGCCGAACGCCGTCGGCATTTTGATTCCTCCGATTGACTGAGCGGGACGGGGCACTACAGATGCTGGAGCCAGAACTGGAGGAGGAGCGCCACTGGATGACTGTCGTCGCAATGCCAGGAGCGTCTGATACTCCTCCGGTGACAACAGGTGGACGAGCATGTCCTTTCGTGCACCACCGGATGTAGACGATGCTACCGGCGTACCAGCAGACGGTCGCTCCATAGCCATCTTCGGGAACTGCTGCATCTGTTCGACCAAACGCTGCGTAGTCTCCTGCGTAGCGCGGGTCATCTGTCACAGTGCCTCAGTAGTCTCCGCAAGCCTCTCAAAGCATGAGATAAGTACAGAATCATCTGTATGTGCCCCCCATCATCTGCAGCATCTCGTCACGCAGAGCTGCAATCTGCGCATCGACACTCTGCTGGTGGCGGAGTGACTCCTCAGTCTGTGTGGGGCCGAGCACACTAGTGACGGTCGTAGACGCCTGTGACACAATGAAGGCACAATAGGAGTCCGTACCATAGTACGTACCTCTATACATGCCACCAACGGCCCTCATCCACAGCTCGTCATCTGACTGAGCTGTGGCTGCCCGGGGCTGCTGGGAAGTGCTAGCACCAGCTCCCTCTGACCGTATCGGCCCGGCCTCCCTAAGCCTCAAAAACTCGGCCTAGAAATAACATTTATATGAATTCTCATGTGGTCGCTAAAAATTAATATTAATGAACTAGCACTAAGTAAAACTTCTAAAACTCGGCCTAGAAATAACATCTATATGAATTTTCTACGTAACTAAAAATTAATATTAATGAACTAACATTAAGTAAAACTTACGTAGGTGTCCCGGGCCTTGTCGTCTACGAACTGCTCCCCCTTTGTGTGCGTGGCGAGGAACAAGGTCACCATATTCGGGTCTTCTTCCGATTCAACTTGTTGCAAAATTATTATATAATTTGTCAGTTAAGTTGAAAGAAATATATTACTATAAAGTATTAATTATGGGTATACGGCGAGATACGTACCATATGGGTGAAAAAATCCATGATGGACCGTGATCCAACACACCACTGCGACCCCGCCTGTCACGCTCTCTTAGACTTCGCAGACTTCTCCTTGTAGGCTTCCTCCTCGAATCTCCTCTTCATTACCGCCCAGTCGGCGGCAGAGATCCAACCCTGAATAGGCTCTCCCCGGCGCTGGCGATCCTTTTGGTCGAGGATCGCGTCCCTAATGAGCTTGCTGGCGACGCTGGAAAAATAGCCTCGACAGCAACGGCACGGTGGGGAGGGAAGAAGTAAGTCCGCTGAAAAAATTATAGAAGTACGTAAGTTATAACATAACATACTAAATGTTAAAAGGAATAAACTTTTACGTACCGAAAAGTGCTCAAACCAGAAGGCCTTCTTGTCGGCCGGGACATCCCTCCAGTTGATCCAGGGCCCCCCGTAGTTCTGTCGCAGGAATGTACCCAATGACCGGTGTACGGAGGAGGGATTATACCTGTAAAATAGAAATTAAAATTTATTAAATAAGTTTATAATAAATTTAAACAAATTAAATACAATAATTTTACTTACTGCCTGGTCCGAGTACAGGCCCAAATCTCCAACCTCATATCCCCCTCCGGGCGATACGGAGGATCTGTCTCAAATGGGAGCTGCAGCCTGCCCCTGCCCCCCTGCCCCTACCCCTGCCCCTACCCCTGCCCCTGTCCGCAGCCTTCCCTCCGGCCTTGTAACTCCACTTTCCTGTTTTCCTAAATAAAATTTAAGAATTCATTTTTATACTTATTATTAATTTGGAAACATTTTTATTGAATTACATTTTTGACAATTTTACAATTGGAAGTTGTTGTAACAATTTCTATATATTTTTCTTAATTTAAAAAACTGTTTTTAAATGAATTATGCAAATATGAAACAGCAAGGGGTTTATTTGTAAAGTTTCCTATATAAATTTAGTTGCGGGCAATTATTGATAAGAGGAGGGGGTTTCTGTCATTTTGCCTTTTTGCGGAGGGGCTTAAGTGCAAAATTACCATTTAATTTTGTTATTAAACCGGTTGTGGAGAGAGAGAGAGAGTGTACAGCATTAATTTTCTCTCCACTCTTCTCTCGAGCTCTCCACCGACTTCTCGAGACTTCCGTTCTCGTTCTCCCCGCCGACTCTTCGTTCTCCGCCACTTCTCGAGTCTTCTTCTGTTCTCGAGTCCTTCGCCGACTCCTCGGGTTTCCAGCTCCGACGACCTTCGGCGACTCTGATGGCGACGACGATGATGATGACGGTGGCTCTGGTGGCGTAGATCTGAGGGAGCGCGGCGACTTCCATGCTGATGGCGACTTCGTCCCTGTTGAGGCCGACGACCCCGATGATGATGGCTTTGACGATGGCGACTCTGGGAGCTTGGCAGTAACTCGAGCTCGTCTTCTTCCTGTCTTCTTCCTGTCTTCTTCCTCGACGAGCTTTGGCTTCGACTTCCAGAGGGTAAACCCTAACCCTAACCCTAATCTCTACTGTTGGTCAGATCTATGGCAGATCTATGGCCTAGACTCTGAGATCCTTTGATCGGTGACGAGATCTAGGGGTTCTGTGGTTGTGTGAGATCGATGATGTTGTCTTTCTCTTCGAACAGTTCTAACTGTTCAGATCCGTTGGATCTAGGGTTTCTGTGGTCCGATCTTGTAGATCGACCCTTGCATGTGGTTATTTTGGTTTGCATGTTAGATCTATGATGTTCTTTAGTTGATTCTTCGAGATCAAGTTGATCTGTGACTATTCTGTGGTTGTGTTATTATTTTCTGAGGAGTTTTACTCCAGATCTGGTAGTGGTTCCAGATCTGTTGAGTGTGGGTTCGATAGTGTTTTCTGAGGAGTAATCCAGTGGATCTATTCCTTTTGCTTGCATGCTGTCGGTTGGCCTAGACCTAACAAACCCAGTGGTGACTCTAGGGTTGCTCGGTTCGTTAGGTCAGGGATGGGTTTGTTTTGGACAGTTTCCTTATCCATTTCTGTGTGGATTTTGGGATAGATCTGATGTTCTGAATCCTTCTTTTTTGGGACTGAGATCCTGTGTCTAAACACTTTCGTGTCTGACACTGCATGCATGCCATAATTGGGATATGATGTTAGTTCCTTTTTGATGAACTGAGATCTCAGTCGGACACACTCGTGTCCGACACTGCATGTATATTTTATGGATTTTAATTGATAACTTCTTCTTCTCTTTTCTGTTATTTGTTGTTGAGGGATTTTTCTGGTGTTGGACTTCTGTCCCGACTGGACTGTGGACTGTACCTACCTGTTCGTATCCGATGTTCGTGTCGGATACGAAGTGGCGCGAAGTTGTGGCTAGAACATTGCTGGACTTGCTGTGGCCGTGTCCTCTTTCCCGTGTCCGACGTGCGTGTTGGACACCAAGGAGATGATGTGACCTTCTGACCTGACGTGACTGGCTTGAACTTCGGGCCTGACCGGCGGTGGACTTTGGCAGTTTGTGGCTTTTATCTGTTGGGCCGGGTTGGTGTTTATTCAGTGGGTTTATTGTGTATTCTTTGTGGGCTGAAGTATGGGCTGGGCCATACAGTATTGTGTTGTAATATTATTTTATTAATTATAGCTGGATGACTGTAATTAATTGTGGGTGGGCTGGTTTGGCTGGGCCATGTTGGGCCGGGCTTATATGCTGTTGTAGTTATGTTTGGGCTGGTTAGAAGTTGGGTCTGAACTGATCCTTGGTTCTGGGTTGGGCCGAGTGACTGTGGGTTGACCTGTGGACTTTGCCTTTGGGGCAGAACTGTCTGTAGTATAATTTTTGTAAAACCTTTTTTCAATTAAATAAAAAATGTTATTTTCCCAATTGCTGTGAGTTGATGGAAACATCCTCTTAAGACCAATTTTTGTAATTAAAAACAATTAGTTAACTTTTTACTGCTGTTTAGTTAATTCTTTATGACTGTTAAAACCAGTTTATAAACAAACCACTTTTATATATAAATTGCAAATTGCTAAATGAGTTTTTGAAATATAACTTATAGAGACTCTTAGTGTTAAACACGTAAAACCAAGGGTTGTGTTTAACATTTGTTTTTTTCCAAAAGAAAACGGGTAATTAGTAATTAAACCTAGTACTTGTGAACCTCCAAATAAGACTAACTTATTTGGGAAGAATCAAGATAAAGATTTAGTTATAGAAGCAACTAGCATAGTTTATTAACCAACTTGTACATCACTATTGTTAACAGGAGAACATCCAGCTAGATTGCCTACCATATTGCTGGAGCCAGGCAAGTACATTCTATGGTTTTGTTCAGTGCATATTCCCTGTTCTTTATTGCTGACACACTGCGACACGTTCATGATCTTACTTGTTCTTTCATGTTCTTACTTGTATCTTGGGGTGGGGAAATACTCTAGATATGTGACTAAACCCGGTTACTTATTCATGATCTTTAGCTTAGGCCTCGCACAGTGCACGCGGGTCCTAAGCCGTACCTACATGATCTTCCAGGATCCTTTCATGTTCTTTCATGATCTTACCCAAGCCGGTCACATATCTAAGTAGTATTTCAAACATATAAACACATGTTCAGGATATTGTTCTTACATTAGTTCTCTTGATCCTGATCTTGATATTAGTCGTGATCTTTACTGCATCTTACATTGTCATGATCTTCCATGTATCTTTATAGTAGTAGTTCATGATCTTCATGTTCTTTACATACTTGTTCTTATCCTGTTCTTCCAGCATTTATTTTCCATATCATTATGTTATTGTTCATTACCTAGAACTGTGCTTTGCTCCGCTCCTGACTGGATATGTTATGATAGGTGAGATGGAGGCTTTATGTGACACATACTATGGACATGATACTGCTTTCCTTGAGCCAGCTGGAGCTGCTTGTGACATAGAGGCTGCAGAAGCCTAGTTATCTTCCTTTTAGTCGTCTTTCCTGCTTTTGAGACTTTAGTCAGACTTTAGTTACATTTCTGGATGAATGTAATAATAAAATGCTTAGACATGTATTTGAATATTCTGGGATCATTTATAGATATGCTGTGACATTACTTCTCATTTACTTGACTTATTAGATTTTCCCTAGTTCTGGTACAGCTTACTTCGTCGTGTCTAACGACGAAGGCTGGGCGTGTCCGACTCGTGTCCGATTATTCGGGAGCGGGTCGTGACATGTTTTTAGTGGTGGCCCATGCAGGTCTATCCTAATGGTACCTAGGACTTAGCGTACTATTGGGGGACTTGATTACCCTAGGGAAACTTGATCACAGCATAGGAAAATCGGGAATTAAGGGTATATTAGGTTATTCATGTTCTTCAGGTGCTTTATTATTATAAAAACATTGTTTGATAGGTTTTAGGGTTTGTCGTTCAACGAAGTTTTCTTTTTATGCAGGATGGTCACTACAAGGAAGACCGCAGACCAGGCTGGAGTTGCAGGCACTTCTGGAGTTGCAGGCGGTTCAGAGCAGGCCGCACTAGAGCAGCCCGCACCAGACGTCCAGGCAGATCAGCTTCCGCCAGCGCCTCCTATCTTCCCATCGCTACCGCCGACGATGATGCTTGACGGCAACCAGGTGATGGCGTTGTTTCAGCACTTTCTGGAGGCCCAGAACCATCAGGCAGCGCAGTTCAGAGCGACTGTCGTCGACGCGCTGAGGACCAGGGAGCCGGCAGCACCAGCACCAGCACCAGTAGCACCTCCAGCACCGCGAGGACCGAGACCCGGGACAGCGAAGGAGTACCAGCACCTTAGCCCGATGGACTTCTGGGGCGACGAGGGGATCATCTATGCAGATGAATGGCTGGAGAATGCAGAGAGGACTTTGACCATGGCGAACATTCCAGAGGACCAGAAGGTGTCAGTGGCTAGCATGCGACTCTTTGACTTGGCGAGAGCTTGGTACCGGGAGGACCCCCAGTTGGCGGAGCCCCGGGTGTCTTGGACAGTTTTCAAAACACTGTTCAAGGAGAAATTCTTCCCAGAGGTGGAGCGTGATGAGTTGAGGGTGCAGTTCGAGGCGCTGCAGCAGGGGACGATGACGGTCGCGCAGTACACTTCGGAGTTTACCAGGCTCAGCAGGTTCGCTGAGAGACTGGTTAGAGAGCCAGAGGACAGAGCATGGAGATTCAAGAAGGGTCTCAACAGGGAGCTGCGACATGCGGTGGCGATTAGCCAGGCGACTACCTACTCTAGCATCCTCAAGATCGCCCAGGCAGTTGAGAAGGAGGCGGACCCCAAGCTGAAGAGGGACCGGGATGTGGCCAGCAGCAGTTTCCAGGCACCAGCGAAGAGGGTTCAGACTCAGACCCAGACGAGGCCTCAGCAGCAGCAGCATCACCGTCAGGCCAGAGCTCCAGCACATCAGCATCAGAGACAGCAGCTAGCGACTCCTTGTGCCTATTGCCATCGCCCTGGACATCATATCGACGAGTGCCGCAAGAGGTTGGGACTTTGCCTCTTCTGCGGATCCGATGCACATCAGATGAGGGACTGCGCACAGGCTACAGCCAGACTAGCAGGAGGACGAGGAGGAGGACCACCGGCTGCACCACCCAGAGCGTTACCTGCACCACCCCAGAGAGGAGGAGCTCTACCACCCCAGCAGCAGAGGTTTGCACAGCATCAGCAGCAGCAGAGAGGAGGAGCTCAGCAGGGACGTGCTTACGTCATGGCTGCAGTTGAGGAGGACGAGGCAGTGCCAGATGTGATCACAGGTTCTATACTTTTACATTCTTTCCCTGCCATTGCATTATTTGATTCTGGAGCCACCCATAGCTTTGTGTCGTATGAGTTTTTGCATAGACACGGCTTCACACCCAAGCCCACTAGGCGGAACTGTCAGATCATGACAGGAGGCGGATCAGTTCCAGTAAGTGAGATGGTGGAATGCCCTATCACTATTGCTGGAAGAGAGATTCGAGCTCGACTTCTAGTGATGCCACTGCCTGGATTCGATGTAGTCCTCGGCATCGACTGGATGAGCGAGCAGTTTGCCGTAATCGACTGCCATGAGGGGAAGGTGATCTTCAGCCCGCCAGGAGTTCCACCGTTCGAGATCAGCAGACGAGTTGCAGAGAGGCCAGAGGGAGTCTACTTCGGAGCAGTTGCAGAAGACCAGAAGTTGCCGCACCCGCTGATTGCAGAGTATCTCGACGTCTTTCCAGAGGAGCTTCCAGGATTGCCGCCAGATCGAGATGTGGAGTTCAGTATTGATCTAGTGCCCGGATCAGCACCGAAGTCCCAGCACTGTTACAAGATCAACCCGAAGGAGGCTGCGGAGTTGAAGGCGCAGATTGATGAGCTTGAGGGCAAAGGATTTATTCGCTCCAGTGCTTCACCCTGGGGAGCACCGGTGCTTTTTGTGCCCAAGAAGGATGGGACGGTGAGGATGTGCATAGACTACCGTGCACTCAACAATATCACCATCAAGAATAGATATCCTTTGCCGCGGATTGATGAGCTGTTTGACCAGCTTAGTGGAGCGAAGGTCTTTTCTAAGATTGATCTTCGATCGGGGTACCACCAGATGAAGGTTCGGGAGCAGGATATTCCGAAGACAGCCTTCAACACCCGATACGGCCAGTATGAGTTCCTAGTGATGCCGTTCGGACTCACCAATGCCCCAGCTGTGTTTATGAACCTGATGAATAAGGTTTTCCACAAGTATTTGGATAAGTTTGTCGTAGTTTTCATTGACGACATTCTGATCTATTCCAAGACGGAGGAGGAGCATGTTGAGCATCTGCGGATTGTTTTGGAGATTCTGCGGAAGGAGAAGCTGTACGGAAAACTCTCGAAATGTGAGTTTTTCTTGGACAGAGTGGAGTTTCTAGGGCATGTGGTGACTGGAGAGGGGATTTCTGTGGATCCCAAGAAGATTGAGGCAGTGGAAGCCTGGGCACCTCCCAAGTCAGTAGCAGAGATTCGTAGTTTCCTGGGTCTAGCAGGATACTACAGGAAGTTCGTGAAGGACTTCGCCAGGATAGCAGAGCCTATGACGAAGCTTACGCGGAAGGACGAGGAGTTCATATGGAGCGACGCCTGCCAGACAGCCTTTGAAGAATTGAAGAGAAGACTGACGACTGCACCAGTTCTAGCTTTGCCATCAGGATCAGGAGGATTCGTCATCTACAGTGATGCTTCGGGAAAAGGCTTGGGATGTGTGCTGGAGCAGAACAAGAAGGTTATAGCGTATGCTTCTAGACAGTTGAGGCCCCATGAGAAGAATTATCCTACACATGACTTGGAGCTTGCAGCAGTCATATTTGCCTTGAAACTGTGGAAGCATTACCTATATGGAGAGAGAGTGGACATCTTCACGGACCACAAAAGCCTGAAGTATGTCTTTACTCAGAAGGAGCTGAATATGAGGCAGCGCAGATGGCTGGAACTCATGAAGGACTTCGACATCAGTCTGCAGTATCATCCTGGGAAGGCGAATGTGGTTGCAGATGCTCTTAGTCGGTATCCTATTGCTATGTATCTCACCATGGACCGGCATCTATTGGAGGATCTGGAGAGTCTTGGGATTGAGATTGTTCTCCCAGGATATGGAGGTCAGATGATGTATATGCAGATACAGTCGGGGTTGCTAGAGAAGATCAAGGAGGCCCAGTTGCTTGATGAGGGAATCCAAGGTCTTAGAGCTCAGGCAGAGTTAGGTCTGCTCGATGATTTCACCATTGCGGAGGACGGATCCTTACGGCAGGGAAGTCAGCTGTGTGTGCCCAAGGACTTGCGGGAGGAAGTGATGCAGGAGGCCCACCAGTCACGATATTCTATACATCCTGGATCTACCAAGATGTACAAGGATTTGCGTGAGTATGTTTGGTGGTATGGGATGAAGAGAGAGGTCGCCAGATTTGTTTCCAGATGCCTTGTGTGCCAGCAAGTCAAGGCGGAGCGCCAGAGACCAGCGGGACTACTCCAGCCTTTACCTATTCCGGAATGGAAGTGGGAGCACATTACTATGGACTTTGTCTCTGGATTGCCGCGTACTCCCAGTGGCAAGGACGCTATTTGGGTGATCGTGGACAGATTGACAAAGTCCGCTCATTTCATTTCGTTCAAGGTTGGGCTGTCGACCGAGAAGCTTGCAGACCTCTACATGCGTCAGATCGTGAGGATTCACGGGGTGCCAGTTAGCATCGTTTCAGATCGAGACAGCGCTTCACATCACACTTCTGGAGGAGTCTACAGCAGAGCTTGGGATCACAGTTGAAGTTCAGCACAGCCTATCATCCGCAGACGGACGGACAGTCTGAGAGGACCATTCAGACTTTGGAGGACATGCTACGGGTTTGCGCACTCGACTTCGGCGGTTCGTGGGAGGACCATTTACACCTCGTGGAGTTTGCCTATAACAACAGTTATCAGGCCAGCATCGAGATGACTCCATTTGAGGCGCTGTACGGACGGAGGTGTCGCACGCCATTATCCTGGGACGACGTTGGCGAGAGAGCTTTACTTGGGCCAGAGATGGTGGTGGACTCAGCAGAGAAAGTCAGACTGATCCGGGAGCGTATTAGAGTTGCACAGGATCGACAGAAGCACTGGACGGACAGCACCAGACGGCCGCTTGAGTTCGAGGTTGGAGACAGAGTGTTCTTGAAGATCTCACCGACCAGAGGCGTCATTCGGTTCGGCAGAGGCGGGAAGCTCAGTCCGAGATTCATTGGACCATTCGACGTGACAGCACGGATTGGCGAGGTGGCGTACCGACTAGCGCTTCCAGCTAGGTTGGAGGGAGTGCATGATGTTTTCCACGTATCTCAGCTTCGACGATACATTCCAGACCCCAGCCACGTGGTGGACTATTCAGAGCTAGAGGTGGGCCCGAGACTGACTTACGAGGAGCAGCCAGTAGAGATCCTCGACCGGAGGGAGAAGCGTCTGCGGAACCAGACCATTCCTCTTGTCCGCGTCATGTGGAGACACCACTCTCCGGGAGAGTCCACATGGGAGCGTGAGGATGAGATGCGTGAGCGATATCCTAGTTTGTTCACTTGAGTGCTTGTATTGTATGCATTTTTTTGAATTCAATAAACAACTCTTTGGATTCACTATTCTTGATTTTCTGTGTTTGCTTTCCAATTTCGAGGACGAAATTTTTCAAGGGGGAGAGATTTGTAACTCCACTTTCCTGTTTTCCTAAATAAAATTTAAGAATTCATTTTTATACTTATTATTAATTTGGAAACATTTTTATTGAATTACATTTTTGACAATTTTACAATTGGAAGTTGTTGTAACAATTTCTATATATTTTTCTTAATTTAAAAAACTGTTTTTAAATGAATTATGCAAATATGAAACAGCAAGGGGTTTATTTGTAAAGTTTCCTATATAAATTTAGTTGCGGGCAATTATTGATAAGAGGAGGGGGTTTCTGTCATTTTGCCTTTTTGCGGAGGGGCTTAAGTGCAAAATTACCATTTAATTTTGTTTTTAAACCGGTTGTGGAGAGAGAGAGAGAGTGTACAGCATTAATTTTCTCTCCACTCTTCTCTCGAGCTCTCCACCGACTTCTCGAGACTTCCGTTCTCGTTCTCCCCGCCGACTCTTCGTTCTCCGCCACTTCTCGAGTCTTCTTCTGTTCTCGAGTCCTTCGCCGACTCCTCGGGTTTCCAGCTCCGACGACCTTCGGCGACTCTGATGGCGACGACGATGATGATGACGGTGGCTCTGGTGGCGTAGATCTGAGGGAGCGCGGCGACTTCCATGCTGATGGCGACTTCGTCCCTGTTGAGGCCGACGACCCCGATGATGATGGCTTTGACGATGGCGACTCTGGGAGCTTGGCAGTAACTCGAGCTCGTCTTCTTCCTGTCTTCTTCCTGTCTTCTTCCTCGACGAGCTTTGGCTTCGACTTCCAGAGGGTAAACCCTAACCCTAACCCTAATCTCTACTGTTGGTCAGATCTATGGCAGATCTATGGCCTAGACTCTGAGATCCTTTGATCGGTGACGAGATCTAGGGGTTCTGTGGTTGTGTGAGATCGATGATGTTGTCTTTCTCTTCGAACAGTTCTAACTGTTCAGATCCGTTGGATCTAGGGTTTCTGTGGTCCGATCTTGTAGATCGACCCTTGCATGTGGTTATTTTGGTTTGCATGTTAGATCTATGATGTTCTTTAGTTGATTCTTCGAGATCAAGTTGATCTGTGACTATTCTGTGGTTGTGTTATTATTTTCTGAGGAGTTTTACTCCAGATCTGGTAGTGGTTCCAGATCTGTTGAGTGTGGGTTCGATAGTGTTTTCTGAGGAGTAATCCAGTGGATCTATTCCTTTTGCTTGCATGCTGTCGGTTGGCCTAGACCTAACAAACCCAGTGGTGACTCTAGGGTTGCTCGGTTCGTTAGGTCAGGGATGGGTTTGTTTTGGACAGTTTCCTTATCCATTTCTGTGTGGATTTTGGGATAGATCTGATGTTCTGAATCCTTCTTTTTTGGGACTGAGATCCTGTGTCTAAACACTTTCGTGTCTGACACTGCATGCATGCCATAATTGGGATATGATGTTAGTTCCTTTTTGATGAACTGAGATCTCAGTCGGACACACTCGTGTCCGACACTGCATGTATATTTTATGGATTTTAATTGATAACTTCTTCTTCTCTTTTCTGTTATTTGTTGTTGAGGGATTTTTCTGGTGTTGGACTTCTGTCCCGACTGGACTGTGGACTGTACCTACCTGTTCGTATCCGATGTTCGTGTCGGATACGAAGTGGCACGAAGTTGTGGCTAGAACATTGCTGGACTTGCTGTGGCCGTGTCCTCTTTCCCGTGTCCGACGTGCGTGTTGGACACCAAGGAGATAATGTGACCTTCTGACCTGACGTGACTGGCTTGAACTTCGGGCCTGACCGGCGGTGGACTTTGGCAGTTTGTGGCTTTTATCTGTTGGGCCGGGTTGGTGTTTATTCAGTGGGTTTATTGTGTATTCTTTGTGGGCTGAAGTATGGGCTGGGCCATACAGTATTGTGTTGTAATATTATTTTATTAATTATAGCTGGATGACTGTAATTAATTGTGGGTGGGCTGGTTTGGCTGGGCCATGTTGGGCCGGGCTTATATGCTGTTGTAGTTATGTTTGGGCTGGTTAGAAGTTGGGTCTGAACTGATCCTTGGTTCTGGGTTGGGCCGAGTGACTGTGGGTTGACCTGTGGACTTTGCCTTTGGGGCAGAACTGTCTGTAGTATAATTTTTGTAAAACCTTTTTTCAATTAAATAAAAAATGTTATTTTCCCAATTGCTGTGAGTTGATGGAAACATCCTCTTAAGACCAATTTTTGTAATTAAAAACAATTAGTTAACTTTTTACTGCTGTTTAGTTAATTCTTTATGACTGTTAAAACCAGTTTATAAACAAACCACTTTTATATATAAATTGCAAATTGCTAAATGAGTTTTTGAAATATAACTTATAGAGACTCTTAGTGTTAAACACGTAAAACCAAGGGTTGTGTTTAACATTTGTTTTTTTCCAAAAGAAAACGGGTAATTAGTAATTAAACCTAGTACTTGTGAACCTCCAAATAAGACTAACTTATTTGGGAAGAATCAAGATAAAGATTTAGTTATAGAAGCAACTAGCATAGTTTATTAACCAACTTGTACATCACTATTGTTAACAGGAGAACACCCAGCTAGATTGCCTACCATATTGCTGGAGCCAGGCAAGTACATTCTATGGTTTTGTTCAGTGCATATTCCCTGTTCTTTATTGCTGACACACTGCGACACGTTCATGATCTTACTTGTTCTTTCATGTTCTTACTTGTATCTTGGGGTGGGGAAATACTCTAGATATGTGACTAAACCCGGTTACTTATTCATGATCTTTAGCTTAGGCCTCGCACAGTGCACGCGGGTCCTAAGCCGTACCTACATGATCTTCCAGGATCCTTTCATGTTCTTTCATGATCTTACCCAAGCCGGTCACATATCTAAGTAGTATTTCAAACATATAAACACATGTTCAGGATATTGTTCTTACATTAGTTCTCTTGATCCTGATCTTGATATTAGTCGTGATCTTTACTGCATCTTACATTGTCATGATCTTCCATGTATCTTTATAGTAGTAGTTCATGATCTTCATGTTCTTTACATACTTGTTCTTATCCTGTTCTTCCAGCATTTATTTTCCATATCATTATGTTATTGTTCATTACCTAGAACTGTGCTTTGCTCCGCTCCTGACTGGATATGTTATGATAGGTGAGATGGAGGCTTTATGTGACACATACTATGGACATGATACTGCTTTCCTTGAGCCAGCTGGAGCTGCTTGTGACATAGAGGCTGCAGAAGCCTAGTTATCTTCCTTTTAGTCGTCTTTCCTGCTTTTGAGACTTTAGTCAGACTTTAGTTACATTTCTGGATGAATGTAATAATAAAATGCTTAGACATGTATTTGAATATTCTGGGATCATTTATAGATATGCTGTGACATTACTTCTCATTTACTTGACTTATTAGATTTTCCCTAGTTCTGGTACAGCTTACTTCGTCGTGTCTAACGACGAAGGCTGGGCGTGTCCGACTCGTGTCCGATTATTCGGGAGCGGGTCGTGACAGGCCTCGCCCTCGGCGTGGGCCTCGCCATCTCCCTCGACCTCGACGTGGGCCTCGGCCTCGGCCTGATCCTCAGTAGTGGGGTCAACCTCTAGAATACTCGACGGTACTGGATGCATAGAAGAAGAAGGCCCTAGCCTCGAACTGCTAGAGCTGGGTATGGAGATACTGCCGGTGACTAGACCGCTAGTGTATACTAAAGTACGGGGGGATGACGAGTCGGTAGAAGGAGTGGTAGATGGAGACTGTCGGCCTCGTCGACTCCCACCAGTACCGGAACCAAAGGATCCACATCGAGCCATATCTGAAAAATACCTAAGTATACCATACTACATCTGAAAAAAAACAAAAGTAAACCATACTACATCTGAAAACGTCGCTAAGTAAACCATACTACATCTGAAAATTAACAAAAGTAAACCATACAACATCTGAAAACGTCACTTATTAACGTCGCTAAAACGAAAGTAAACCATACTACATCTGAAAAAAAACAAAAGTAAACCATACTACATATGAAAATTAAATATATTCAATCCTCTTCTGAAAATTTATCTTGTTTCGATTACTCTTCCGCTTCCTCTTCCTCTTCACTTCTATCAACTTTCTCTTCCTCTTCTGATACTTCTACCTCTTCCTATTGATAAAACATGTTATGAGGAACTTTCGTTGATTCCACATCGATAATATTTGTAATAAGAGGTAGTTCGTCTTCCTGATAAGCTAACTCGTCGATATCGAAGGTATTCCAAGCTTTAGTCTTACAGACTGCCCACCAATCTGATCTCCCGGCTCCTCGTTTTGGATAGCTGGTAAAGTAAACTAGCTGAGCCTGGCTTGCTAGAATAAACGGCTCATAAGCTTGATATCAACGGCAATAATTTATGTCAACAAGACCATGTTTGTCAACTCTCCAACCTCGACCTTGGATCGGATCGAACCAGTCACATCTGAACAAGACGATCTTACAAGGTTCTATAGCATAATTGTATGTCAGTTCCACAATCTTTCGTAAGACGCCAAAGAAGTCATTGCCTGGGTCGACGTCTTTGTAGTTTAAAGATTTTATGCACAAACAGCTATTCTTCGTAGAATCCAAATCCAAGAAGTCATCTCTTATTCGAGCATTTGTTGACTTGAACTTAAAATCATTTACGCTGTAACTTGGCCAGGTCTTCACTTGATAAATTGGTCCCTTGGCTAGAGTTTTAATATACTCATTCTCAAGGATTACCTCCGGACGATCAACCTAAATACCATATAAACGATGCTAACTTAATTATTATGTGCAAGTATAAATGTACAAAAAAAGTAAATTGTGAAGATATCCTTACATATGCTCTCAACCAAAAAGAAAAATAAAGTCTCATTTGATGTTCTACTTCCTCCTCAGTTGCGTACAGATTGTTGGACGTTACCTCATCCTTAAACATGCTGAAAAGCAACGAAGCATAGGTATATTAGTTATATTCAGAAGCAACGAAGCACGCAAAATAATTTTACTTACCCCTCTAGCTTCTCCACTTCTTCCTCGTCGCAGTTGAGCAATACATATAACATTGCAGCACTAACCTCGTCGTCATTTAGATATCTTTTTTTTATTTTACCAGATGGTTTTCCGTATGCAATAAATACTTTCAGCTTTACCTCATTACCAACTTAATAGCCGTTGTCATTTCTGGGAGCCCTTGTTCTGTTTGTAGCAATATGAGGCTAAAAATACATGGAACAGAAGTTTGAAATCTCCTCAAGGATGTATGCTTCACAAATAGAACCCTCCACCCGTGCCTAATTTTTCACCTTCCTCTTGAGGTGGTTCAACTGTCGCTCGAACGGGTACATCCAACGATAACCGACAGGTCCAGCAACAAGAGCCTCATGGATAAGATGAATCGGCAAATGCTCTATTGAGTCGAAGAATGCAGGAGGAAAAACTTTCTCAAGTTTGCAAAGTGTTACCACAATGTCCTTCTCTTGCTTCTCTAAACGATCGACGAGCAACTTGCAAGAACAAAGATCTCTAAAGAATATGCTAAGCTCTGTTAATGGATCCAGGACTACAGGCGGTAATAATTCTCGAAATGTAACAGGAATTAACCTCTCCGTGAATACATGGCAATCGTGGCTCTTCATTCCGGTCAGTTTACACTCCTTTATATCGACACATCTTCTTAGATTGGAGACGTATCCGTCCAAAAAATTTAAGTCCTGGATCCATCTACAAAGTCTCACTTTGTCCTCCTTGTCCAGCGAGTAGATTGCCTTAGGCCGCAAAAGCTTTCCCTTTCCGTTGTCTATCATGTGCAATGTAGGGCGTCTGTATATTTCGGCTATTCCAATCTAGCCTTCTGATTGTCTTTTGTCTTTCTCTTGACGTCCATTACAGTATTAATTATGTTATCAAACACGTTCTTCTCGATATGCATGACGTCAAGGTTATGTCTAATCAGATTTGTGTTCCAATATGGCAGATCTCAGAATATACTCCTTTTGGTCCAGTTATGATCTTCGCCAAATCTCTCGCAACGGCTGCTCGTTGTAGGATCTTCAATAGCACTTGGGATTTCTTTTACTTGCTCCCATGTGTCCTCTTCGGACCACATTGGCGGTGGATCACCCTTATCCATAGCTCCGGCACGGAAAGCAGTTCTGTTCCTACGGTACGGATGGTCTTTCGACAAAAACTGCCGGTAACAATCAAAGAAACATGGCTTTCCTCCGTGTCTCATACGAAAAGTCTTAGAGCGGTCCATGCAATACGGACATGAAAGACGACCATAAGTTCTCCGTCCAGATAATATTTCATAAGCCGGAAAGTCGTTGATTGTCCACATAGCTGCTTCAGCTCATCTATCAACGGCTGTAAGTATACGTCGATGTTCCTCTTCGGGTTGTTCGGACCGGGGATGATAATAGTTAAGAACATGTAAGGTATCTTCATGCATATCCAAGGTGGTAGGTTGTACGGAGTGAGGATTACCGGCCAGCATGAATATTAGAAGCCTGAAAGACCAAATGGGGTGAAACCATCAGAGCAGAGCCCCAACCTTACATTACGCGCATCAGAAGCCAAATTAGGATATGCTCGATCGAAGTGCTTCCACGCTTCTCCATCAGATGAGTGATCCAACACTCCTTCGGTCTGTTGTCGTTTGTGCCAACTCATATTTTCGGCAGTCTCTTTCACCATGAACAACCTCTACAACCGCGCGTCAACGGCAAGTAGTGCATTGAAGCAGTCGGTCTTCTAGACTTGCCTGCAGCAGTTAGCTTGTAGCGATCAACACCACAGAATCCGCACACTTCTGCATTCTTGTGATCTTTGTAGTAAAGCATGCATCCGTTCTTACAGTAATCGGTCTTGTCGTATCACATCCAGAGGGATCTCACCATCCTCTTAGAGCGGTAGAAGTCTTTCGGTAACTTGGCACCCTCCGGCAAGATATCGGTACTCGAGCACTCTATTGTAGCATTCTTGCGACATGTTAAAGTCAGACTTTATGCTCAATAGCCGAGTGATCACCTCTAACGGTGAATGGTCCTCACAGCCAGGGTACAAAGGAGTCCTTGCATTCTCCAGCAACTCTATAAACTTTGCAGCATCGGCATTCGGTGCCTCCTCAGCTGCGTCACGATTGTATGGATCGAAACTAGGCCCCGCAGCGTCGAAGACCATGTTCACATACTCGTTGTCGACACCAGTTCGGTTGTGGACATTCATATAAGGCTCCACATAAGGCTCCGCTTGGAATGCTAAAGGTACAAGCTCTCCGTGTGCGGTCCATTGGTAGTAATTCAGAAGAAAACCCTTTGTGTATAAGTGTGTCACTTTCCGTTCCCAGAATGCGTATTTTAATACGTGTACTGCTTGAATGTATTTATTTAATATTTATTATGCATTTATTCTGTATTTAATTCCTTTAATTTTTATGCTAATTATTTTTCTGTATTTTATTTTTTGCTTTTGTTTTTGCTCTTGGGTTCGGCTTGGGTTGGTTTGGTGGTTCATCATGAACCCAACCAACTCCCTACCTATCATCATCTCCATTTAAAGCCCAACCCTTTCTCTCTCTTCATTCATTCTCATTTACTCTTCTTCTTCCTCATAACTCTCTCCACCGACCAAGAGCATAGGCAAGTACATCTTGCTTCCACATGAGAACCCATTTTTATGGTTCATTTATCTTCCTCCCATGATTCTAAGATAGTTTAGAACTTGACATTTTCCATTTTGAAAGTTTTATTTTTGTAGATCTAGAAATTGTAATTTTTGGATTTTAATGGTTTTGATCTCTAAAACTTCCTTATTTCCAAATTTTGAGCAGTCCAGGTTGTTGAGATTTGTGTTATACCCTATTTTGATCCATGGAAGTCCCATTTTTGGCTTCGATTGAAGGTTTCATGGAATCGAGAGGTTCTCTACGCCTACGTTTTACGTGTCCGCGTAATATCAAGCTCTACGCCCATGATCATTCGTGTCAGCGTGAATCTGGATTATGCAAGTCTGCTCTGGCTTGGCGTATTCCTTTACGCATATTCATTTTACGCGTAATGTTATTTCTTTACGCGCACTAATTTACGCGTAACATAATGTCGTATTTCTTTACGCGTATTCCTTTACGCGTAATGTTACTTTTTACGCATACAAGTTCGGGTGTAACATTATTTCCTCCATGCGTAACATTATTCTTTTACGCATACTAGTTTACACACAATGTTATTCTTTTTACGCGTACAAGTTTACGCACAATGTTATTCTTTTTACGCGTACAAGTTTACGTGCAATGTTATTCTTTTACGCGTACTAGTTTACGCGCAATGTTATTCTTTTTACGCGTACAAGTTTACGCGCAATGTTATTCTTTTTACGCGTACAAGTTTACGCATAGTATTATTCTTTTACGCGTACAATGTTCTACGCGCAATGTTATTCTTTTACACGTACAAGTTTACTCGTAATACTATTCTTTTATGCGTTTCAAGTTCACGCATAACATTACTTCCTTTACACATGTCCCTTTGCGTGTGATGCTATTCCTTTACGCGTAATGTTACTCTTTACGCATACTTACTAGGGCGTACTCCCTTGGCCTAAACTCGTTATAATCATGATATGTTAATATTTTTAATACCTATTATTGTGTGGAATATGTCCTATGTCTTGATTGATTTATGGATACCCAGAATGACTGGAACTTAACCCTGAGAGTTATAGACTCGACCATACCAAAGGCTAGTTGACTTTCATGCCTTATCACGAATTGACATTGATTGTTACCTCGACTAATGATTGATCATGCGTTCCCAGTTGGAACTAAGAGACGGGCTAGTCGTCTTATTGAATTGAATGAGACACGTTCATGTATGAACCATGAACCATTGCGATCGACTAGCCGATCCGAACATTGGCATATGGATACATGTTGACTTCTATTTTATGTAAAAGCAGCATGTGTGCCTTACATTCAAGGCATGATTATTCTGTGGCTGGATTTGATTGTTGCATTACGCTATGTAAGACCTACAACCTAACCGCACGAACATCGTTGTAGAGTTGTGCATATCGTACTCTATACGGAAGTACTCATTCTGAATGACCATGATCCACGGCATGAGATTTCAATCAATATAGGGACTATTAAGCTAAATAAAATAACGATTGCATGGAGAGAATGGATTCCCGAATTCTTACATGGCAGCCATCTTTGGGACAATTAGTGGCCCGACATGCCGGCTGGTTCCCACAGATACTGCAAATCTGCTACACGGGCAGGGAGTGGTATCTGCTTATACTGTTATATATATATATTGATGACGGACGTCCCGCTGGGACTCGTCTAATTCATGATTGGCACAATTGATTATTGGATAGACCAGCCTTGCATGTACATAGTAAGAACTGAGGAATCCCATATTACATATTTCCAGGGCAATTTGGAACTCACAGTTAGCAAGCCATATTAGTTGTATTGCCATTTAAACTGATTTGTTTGTGTACTGTACCTATTCTGTTAACTACTGAGATGATCAAAATGTCAGAACATGACGAGTCAACTTCTGTCCTTGTTTGGTTGGAAAGTTGGTTCGAAGTGTCGTGATGCTGTGTGAATCCCAGTAGCAAGCGGAGACTTATTTATCATATTATTAACTCTTATCACTGGTTTTAATTCTCATGTCGTGCTTCCTTATGGTACTTGCTATTAGAGGTCTAACCTCTCTGGTTTTGCATGGCCAGATTTAGAGCCAGTTCCCGAGGACTCAGCTTACTTCTACCTCCAAGATGGTCAATACTAGATGGATGATCGAAGGAGGACACGAGTGGGTTTTTTGCATCCCCACTCGTTTTGCTACTTACTTTACATTTTACCTCTTGGCACCGACATGTTAGTTGGATAGTCTTGCATTTACTTTTACATAATCGTAACTAAGTCAGACTGCAGCTGATAACGATTGTGTATACCTTGTTATATTATCTGGCTATGTTTTGTACAGCCAGATCTCAAGAACATTTTAACTAAGCGTTTGGGACGCCTTACTGCTTTATCTTATACGTTCTCTATTTCTGCTTCTTGTTTGAATGATTGAGACAATAGATGTTGAGTAACCCTAGTGAGACTTTCATGTAGTATGCACCCCCTCGTCTTTTAGACAGTATTGACCGTATTATACGGTATTCATCTACCCGCAATACGTAGCTGGCTGAGTCATTCCCCCGCTCTCCGGTATTCTGGTTCTGGGCGTGACAAAGTGATACGTCACATCCAATTCTGGTTGAAACTTCATGTTCCGACATTTTGCACACGGGGACTTAATGTCCATGCCGTCCATGGATTGAGGAAACGTCTTTGCGAATTGGAGGAATTGTTCTACTCCGGCGATGTATTCATCTCGCATACCGTACCTGTCATCTCGAATGCGGTTGTACATCCACGAACGGTCTAGCAGATACATGGATATAGCCATTTCTAGATATCTGCAAATATGAATAAATTTCAAAACTAAAACGAATATACTACATATATACATATATACTGCGAGCCCCATAGGGGCCCCATCCCGACCAGCAGACCCTCCAACCCTACGAGCAGCAAGAAGGTCCTAACCCGACGTACGGTCGTGACTCGGGACCATTTCTATGAGTATCGGGATCAAGAAAAATAGCCCCACCAGCCCCCCCTCCACTCTCCAGCCCCCTCACCCCCCTGCTCCCCTCCCCCACCAACCACCCCTAACCCTAACCCTTACCATAACCTTCCCCTCCCCCCAACCCCCCCCTCCACCCTCACCCCCAACCGCCCTCACCCCCGCCTCTTCCCCCCACACACCCACCCCTAACCTGAACCCTAACCCTCCCCTCCCCCTAGCCCCCCTCCTCACCCCCCTGCCCTACCCCCCCAGCCCTACCCCCCAGCCACCCCCCAACCATTCCTCACCCCCAACCACCCGCACCCACCCTGCCCCTCCCTCCGAGCTACCAGAACCCCTCCAAACCACCAACAACAAAAATAGAGAGAGAGAGTCACGTACCGGAGGAGAGTCGTCGGAGAGAGTAAGAGTCGCCGAAGAGAGTGAGAGCGCCGGAGAGAGTGAGAGTAAGAGCGCCGGAGGGAGAGAGTGCGATAGTAAAATGGATGGGGGAAATAAATCGGGGGGAATTTAATTTAATTAGAATTTAGCGACGTACTTACTGACGTAGCTAAATTAGTCGCTATTAGCAACGTCATAGCGACGTTTCGCGACGACTAGCTCATGTAACTAATATACGTCATTGTCACGTCACTATTTTTGTCGCTAGTAGCGACGGTTAGCGACGTTTCAGTTATACGTCGCTAATATCAACAATTTAGCGACGTTTTGTGAACGTCGCTAAATTTACGTTGCCAATTGAGCAGATTTTAGTAGTGACATCAGATATTCTTGTACTATTCTACTTTCCTGTATGTTACACCCTGACATGATATCCTATTCTATATATCCTATTTATATTCCAGTCTTGATATTTTATCTTGTATTTCATTATAATTGTCTCCAATAACATTTGTCAATTCAATGGAACTGTTGTTGGTGTTTGTACTTGCTCATTATCCTGACAGGATAACCCTGTTGATGTTTACAGAGCGTTTAGAGGTCGACTGCTCGACCTATTATAGATATGGCATAGATGGGAAGTACGACCTGGACATTCATGTGGGGCCGGTGCCTATTGAGGATGCACAGCCTACTCTGACCTAGACTAGTTAGGTTTGACTGGACTGCGTTCCAGCTTATTAGTTTGGGTTGTAGTATATATATTTTTGGGATTGTATAATGTTTTAAACTCTGAACTTCTGGTTATGACTCTGTGACTTGCATCTATTTTTAGCTTTTCTATTTTTATCATAACTTTATCACATCGTGCTTATCTTTCCTAGATGTCATGTGATTGAGTTATATATATTCTTCCGTGCGGAGATGACATATTTATATATATTGTTGATGTTAGATTTTATAGATGACCTATACAGTGTTCTACCGCCGACACTGCGGCGTAGGCTGGACGTACCCAGGTGCTCGTGTCCCTAAACAGGGTGCGGGTCGTGACAGTGATGGCCTTGGACACGGGAAATTCGTGTCAGAACCTTCGTGTTTCCCTCGAACACAGGACTCGGTGCCAGATTCGACCGCTCGTGTCCCTAACTGTCTGAACACGAGTATTATTTAATGTGTTAACGGGTTTGATTCTGTGTTATTGAGTTTAAACCCGTTTGTTAATGGGTTTGGGTCTGTTTACTGTTTATTGGATCGAGTTTTGGCCCATTAGCCTATTAGACTGGGTTTTGATATATATATATATATATATATATATATATATATATATATATATATATATATATATATATATATATGTATATATTTAGTATATTATACTATTATATATATATTATATATATACTGTTTATATATATATATATATATATATATATATACTGTTCATATACTATATATATATATATATATATATATATATATATATATATATATATATATATATATATATATATATATATATATATATTGTATTTTAATATATGAAAATTTACATGTTATTTTATGGTCAATTAATATTATTGTTATGTCTATTTCACTGCATTAAAATATTATTATATTATTTTAATATGCACATATATCTATATATTTAATTTTATATTTTTATGTATTCTGTTAATTATGGTCATTTGAGTCCAGACCTAGTATGGATTTTGTGGACTTAAATGAGTCTAAATACATTCAAGGTCTATACGAGTCATATCGGACTTGATTCATGGCCTTGCTTTCCGTATCTGGACTTCGGTTCAATTTCGTATACATGGATAAATATATTAAATAATTAATTATATATTTTCAGAAACTGTATCCTGCTGTATTTGAATTTTTAGACAGTATTTAAATGTAGTACAAATCTTAGAAAAATAGTATTTAAATAATATGTTAATTTAGATAATTTAATATAAATTTTCCAGGATTTAAATTGTATTTTTGCAATTATATAAAAATAGGAAAACATAACTCATTTTCAAAGTACTTATGTTTACTGATTTTTAATAAATATATATATATTAGTTCATAAATTCCTTAAAAATTAGTATAGATTTCTATAATTAACAAGGATCATTGTGGTACTTTATTTTATATATATTAGAGATTTTTGCCTATCTTAATAATTATTGGAACACAGTGTATAGTCTGATTTATTAATTAAATAATTATGTCTTGTGAAGTTATGTGTGATTTTGGGATTTTAGTATTGGGACTTTAACCTACCTTAGTATAGAGATCCTAAAAAGTTGGTTTAGGTATTGTGTCACCCCACATTGGTCTCCTATACTAAAGTCATCATTTGGCTAGATGTCCAGTTAGAAAGTCGTGTCACACCACCAGTGTGCTACTATTGCGCTTAGTATAAAAACTAAGATTGTATATCCTTTTGACAGTGACAGGACACCGGACATCTATAGATTCGTATTCATACCCTTTCTTTGCACAAGGCAAGTACCCCTACAGACTTTATTTACTGCATATGATAATAAACGGTGAATGAATCATATTAAAATACTGTTTCTTGAACTGTAAGTCATATCTTCACATGCTTTATACTGTTCTCAGTACCTACCGTATTTTATACTGCTCCTAGTATCTTTTATATGTTTTAAACTGCTCTCGTATCTCTCATATGTTATCCCAGTATCTTTTATATGTTTTAAACTGCTCTCGTATCTATCATATGTTATAGCTTGGGTTATGGGAAAACTGATAGCTAAGTACGTAATCATGCCCCCATCTACCGAATCCGAGTAAGGTCACATTCTATATGCAAACCTTGCCGTAGGCACTTATCCAGCTGTATTTGTGCATATGTACATCTATCGCCTTTTTACTTGTACGAAAGTATATTTTATTTACATGTGCCACAGTACATTGTACACCTATTGACGATCACGTACATGCTACAGTTTTAAACATTATATATACATATGTTGCCGTGACAAATGCATCATTGACATGATAGATTGTGATATGCCATGATTTCCTGTTATTACATCTCTTTTTCATTCCATGCTCAGTTTATTCTGTTTGTAGAACCAGTACTTGCTCCCGTCCTGACAGGATAACGTTGTAGGTATACTTACCGAGTAGTTGCTATTGATTCCTATTATGGGGTCACCATTGAGGATGTCACGCCCCAGAACCAAAATACTGGAGAGCGGGGGTGCACATAGCCAGCTACGTATAATAAAATGGAATCCACCTCACTATACGGTCACGACTGTCTAAATATATGAGGGTTTAACTACAATCCATCAGTCTCCTATGGTCAAGAACAAGCCTAGTATCTCAATCACAAGCAAGCAAATAAATGTTACAAGATTTACGATCATAAAATATACAATAGTAAGGCGTCCCAAATATTACATATTCAGCTGATCATGAAGCTAGTCGTACAAAATGTCAGGATTACCAAGAGTTTAGTCATACATGATCAACCCTAGGATCTGTCAATCATGTTACAGCCTGTAGGCAAACAATAATAAGGTATGCAATACGAGATAACAGGTGCTCGCCGGCTAAACGCCTCAAAAGAATATTTTTACAATAGAGTGGGAGAGACAAAATAAACCCACTCGTTGCCAGGGTTCCGTCTAGTGGTCACCATCTGGCTGGAACCTCGGTAGATCCTCTGGGACTGCTCCAAAATCTGGCCATACAAAACCAGCTGGGTCAGACCCCAGAAAGAGCAAGTTTCATAAAGAAAGCTTCACTTAGGAACTAAAACCAGCACATTAGCACGAGAATATAATTTAATTATTACATAATAAAAGACAGTAATTAAGGAAAAGCATGACAGGTGATATACGATGAGATAACCATGGGACTAATCAGATAACCAGGTTACAACCCGTAAACCAAATAAGGACCGGGGTTGTAACCCTTCGTCTGAACAGAACTTGGTTTCTCCCACCATTTATCGGCAAGATAATATAAGAAATCAGGACATGTAACAAACTTGTACAAGATTAAGACAGGACTAGACAGATTGAACTCCATCCAACATTCACGACCAAGCAAGGAGTACGGCTTGATACTTTAACTAACTAGGGTTATCACAAGCCTTAGTTACTAGCAAGATGCAGTGAGATTGTTCCACAGCCACAAGCCCTGCAGACCATCCAGGCTATCCGGACGCAATTAGGGGTTGAATTCAAGTGGGTACATCGTCCAGGAAACGCATGTACCCTTAGGTGACTTAGAGGGTGCAACACATGACAGTGTGCTGGAAATGTGCACTACTCGACGGCAGGCTACAGATCCCAAGTGGGGCGCCCAGATAACGGGATTGCCTGTAGCTGGGAAATCTCTTCATGACTACTGGATTATTCTAGTGATTAGCCTTAGTCGATTTCAGTAGGTACCCCTGACCGTGGTACTCAGGGGTCCCGGTCCTAGACATGATGCAAGACAAGACGGGTTCATTGGTACAAGCACAATCGTCCACAGTGTCCAGGTTATTCATACTTGTCATGTAGTCGTCGCGACATCATTTCGAGAAATATCATGTCAGGTTTATCATGTCAAGAGTGCTCCACGGTGGGCCACTATCATGTCAGGTATATCATGTCAATTATATCATGTCAAGTTATCATGTCAAGTTATCATGTCAAGTCTACTTGTCAAGAGTGCGCCACGTCGGGCTACTATTATGTCATGTCATTGTCAAAAGTGCACCACAACGGGTCACCATCGTGTCAGAGAACACACTTAAAATTAATAACACAAGCATACAAGTAGTAATTAAATATTAGCAGGAGCAAGGGCCGTGGAGGACTCATGCGGCTCAGAAGAATTTGTTCATGCGACCATGCAAGTTGCATGCAAATAAATGCAAGCAATTAATTTAAATAGCCATGCGGCTACAATTTGCAATGACCATATGCGACCAAGAGTACTAGGCCATATGCGGCCAAAATAGTGTTCCAAGCAAACTGTTACAGGCATGCATATGCGGTTAAGTAATGGCCTGATAATTATTTAAATGACCAAGCAAATATTAATGACCTGACAATCACTTAAAGGTCTATGCGGCTCAGGCTAGTATTAATGGCTCATGCGGCCAATAAATGGCCTATGGCCATATGCGGCAAAGATAGTAAATTTTCATGCGGCCAGCTATGAGTTTCATGCGGCCAGCAACTGTTGGCCAAGCAAATATTCTAATGTATTAACAAATGCATGCATTGAATGTTATTAAATGCATGCAGCAAAAAGCTAATAGTTACATTAAAGCCAAGCAAAAGCTAAATAGATGCATCCATGCGGCCAAGCTTACAATACCACATACGGCCAAAATAGAAATGGCCTATGCAGCCAAGTATTAAATGCATGCAACAAATGCATTATTTGCTAATAATGCATGCAAAGCAAAGCATTAATTATATGCATGCAAAGTATGCATTAACAAATGCATGCAAAGTCATTCCTTACGTAAGCAAAGCATTAATTCTATGCATTAATATAATGCCTTAACTATAACATGTGGCTGAAGTTAAATATGTTAGCATGCATTGATATAATGCATTAACTATAGGCATGCGGCTGAGGCTAAGGCCATATGCGGCTCATTTTAGTGAATGGCCATGCGGCCAGCTCACTGCATGCTAATGCATGCGGCCAAGTGTTCCAATGAATTGCTATGCATGCAAATAATAAAAGCAAAGCCATACGGCCAACTTTTGCTCCCATGCAAGCACTTAGTGCTGATGCATGAAAAATAATAAAAGCAAGGCCATGCGGCTCATTTGCTCCCATATGCGGCCATCAAGAACTCATGCGGCTCACAAATATTTTCTTATGCGACCAGCAAATATTATATTAAGTAATAATAATAAAAAGCCATGCAAATGATTCTTATGCGGCCAAAGCAAATTTACAGTAGCCATGCGGCCAGCCAATGACCTATGCGGCTCAGGCAAGTTGTATGTAATTGTATGCAAGCTTGCAAGCAACTAAAATAAAAGGGATCTGCAATTTATTAATGCTCATGCGGCCAGAAGTGAAATTAATGGCTCCTACGGAGAACATGTCCATGGAAAAATATCATGGCCTCCATGCTCCACTAAACAACAATAGGAACCCAAATCCAGACTCCCGTAGGTCAAATTTGGACAAAAATGGAATTTTCTACAACAAGGAACCATCAACTAGCAAAAATATGCAAGTTTGATAGATCAAAATTCATGGAAACCAAAAATACCACAAAACTAGATCTACAAGAAATTAACCACAGAAATAAAAAATGCTAAGTACTAAAGTGGGTTAGAAACACATGAGGAAGACAATGGAACAATAAAAATGGGGTTCCTCCATGAAGCAAGATGCACTTGCCTAGACCTCTCCACTCTCTCAGGTTGGTGGAGAAGTAATGCTGGGAGAAAGAAGAAGAGTAATGAAGAGAGAAAGAGTTGGGCTAATAAATGGGGATGTTGGTGGTAGGTAAGTGGGTTGGTTCTCTGGTTCATGATGAACCCAAAGTAAACCAAGCCGAACCAAGCCAACAAGCCAAACCGAACCAAGATGAACCAAGCAAGGAAATGTTCAATAAATCAAGCAGGGAAACATACAAATATGAGTCTAAATACGTACACGTATACCGAGATACGTAATACGAACAACAGGCATTACAACTATACCCACCTTAAAAGAATTTCGTCCTCGGAATTTAATCAAGAGGCTAGAGATGCAAGGACAAGATATACTAAGCAATCAATCAAACAATCAATCATGCAAGCAAGGAAGTCGAAGGAAGAAGGAAGAAGGAAGAAAGAAGACATCCTGCTAAGAACCTCTCTGCCGGTTCTGAATCTGAGCCGGGGTCAGGGCATACTGTTGGGGTCTCTGCTGGAATCCCCTCTGCCTATACTGAACTTGCGCCTGGGCATACAGCTGAGGCCCTTGCTGCTGAAAAGCTTGGGTCTGCATCGGCAATGGCCTCGGGGATGGAAACTGCTGCTGAACTGGTACTGGGGCAGGTCCCCTTACGGATGAACTGGTCATGGCTGGTGATGAGTCAGTCATGAACGGGCAGGACCCTACCTTGTGGTCCGACGCTCCACAAAGCAAACACAATCCTCGAGCCTTGTGATACTCCGAAACAACGTGTTCTGGCTTTCCACAATGAGTGCAGCCCATTGCGGAAGACTGCTTCTGCTTCTGTTGCTGAAGAAATGTGTCCGACGTTATTGAGGTCGCTTGCCTCGGAGTTTCAATTGTCAAAACCCTGACTGCCGGGGCTGGTGCTGACGACTGGGTCATCTGGCCGTGAGATCGCTTTCGACCTCCGATCATGTTACTGTTCGCTGCACTGTTCCCATGATGTCCACCTCTGCCCAGAGCATCTGCCACTGCCTGATGTAAGACATCTCCTCGACGATCCTGCGATGCAAGCAACTCCCTGATAAGTCCCACCAAGGCTTCATTATCCTGCTATGCGGGCTGGGCTGACTGTACCGGGGGTTCTAGATCTCCGGGATGCTGCTCCTGAGTGCTGGACCTGTTCTTCTGGTTGCTGCTGGTCCACGGGAGGTGCTTCGCCTTGCTGATCGGCAGGGCCAGGTACAATGTCGTTGAAGAAGACGATATAGGAAACAATAAGGAAGGACCAGGATAGATCAACGATACAAGCATGTGATCAGGACAAGAATTTTAGGGATTCAAAGGATACGAACAGAGATCAAGGACTAGTACTGATTGAGACATCTATTCGGTAAACCCTCACATATCTTGATTTACAAGACCTGCATGGGCCACCACTAAAATATGTCACACCCCAGAACCAGAATACTGGAGAGCGGGGGGCGCACATAGCCAGCTACGTATAATGAAATGGAATCCACCTCACTATACGGTCACGACTGTCTAGATATATGAGGGTTTAACTACAATCCATCAGTCTCCTATGGTCAAGAACAAGCCTAGTGTCTCAATCACAAGCAAGCAAATAAATATTACAAGATGTACGATCACCAAATATACAATAGTAAGGCATCCCAAACATTACATATTCAGCTGATCGTGAAGCTAGTCGTATAAAATGTCAGGACTAGCAAGAGTTTAGTCATACATGATCAACCCTAGGATCTGTCAATCATGTTACAGCCCGTAGGTAAACAGTAATAAGGTATGCAATACGAGCTAACAGGTGCTCGCCGGCTAAACGCCTCAAAAGAATATTTTTACAATAGAGTGGAGAGCCAAAATAAACCCACTTGTTGTCAGGGTTCCGTCTAGTGGTCACCATCTGGCTGGAAACTCGGTAGATCCTCTGGGACTGCTCTGAAATTTGGCCATACAAAACTAGCTGGGTCAGACCCGAGAAAGAGCAAGTGCCACAAAGGAAGATTCACTTATGAACTAAAACCAGCACATTAGCACGAGAATATAATTATATAATAAAAGACAGTAATTAAGGAAAAGCATGACAGGTGATAAAGAATGAGATAACCATGGGACTAATCAGATAACCAGGTTACAACCGTAAACCAAACAAGGACCGGGGTTGTAACACTTCGTCTGAACAGAACTTGGTTTCTCCCACCATTTATCGACAAGATAATATAAAAAATCAGGACATGTAACAATCTTGTACAGGATCAAGACAGGACTAGACAGATTGAACTCCATTCAACATTCACGGCCAAGCAAGGAGTACGGCTTGATACTTTAACTAACTAGGGTTATCACAAGCCTTAGTTAGTAGCAAGATGCAGTAAGATTGTTCTACGGCCACAAACCCTGCAGACCATCCAGGCTATCCGGACGCAATTAGGGGTTGAATTCAAGTGGGTACATCGTCCAGGAAATACATGTACTCTTAGGTGACTTAGAGGGTGCAACACATGACAGTGTGCTGGAAATGTGCCCTACTCGACAACAGGCTACAGATCCCAAGTGGGGCGCCCAGATAACGGGATTGCCTGTAGCTGGAAAATCTCTTCATGACTACTGGATTATTTTAGTGATTAGCCTTAGTCGATTTCAGTAGGTACCCCTGGCCATGGTACTCAGGGGTCCCGGTCCTAGACATGATACAAGACAAAACGGGTTCATTGGTACAAGCACAATCGTTCACGGTGTCCAGGTTATTCATACTTGTCATGTCAGGTTAGCCGTCGCGACAGTATTTCGAGAAATATCATATCAGATTTATCATGTCAAGAGTGCTTCACGGCGGACCACTATCATGTCAGGTATATCATGTCAATTATATCATATCAAGTTATCATGTCAAGTTATCATGTCAAGTCTACTTGTCAAGAATGCGCCACGTCGTGCCACTATCATGTCATGTCATTGTCAAAAGTGCACCACAACGGATCACCATCGTGTCAGAGAACACACTTAAAATTAATAACACAAGCATACAAGTAGTAATTAAATATTAGCAGGAGCAAGGACCGTGGGGGACTCATGCGGCTCAGGAGAATTTGTTCATGCGGTCATGCAAGTTGCATGCAAATAAATGCAAGCAATAATTTAAATGGCCATATGGCTACAATTTGCAATGACCATATGCGGCCAAGAGTACTCGGCCATATGCGGCCAAAATAATGTTCCAAGCAAACTGTTGCATGCATGCATATGTGGCTAAGTAATGGCCTGGCAATTATTTAAATGACCAAGCAAATATTAATGACCTGACAATTATTTAAAGGCCTATGCGGCTCAGGATAGTATTAATGGCTCATACGGCCAATAAATGGCCTATGGCCATATGCGGCCAAGATAGTAAATTTTCATGCGGCCAGCTATGAGTTTCATGCGGCCAGCAACTGTTGGCCAAGCAAATATTCAAATGCATTAACAAATGCATGCATTGAATGCTATTAAATGCATGCAGCAAAAAGCTATAATAGTTACATTAAAGCCAAGCAAAAGCTAAATAGATGCATCTATGCGGCCAAGCTTAAAATACCACATGCGGCCAAAATAGAAATGGCATATGCAGCCATGTATTAAATACATGCAGCAAATGCATTATTTGCTAATAACGCATGCAAAGCAAAGCATTAATTATATGCATGCAAAGCATGCATTAACAAATGCATGCAAAGTCATTCCTTACGTAAGCAAAGCATTAATTCTATGCATTAATATAATTCCTTAACTATAACATGTGGCTGAAGCTAAATATGTTAGCATGCATTGATATAATGCATTAACTATAGGCATGCGGCTGAGGCTAAGGCCATATGCGGCTCATTTTAGTGAATGGCCATACGGCCAGCTCACTGCATGCTAATGCATGCGGCCAAGTGTTCTAATGAATTGCTATGCATGCAAATAATAAAAGCAAAGCCATGCGGCCAACTTTTGCTCCCAAGCAAGCACTTAGTGCTGATGCATGAAAAATAATAAAAGCAAGGCCATGCGGCTCATTTGCTCCCATATGTGGCCAGCAAGAATTCATGCGGCTCATAAATATTTTCTTATGCGGCCAGCAAATATTATATTAAATAATAATAATAAAAAGCCATGCAAATGATTCTTAGGCGGCCAAAGCAAATTTACAGTAGCCATGCGGCTAGCCAATGACCTATGCGGCTCAGGCAAATTGCATGCAATTGCATGCAAGCTTGTAAGCAACTAAAATAAAAGGGGCCTACAATTAATTAATGCTCATACAGCCAGAAGTGAAATTAATGGCTCCCACGGAGAACATGTCCATGGAAAAATACCATGGCCTCCATGCTCCACCAAACAACAATAGAAACCCAAATCCAGACTCCCGTAGGTTAAATTTGGACAAAAATAGAATTTTCTACAACATGGAACCATTAACTAGCAGAAATATGCAAGTTTGATAGATCAAAATTCATAAAAATCGAAAATACTACAAAACTATATCTACAAGAAATTAACCACAGAAATAAAAAATGCTAAGTACTAAAGTGGGTTAGAAACACATGAGGAAGACAATGGAATAATAAAAATGGTGTTCCTCCATGAAGTAAGATGCACTTGCCTAGACCTCTCCACTCTCTCAGGTTGGTAGATAAGTAATGGTGGGGAAAAGAAGAAAAGTAATGAAGAGAGAGAAAGAGTTGGGCTAATAAATAGGGATAGTGGTGGTAGGTAAGTGGGCTGGTTCTCTGGTTCATGATGAACCCAAAGTAAACCAAGCTGAACCAAGCCAACAAGCCAAACCGAACCAAGATGAACCAAGCAAGGAAATGTCCAATAAATCAAGCAGAGAAACATACAAATACGAGTCTAAATACGTACACGTATATCAAGATACGTAATACGAACAACAGGCATTACAGAGGATCAGGCTTTATCCCACGAGGATGTACCTGCGGAAAAACTCGTCTAGTTTGTCATTTTAGTTGCTCTGGACTTTGAGAGCAAGACTGTTTAGACTATGTATTTTGATACTGGACCTGTATCCAGTTTTACATTTTGGCTATGTATTTTGAACATTTTTGTATGCTAGATGATTTTGTGTTTGTGATGATTTCTTTATTATGACAAATGGAACTATTAGCACACTTTGATCTTTTACTGTTTACTTTTAAAAGTACAACTTACTATGCTATAACTCAAGCGTAGGCTGTACATGACTCGGCCCGGTCCAACAATTTGGGCAGCGGTCGTGACATGTTTTTAGTAGTGGCCCATGCAGGTCTTTGACTAAGTTGTTTGGTTACATCATTGTACCATGTATACCTGAAATTAGGAACTTAAGATAATGTCACGACCCGTTAACCCAATTGTTGGGCCGGGCCGAGCCGTGTCCAGCCTACGCTTGGTAAAAGCGTAGTAAGCTGTTCTAAGAGTTTATACATGAATGATACTAAGTGTGCTAACATTAAGCCAAATAAGATCTTATCACAACACAGATTCTATTAACGAAAGTAACAAGTGTTATAAGTTATTACACTTCAAATGTATGAGACTGGAGACAAAGTCCAGTATCCAAATATAAGTTCAAACCAAAGTCTAAGTTTCAAAATACATAAAAGATATCTAAGCAAAGTTTTCCGCTGGGGCCTCTTCTGGAGCATAGGCCAGGTCCTCAAATGCAGTGCCATAATATGTATCACATAGCATTTCCTCCTCGGAAAATACACCTACAACGTTATCATGTCAGGACGGGAGCAAGTACTTGTACTACAAACATATAGTACTGATCATGATATGGTAAGAGATGAAATGACTGTAATCCTGACATGGCACAATCTATCATATAAAAATCACAACTATCATGGCAATGATGCATTTGTCATGGCGACACATGCATATATATAGTTTAAAACAGGAGCAGGTACGTGATCGGTCAATAGGTATAGAATGTACCGGTGTACAAACCATAAATATGAAATGTACATACGTACAAGTAACAAGCATAGGTGTACATCCGTACAAAATACGGAATACAAGCCTACGACAAGGTATGCATATACAATGCGACCTTGCTCGGTACGTACGTACAAATAAGGACATGATCACGTACTCAACTATCAGTTTTCCCATGTCCCAGTAACCATCATGTGAGATATGTAAAAGCTCTTCTAAGCATGTGAAGATACTGAGAATCCATATAAAGCATGTAATGATATGACTTTACAGTTTCCATAAAGCAGTATTTTAACATGGTTCATTTACAGTTCATTATCATATGCAGTAAATAAGTTTGTAGGGGTACTTGCCTTGAGTAAAGCAAGAATAAGAATATGAAGATAAGATGTCCGGTGTCCTGTCAAAATGATATACAACTCAGCCTCTAAGTTATGATTAAGATTACACTAGTATTGTGACACGGCTCCTAATAGGACACTAGCTATGTGAAGCTCTAGTAGTCCAAAGTGAGGTGTTAAAACATCTAGACTATCAAGTAGGTCTCTACACTAAGGTAGGGTAAGGTCCCGATACTAGAATATTCCAAAAACACACAAAAACACACAAGTCAATATTAATTAATTAATTAATCAGACTGTACATTATATTCCAATAATTATTAAGATAGTTATATAGTCCAATTTTATATGAAACAATATATCAAATTGATCCTTGTTAATTATATTAATTTAATATAAATTTTTTGGAATTTATGATCCAGTGTAAGTATTTATTAAAAATCAGAATACAAGTGTGCATTGAAAATGAGTTCTGGTTTACTATTTTTAAACAGTGTTAAAACAGTAAAATAAATCATGAAAAATTATATTAAATTAGATTAATTAACATAGTATTTTGTAGTAATTTTTTTATAATTTATTCAGCAATAAAAGTGGTCTGAAAATTCAAAGTTTATAAATCACAGATTCTGAAATTAAATAAATAATTATTTAATGTATTTGTTCGCGTATTTAAAATTGAACCGAAGTCCAGATACGGGACCCGAAGCCGTGAATCAAGTCCAACATGACTCGACTAGACACCGAATATGTGTAGGCTCACCTAAGTCCGATCAACCCATGCTAGGTTTGGACTTAGAGTGGTCATTTGCACAAAGTACGTAAAATCATAAATAAATGCAAAATTTAAATACATGAAATTTAAAGGAATTTAAATTGCAGAAATTGAAAGCGTACATATTATAGTATAGGCACTGTATTTATAAATACGTATTACAGTATAGGCACTGTATTTATTTATATATTACAGTATAGACACTGTATTTATAATGACATAATTTAAATGACAGAATTAAATGACAGAATTTAAAATATATATTACAGTATAGGCACTGTATTTATATTGACTTAATTTAAATAACATAAATTAAATGACAGAATTTAAAATACATATTACAGTATAGGCACTATATTTATTGACATAATTTAAATAACATAAATTAAATGACTGAATTAAATAACATAATTTAAATGACTGAATTATATATATATATATATATATATATATATATATATATATATATATATATATATATATATATATATATATATATATATATATGAGGTGTTTATCAAAAATACAAAAAAAACCAATATTATATTAATATTATTTTATCATAATTGTAAGCCCCTGATTTTCAAATTTTTTTTTTAACTAGTGTTAATTAATTATTAAATGTCATTATTGGTTTTAAAATAATTTAATATGATTTTAGGAATTTTCTAGAATTTTTAAATGAATTTTAAATAAATTTTAAATGAATTTTAAATGAGTTTTAAATGAGAAAAATATCATTTTGTAATTTGTTTAAATGTTTTAATATCATTTTGCAATTTGCTGAATTGTTTTAATATCACTTTGTAATTATTAGAATTGTTTTAATGCAGTTTGTAATTTAGGAATTGTTTTAATTCAGTTATGCAAATTAATATTTGCATTTATTTATAAAGCGGACCTAATTGTAAAAACCTAAAAGTCTAAGGACTCTATTGCAAAATTACCTAACCCCCGACCGACTCTCTCTCTCTCCTCTGACTCACGACGCTGCCCGACCGACTCACCGACGCTACCCCCGCCGAATCCGGCTGCCCCCACCGCCCTAAAGACCCTATTTAAAACCCCCCTCGTCCCCCCGACCTAGCTACCACTTCCCCCGACCACCACGACCACCGTACCTCCGCCCATCTAACAAAACCCTAGACCTAACCCTAGCTCCGGCGACCCCCGTTCAACCACCACCGCTCGACGTCATCGTCCCCAACCACCACCATCAGGACCGCCTCGTCGAGCCGCGTCCAGCGCCACCACTCCGCCGCGACCACATCGCCTCAGCCGCCGTCGAGCACTCTCGAATCCCCCCTGTGAAGTCGGACACGAAGGTAGCAGTTACGAGACTGTGTCGTACGTGTCTCGTACACGTATATATTGTTTGCCGTGTCCTGGCGAACATTTTTGTGTAACTGGACACGAGAGAATCGAACCGTGCGTGTCGTGCTAGGCGTAGACACGTAGATACCTGTGTCCTGAACTGTCTGGACACATGACGTATTTTTTTTTTATTTATTAATCTAACCTAAACAGAAACAAAACTAACCTAAACCCATTCCCTAACACAACTGATGGGCTGACCCCCTGGCCAGCCCATCCCCGCCTGAACCCCCCCCTTGCGCTGGCTCGGGTTCGAGCCCAGCCTCTGCTGTTTCTTTTTCTTTTTCTTTTTTCTTTTCCTTTTTCCTTTTTCTTTTTATGTATATAGATATTTATATATATATGTATATACAGATATTTGTATGTATATATGTATTATTCTATATACTATATTTATATATATATATTTGTTGTTTTTATATATATATATATTTATACTTCATTATTTTATATATATATATATGTATTATGTATACATATATATTTATGTATATATATTTTCTTGTGTATATATATTATTATATATATATACTATTATATGTATATATATAAAAAAAAATATATATATATATATATACTATTATATGTATATGTATACATTAATTTTGTATATATATATATATATATATATATATATATATATATATATATATATATATATATATATATATATATATATATATATATATATATATATATATATATATATATATTATATAGATAAGTATTTTCTTATATGTATGTATATACATATATTTGTATATATATAAAATATAGTTAAGCATTTTCCTATACATATATAAATATCTCTATGTTTATATATATATATATTATTTCCTATACGTATTTACTTAGCTTAGTGTAAATTATTTATATAAAGTAATGTTCATACTTTTATAGTTACTATGTAAAACTTTACCTTATTAAAATATTAATATTTATTTTGCATTTCTACCACTTAGTATTTTCTGTGTATTTAAATTACTGCAACCATTTGATGTCCAAGCCTAGCATGGGTATTTGGGCTCAAATGTGTTTTCACACATTCAAGACCTGTACAAGTCATATTGGACTTGATTCATGGCCTTGGGTCCTGTATTTGAACTTTGGTTCAAATTATATACATGGACAAAATACGCAGATAATTAATCATTATTGTGCATTACTGTTTTTGAATTTCTAAAAATACTTCGAGTGTTGCTAAAATTATGGAAAAAATAGTTTTTAGATACTTTGTTAAGTTGATCAATTTAGTATAATTTTTGTAGTATTTAAATTACTGTTTTGCCACTAGTTTGGCATATGAAACCAAAACTCACTTTCTGTATACTTAGGAAAGCTGATTTTTATAAAATACTTGTACTGGTTAATAAATTCCAGAAAAATTATAATAAATTTTTATGATTAACAAGGATCACTTTGATACTTTACTTTAAGAAAAACTAGACTTTTTGCCTATCTTTAATATTGTTAAAACACAATAGTCTTTTGATTTATTTATTGATTAATTACGACTTGTAGCTTTTATGTTATTTGCAGTTTTAGTCGTGTTGAACCCCATCCCTCACTAGTGTAAAAACCCTAGAAAGTTAGTTAACATAGTGTGTCACCCCACATTGGTCTCCTATGCCAAGTCATCATTTTGGCTAGGTGCCCAGTCACAAGTCGTGTCGCACCAATTAGTGTCCTAGTGTTTTAGCTTAGTGTAAAAGCTAAGTTATTGCATTTATTTCTATAGTGACGAGTTACCAGACATCCATAGCACTTTTATCGCAGCTTGTTTTGCTAGAGGCAAGTATATCTACAAACTCATTTACTATCTTTTAATGCTAGAACATGTATTAACCCTGTTAAAATACTGATCCTTGAGGTAGCAAGTCAACTCTTCACATGTTGTATTACTTTTAGTACCTGCCATGCTTATACTGCTCCCAGTATCTTTTACATGTTTTATACTGTTCTCGTATCACCCACATGTTAATAAAAACGGGTTAAGGGAAAACTGTTAGTAGTGTACGTGATCATGACCCCCTTCTCCGTATGTATTTACCGAGCACCGTTACATTCTATATGTATCTGTGTCGTATGTCTGGACCCGCATTTGTGTATGGATATACACCGATGCCGTAAAGTGTACGTATGTACACTTCAGAAATTGACATGTACCACAGTACATACTGATTACCTATTGACTGATCACTCACCTACTACAGTTTTAAACTTTAAAACGAATATGTATTGCCATAATAAAATGTATCTAAAACTGGATAAATCAAGATATGTCATGTTCCCTATGTTTCTATGATACTATGATCCCAATTGTACCATGAGGCCATGTTTCCAGTATTTCCAATTTTATAGACTTATCACACCATGTCTCTTATTGTACATCTCTTTCATTATATGTTCAGTACTTTAGTTGTAGAGGTTGTACTTGCTCCCGTCCTGACAGGATAACGTTGTAGGTATACTTACTGAGGAGGAGTTGCTCTGTGATTCGTATTATGGAGTCACTGCCGAGGACCCGGTTTTGTCATACGAGGATGTTCCTGCGGGGAGACTCGTCTAGTTTGCTTAGCTGCTTGGGATACTTAGTGTAGTCATGTATTAGACTATACCATTTTGTAACTGGACATGTATCCAGTTTTACATTTCAGTTTACTTGTACTTGGATATTTTACTATATACGACGACTTTTGTGTTTGGAGCATTTATGATTCTTCTTCACTTATAGAACTGTTAGCACATTTAGTCTTGTCTTGTTATCTCTAGAACAGCTTACTGCGCTTTATCTTAAGCGTAGGCTGGACATGGCTCGGCCCGGCCCAACAATTTGGGTAACGGGTCGTGACATATTTTTTTGGCGGCCCATGCAGGTCCTGACTAAATTGTTTGGTTACGTTATTGTACCAAGCATGCCTGCAATTAGAAACTTAAGGTAATTAGACAACATTAGGAAAGACGCTTAGAACACCTAGAGGAATGCTAGGATTGCAACATAGGAAATACATCACATGTTTGCTATTATAATTAGATTTTCTTGCATATAATTACTCGCTTTAAATAAGTCCTTATAAGTCTTTTATGTGTAATTTAGATGGTGCTTACTCGTTCGTCCCAGCATATTACCCCCGAGAATGGGGCCCTCCATATCCAGTCAGCTGACCAGTCGACTGATACACCTCCACCTACCACATTTCCCCACTCCACAGATCCACAGACCCAGATACCACCTTCCACATCCCAATCCCAGCAGGCCCCGATACTTCCACCACCCCCTATCACTATACCCACCCAGGCTTCCGTCACACTCGACGGGAACCAGCTGCTCACACTGATTCAGGGGTTCCTAACAACCCATCAGGAGCAGACTACCCTACTCCGCCAGAGCATGGAGCGTTCTGAGGGACGTCCCGTAGTCCCACCACATGTAGAGCCACGGCAGAAAGCGGGGACGGTCAAGGACTTCATGGGTCTAAATCCCAAGGAGTTCTCAGGGACTGAGGGCATAGTAGTAGCTGATGACTGGCTAGATTCTGTAGAGAGGAAGCTTCTGGGAGTTAGGATGCCGGATGACCTTCAGGTCGAGGCAGCAGGATTTCTGCTGATAGACTTAGCCGGAGTTTGGTTCAGGAATGAGCCGTTGTTCGCGAGAGGTAGAGCCACCTGGGACCAGTTCAAGACCCAGTTCAAGAAGAAATTCTTCTCGACCACTGCTAGAGTAGCCATGGGGCTAAGATTCCAGAACATCCAGCAGGGGAACCGTTCTGTCGATGACTATGCGGGAGAGTTTAGTCGCCTGAGCCGTTTTGCTCCTAGTCTGGTTGCTGATCCAGAGGAGATGACCCGTAGGTTTTGCCATGGTCTAGTTCCAGACATTGGCATTCTTATAGTGGCGAACGGTACGACTGACTATTACCAGAGCCTAGAGTTAGCCCGGAGCATCGAGGAGCGTCTTCTGTCTAGCAAGAGGCCGGCTTCTGTACACCATGAGGGTCTGTCCAAGCGTCAGGCTTTCCAGCAGAGAGCACCGACGCCACCCCAGCAGACTTACCATCCCCCTACATCACATCACCCGACCCAGCCAGTTAGAGCCCCGGGACCCCGACAGCAGCAGCAGAAAGGAACTTTTTGTGCATTCTGCAAGAAGGTAGGCCACGACGTTTCCATCTGCAGGAAGAGGTTAGGGCAGTGTTTAGCTTGTGGGTCTGCCATCCATCAGATTCGGGACTGCCCAGTAGCCAAGGGACCTCAGGGAAGAGTTTATAGTCTAGCCGTTGAGCCGGAGCCGGAACAGGTTTCGGGAGGTTAGTTTTGATCGTAGCCTTAGTCATTTTGTTGTGTTGCTTGCTATGCTAGAATATTGTAGGGTTTTCAATCCCTGTGAATTTCGAGGACGAAATTTTTCAAGGAGGGAAGACTTGTAAGCCCCTGATTTTCAAATTTTTTTTTAACTAGTGTTAATTAATTATTAAATGTCATTATTGGTTTTAAAATAATTTAATATGATTTTAGGAATTTTCTAGAATTTTTAAATGAATTTTAAATGAATTTTAAATGAGTTTTAAATGAGAAAAATATCATTTTGTAATTTGTTTAAATGTTTTAATATCATTTTGCAATTTGCTGAATTGTTTTAATATCACTTTGTAATTATTAGAATTGTTTTAATGCAGTTTGTAATTTAGGAATTGTTTTAATTCAGTTATGCAAATTAATATTTGCATTTATTTATAAAGCGGACCTAATTGTAAAAACCTAAAAGTCTAAGGACTCTATTGCAAAATTACCAAACCCCCGACCGACTCTCTCTCTCCTCTGACTCACGACGCTGCCCGACCGACTCACCGACGCTACCCCCGCCGAATCCGGCTGCCCCCCACCGCCCTAAAGACCCTATTTAAAACCCCCCTCGTCCCCCCGACCTAGCTACCACTTCCCCCGGCCACCACGACCACCGTACCTCCGCCCATCTAACAAAAACCCTAGACCTAACCCTAGCTCCGGCGACCCCCGTTCAACCACCACCGCTCGACGTCATCGTCCCCAACCACCACCATCAGGACCGCCTCGTCGAGCCGCATCCAGCGCCACCACTCCGCCGCGACCACATCGCCTCAGCCGTCGTCGAGCACTCTCGAATCCCCCCTGTGAAGTCGGACACGAAGGTAGCAGTTACGAGACTGTGTCGTACGTGTCTCGTACACGTATATATTGTTCGCCGTGTCCTGGCAAACATTTTTGTGTAACTGGACACGAGAGAATCGAACCGTGCGTGTCGTGCTAGGCGTAGACACGTAGATACCTGTGTCCTGAACTGTCTGGACACAGGACGTATTTTTTTTTTATTATTATTTATTAATCTAACCTGAACAGAAACAAAACTAACCTAAACCCATTCCCTAACACAACTGATGGGCTGACCCCCTGGCCAGCCCATCCCCGCCTGAACCCCCCCCCCTTGCGCTGGCTCGGGTTCGAGCCCAGCCTCTGCTGTTTCTTTTTCTTTTTCTTTTTTCTTTTCCTTTTTCCTTTTTCTTTTATGTATATAGATATTTATATATATATGTATATACAGATATTTGTATGTATATATGTATTATTCTATATACTATATTTATATATATATATATATATATATATATATATATATATATATATATATATATATATATATATATATATATATATTTGCTGTTTTTATATATATATATATATATATATATATATATATATTTATACTTCATTATTTTATATATATATATGTATTATGTATACATATATATTTATGTATATATATTTTCTTGTGTATATATATTATTATATATATATACTATTATATGTATATGTATACATTAATTTTGTATATATATATATATATATATATATATATTATATAGATAAGTATTTTCTTATATGTATGTATATATACATATATTTGTATATATATAAAATATAGTTAAGCATTTTCCTATACATATAAATATCTCTATGTTTATATATATATATATATTATTTCCTATACGTATTTTGCTTAGCTTAGTGTAAATTATTTATATAAAGTAATGTTCATACTTTTATAGTTACTATGTAAAATTTTACCTTATTAAAATATTAATATTTATTTTGCATTTCTACCACTTAGTATTTTTTGTGTATTTAAATTACTGCAACCATTTGATGTCCAAGCCTAGCATGGGTATTTGGGCTCAAATGTGTTTTCACACATTCAAGACCTGTACAAGTCATATTGGACTTGATTCATGGCCTTGGGTCCTGTATTTGAACTTTGGTTCAAATTATATACATGGACAAAATACGCAGATAATTAATCATTATTGTGCATTACTGTTTTTGAATTTCTAAAAATACTTAGAGTGTTGCTAAAATTATGGAAAAAATAATTTTTAGATACTTTGTTAAGTTGATCAATTTAGTATAATTTTTGTAGTATTTAAATTACTGTTTTGCCACTAGTTTGGCATATGAAACCAAAACTCACTTTCTGTATACTTAGGAAAGCTGATTTTTATAAAATACTTGTACTGGTTAATAAATTCCAGAAAAATTATAATAAATTTCTATGATTAACAAGGATCACTTTGATACTTTACTTTAAGAAAAACTAGACTTTTTGCCTATCTTTAATATTGTTAAAACACAATAGTCTTTTGATTTATTTATTGATTAATTACGACTTGTAGCTTTTTATGTTATTTGCAGTTTTAGTCGTGTTGAACCCCATCCCTCACTAGTGTAAAAACCCTAGAAAGTTAGTTAACATAGTGTGTCACCCCACATTGGTCTCCTATGCCAAGTCATCATTTTGGCTAGGTGCCCAGTCACAAGTCGTGTCGCACCAATTAGTGTCCTAGTATTTTAGCTTAGTGTAAAAGCTAAGTTATTGCATTTATTTCTACAGTGACGAGTTACCAGACATCCATAGCACTTTTATCGCAGCTTGTTTTGCTAGAGGCAAGTACATCTACAAACTCATTTACTGTCTTTTAATGCTAGAACATGTATTAACCCTGTTAAAATACTGATCCTTGAGGTAGCAAGTCAACTCTTCACATGTTGTATTACTTTTAGTACCTGCCATGCTTATACTGCTCCCAGTATCTTTCACATGTTTTATACTGTTCTCGTATCACCCACATGTTAATAAAAACGGGTTAAGAGAAAACTGTTAGTAGTGTACGTGATCATGACCCCCTTCTCCGTATGTATTTACCGAGCACCGTTACATTCTATATGTATCTGTGTCGTATGTCTGGACCCGCGTTTGTGTATGGATATACACCGATGCCGTAAAGTGTACGTATGTACACTTCAGAAATTGACATGTACCACAGTACATACTGATTACCTATTGACTGATCACTCACCTACTACAGTTTTAAACTTTAAAACGAATATGTATTGCCATGATGAAATGTATCTAAAACTGGATAAATCAAGATATGTCATGTTCCCTATGTTTCTATGATACTATGATCCCAATTGTACCGTGAGGCCATGTTTCCAGTATTTCCAATTTTATAGACTTATCACACCATGTCTCTTATTGTACATCTCTTTCATTATATGTTCAGTACTTTAGTTGTAGAGGTTGTACTTGCTCCCGTCCTGACAGGATAACGTTGTAGGTATACTTACTGAGGAGGAGTTGCTCTGTGATTCGTATTATGGAGTCACTGCCGAGGACCCGGTTTTGTCATACGAGAATGTTCCTGCGGGGAGACTCGTCTAGTTTGCTTAGCTGCTTGGGATACTTAGTGTAGTCATGTATTAGACTATACCATTTTGTAACTGGACATGTATCCAGTTTTACATTTCAGTTTACTTGTACTTGGATATTTTACTATATACGACGACTTTTGTGTTTGGAGCATTTATGATTCTTCTTCACTTATAGAACTGTTAGCACATTTAGTCTTGTCTTGTTATCTCTAGAACAGCTTACTGCGCTTTATCTTAAGCGTAGGCTGGACATGGCTCGGCCCGGCCCAACAATTTGGGTAACGGGTCGTGACAATAATTTATTTAGAGAGAATTTATATATATAAACATATGTAATATATATATGAAAATAATATTAATTAATTTAAATATGCAGAAAATAAGTTTGGACAGAAATATATATTATTCATAGTATTTATATGGTATGTATATATGTATTTACACAATATATAATATTATATACATTATATATATATACAAATATATATATAACTTCTAAAACAAAACAAAATTAAAAGAAATAACCAAACCCACCAAGGGGTTCGAACTCTGCCCACAGGAAGGGGCATGGCTTGACGTTGCTGCGCTGGCAAGTGGGCCAGCTCGATCGGAGTGGAAGGATGTGGGTTCCATTGTATTTATTTTAAAGGGCGAAAACGGGTCTGGGTTACAGCGGGTCGGGAAACTGACCCGCTAAGGTCATCACTTTCGTATCCGAGTGCGTTGGAAACTCGAGATTGTGTCCCAGCCCGTGTCGAGAGTTTTTAGACACAAATTTTCGTGTCAAAAGATACTGTTGTGTTCGTCGTGTCGTTCTTGACACATTGGTGTCCACAGAGTGTCACCATGACACGAATTTGCGTCCGTGTCCGCCGTGTCCAAACTAGGGTTAGAGTTTCCCCTCTCTACGGTTGTCGGGGTGTGTCGAAACTAGGGGCGATCGATTCATCTCGTCGAGACGAACTCGATGGTGTCAAGAAAATATGGATTTGATGAAGAAATGGGGGAGTAACATACGTGGCCGGTCGGATGGGTGATGGCGGCGGCGCTGCAGTGGCCGTAGGCGGCGGCGGAGGTCGTCTTCGGGTGCGGCTCGTCGAGCTTGACTCAATGGTATCCTTGGTCTTCGATGGCGGGGTCTGTACGCGAAGAACGGAGAGTTCGTCGAAGTTCGGTCGACGACGATGATCGTCGTATCAGAACAGCATCGTAACAGGATTTTAAAATAATAAATTTGAGGATTTAAAATCAATAATTAAAATTAATAGAAATTAGGATTTTTTTTACATTGGGATGTGTGCCTATTTATAGAAAAATATAATTTGGGCAAACTAACCATGATTAATTACTTACTTGACCCTAGGATTAGATTTTTACCGTTTTGCCAAAACGGAGAGAAATGCAGCTTTTACAGTAGCAGTTACTTAATTACAAAAAATCAAATGACGTCCAAACGACTCCAAAAAATCACAGAAAAATTTTAAAATTAATAGAAAAATATTTAGAACCTAATGGAATCAATTTGGGGGCAAATTTGGAATTATTTTTTATTTATTAATTTTTTTGAAAACGGGGGTTACAAATAACTAGATAACACTAGGAAAAAACATCTAGAACACCTAGTGGATTCCTAAGATTACAATATAGGAAGCTCATCACAGCATAGGACCGTTATTATAAATTAGACTTTTTGTTTGTTTGTGATTGTTTACTTAAAGAGTTCTTATAAGTTCTTTTTTTCTATTAGATGGTGCTCACACGCTCATCCCAGTATGCCACACCTGAAAATGGCGTACTTCCTATCCAGCCGGTCGACCAATTGACCGGAGCACTTCCACCTCCACATACTATACACCCCCACTCCACAAATCCACCAACCCAGATGCCTCCACCACCTCCTACATCACAGTTCCAGCAGGACCAGATGATTCCACCACCACCTGCTACTATACCTGTCCAGGCTTTCGTCACTCTCGACGGGAACCAACTACTTACTCTGATCCAGGGATTCCTAACGATCCATCAGGAGCAGACCACCTTACTTCGCCAGAGCATGGAGCGCTCTGAGGAGCGTACCATGATCCTACCACCGGTAGAGCCACGATCGAGAGCGGGGAATATCAAGGACTTCATGAACATGAACCCCAAGGAGTTTATGGGGACTGAGGGCATCATAGTTGCAGATGACTGGTTGGACTTAGTAGAGAGGAAGCTCCTCGGAGCTAGGTTGCCGGGTGACCTTCAGGTCGAGGCAGCAAGATTTCTGCTGACAGACTTAGCAGGAGTCTGGTTTATGAATGAGCCACTATTCGCGAGAGGGGGAGCTACATGGGATCAGTTCAAGATCCAGTTCAAGAAGAAATTCTTCTCGACTACCGCTAGAGTAGCCATGGGGCTACGATTCCAGAACCTCCAGCAAGGGAACCGTTCTGTTGACGAGTATGCGGCGGAGTTTAGTCGTTTGAGCCGTTTCGCCCTTAGCCTGATTTCATACCTAGAGGAGATGGCACGTAGATTTTGACATGGTCTTGTCCCAGACATCGACATCCTCCTAGTGACAAACGGGACGACTAACTACTACCAAAGCCTGGAGTTGGCCCGGGGGATAGAGGAACGTCTTCTGTCTTACAAGAGGCCAGCTTTTGGAGACAACGAGGGACCTTCCAAGCGCCAGGCTTTCCAGTCGAGAGCACCGGTGCCGCACCAGCAGGTATACCGTCCTCCCGCACCGCATCACCCAACACCACTAGTTAGAGCTCCGGGACCACAGCAGCAGAAAGGAGCTGTGTGTGCATACTGTAGGAGGTCAGGGCATGACTATGCCATCTGCAGGAAGAGGTTGAAGTAGTGCTTAGCTTGTGGGTCTACCATCCATCAGCTTCGAGATTGCCCAGCAGCGAGGGCGCCAGGCACGGGACCGCCTAGGGGACCACCGCTCCCGAACCAGCGGCAGCGGTTTGGGCAGCATCTGCAGCAGAGAGGACCCCAGGGGAAGGCTTAAATTCTAGCTCTTGAGGCAGAGCCGGAGCAGGTTTCGGAGCCAGATTATTTGGCCGATGTCATCACAGGTCATGTTTATTTGTATACTTTTCTAGCCATATGCTTTTTTGATTCTGGTGCAACACATAGCTTTCTGTTATTAGAATTTTTACAAAAACACTATTTAGTAGCTACACCCACCAAAGAGATGAGTAGAGTAATGACGGGAGGCAGACCAGTACCCATTAGAGCTATCTATAGATGCTCTATTACTATAGCTGGTAGAGAATTTGGGGGACGATTCTTTGTGATGCTACTTCCCGGATATGATATCATAGTGGGAATGGATTGGCTTAGCTATGCTCATGCAGCTATAGACTGTCATGAGGGTAGTATTCTGTTCAGTCCCCCAGGAACGACACCCTTCAGTGTCAGAAGGACAGAGCCGGAGATCAGCCTAGAGACGAACTGTTGTACGACAGTTGGGGAGCTAGCATCGCCACACCCTATCATTGGAGAGTTTATGGATGTATTCCCAGAGGATCTTCCAGGACTTCCACCTGACAGAGATGTGGAGTTCACTATAGATTTAGTATCGAGCTCATCACCAGTGTCCCGGGCTTGCTATAGAGTGAACCCCAAGGAGGCCGTAGAGATGAAGGAGCAGATCGATGACATGTTGAGAAAGGGTTTCATCCGATCTAGTGCTTCTCCATGGGGAGCACCAGTGCTCTTTGTGCCGAAAAAGGATGGTACAGTCCGGTTGTGCATTGACTATCGGGCATTGAATGCCATCACCATTAAGAACAAATATCCTCTGCCTCGGATAGATGATTTGTTCGACCAGTTGAGTGGAGCGAAGGTGTTCTCCAGGATAGACTTGAGATCAGGTTACCACTAGGTGAATGTCAGAGCTGAAGACATGTCACTACCACATTTCTAATGTGAGGGTATTTTTGTCATTTTTGGGGTAAATAAAATTTATTAGTATTAATTAGAAATTATGGGAATTTTTTAGAAATTATTTTGGATTTATTTGGACTAGTTTGATTTTTGGCCAGTTTTGACTCATGTAGACCAACCTAGGAACTAACCATGGTTAGTTGGGCTTGGTTAGGTCAAGTGACCCTAGTCTAACCTAGTGTGACTCAAGTTAGTGGTTAGTGATTCATAGAACTAGAATTAGAAATTTAGAAATCATTTGATTTGGTGAATGGCTTGTGGTTTCACAAGTCATTATGTGACTTAGCTAGATTGGACTCAAACCTAGCTCAACCCTAACCCAAAGCCAAGTGGTCAGCCATCCCTAACTGAACCTAGGGATTCCCCCCCTATTTAATCCCTCCTAGTTTTTAGGGCTAGCCTCTTTTAGGGTTCTAGCAAATTTCTAAGGAAGGAGGTGAGTTCCTTCTTTCAAAAATCATAAGAAATCCATTTCAAATCCTTTTTCCTTCAAACCAATTCCATTAGGACCTAATTTTCTCCCTCTTGCTGCTGGTATATTTTATTTGTAGGAAAATAACAATTTGTGGAGCTTGGAGGCTTGAGGAGTTTCTTCCATTTGAGGACTTTTCTATTCATTGTGCACCAATAGGTAACTTCCCCATTTCCCAATGGATTTCCATTTTGTCTTCACCAATAGAAAGCCCTAAGGGTCCCCCTAAGGTCTGGATAGATTTCGTGTCCTGTGTCATTGGATTCGTGTCCGTTCTGGACACGTATCAGTGACCACAGCTTAGTGTTCGACGAAATGCCTCAAAGGGCATTTCGATCGAATTAATTCTTTGTGTTTGAATAGAAATCTTCGTTTTGTTCTTGCTTACATGATTCTGGGACACTAAGATGAGTTTCGTGTCATGTCGTGTCGGAATCGGACCCGTGCACACGCGGGTGACATGCGCGCGCACAGGCTGTGCTTCCCCTGCTACTCGTGGCCTCGTGCTCGATGCACAGGTCACGTAGCGAGCTGGGATTTGGCGAGGGGGTGGGGGCAGTGTCTGACATGAGGGTCCCCAAGCCTCGTGTCAGTTGGTGTCGTGTCGGACACGAAAACCCGTGTGCACGGGCAGGCCAGTATGTTCTCAGTGCATTATTTTCTATACTGTTCGATTTGAATTCTAAAGGGGTTTTATTTGTGTTTAACTTGTTAAATAGATCCAAATATGTTGACTAGTATATATAGATTGGTTTACATGATTTAGGTTGGGTTTTATGTGAGTTATTGATTTGGAATGGGTGTTTGAAACTATTTTGTTTTCTGATACTGTTGACACCAAGTTTCCAGATATGTGCAAGTCAATTTCTTACTGTTTTGCTTGAATTGTTCAATCAAACTCATTCCCACATATCATAATATCAGTTAAAATAATTCTTACATTTGAATATGGAGTGATAGTTGTGTAATTGGAATTTTGGCCTATGAGTTGAGGCAATGTAAAATCTGATATTAAGTTGAACCTGAGAATTTTAGGTAGGACTGAACTGTTTCAATAACCTGAGAATGAATTGCCATGTTTGATTTGCTAACCTGAGAACTCACTTAGTAATTACACTGTTAGATAAAACCTGGGAATTCTCAGGAATTGGATTTGTTCTCAAAAACCTGAGAACATGTGTGTGGGTTGAAGGGTGACTGAAGTCAGAATTTTTAATGATCTGATTCCCTTTCTTTTCTTCAATAACCTGGTGATTTCTGAGTTTGCTGTTCTCAAAAACCTGAGATTCAGTGGCTCACTGATTTCCAGTTTTGGGTTTGCCAACCTGAGTTTGATGGACTGGAAACTGGGATTACAGTTTCATAAACTGTTGATTGTTTTGATACATGAAGCAATCCTTTTTCCTTCCTTTTTCAGTCCTTTAATTGTTTTGCTCACACACTTTAATTACTGGATTGTACATTGTTTATTTCCTGCATACTGTCACATTGTTATTCCTGCATATTTCAATGTGATACTCTCACTGTCACCTATTTCCTTCCACTGTTTTGATTCCCTGTGGACACACACCCACCTGATTCTTTCCTGTTTTTTTCCTGCACATCACACACTGCCTGTACACATTGCCCTCACTGTTTGATGCTCTGTACACTGTTCTGTTAATTCCTACACTTTAGTTGTAAACTCAAACACATTGTTCATGATCACCCTTCACTGATTATTATATTTTCCTGTACACCTAGCCACATGTATACACAGCCACACACATCACCACTGATATTCCTGCATTTCAGTGTCACACACACCCCTTGTTATCCTGCCACATTACTTTCCTACACACTTTTGATTACCTATTGTACACATTCTGTTTTTCCCTGTTAATCTGTGACACACACCAGTTCACCATTGACACACTCTACACTGATATTTCCTGCTCTCACAATACTGTTTTCCTGCATAATTATAGTTCCTGCACATTGTTCACACATTGCAGTCACACTTGTCACACACACACACTTTTACTTTCTCTCTAGCTCTCCATCTTCCTTCTACATATTATATAATGTATATGTGCTTGTATTATATAAAATGTGTGTGGAGGCATATATGTTAGTGCACCTTTGTATATATATTTAGATATATAAATAGTGCATGTGATTCCATGATATAGTGTGTTGTATATGTATATAGGTGGTATGGTTTAGCTTTCAATATATATATATATATATATATAGAGTGATAGGTTTAGATATAAGCTTGACTTGCTTAGACTAATGAAGTCTAGTGTAGACTAGTTAAGCCTAGTTAGACTTGTTAGACCTAGGTTTGACTTCTTGGTTGACCAGGGTTGACCAAGAGTTGACTTTGACCTAGTTAGACCTAGACTCATGTAGAATACCTAGCAGAGCTTTATTTTATCATTTTAGACTTGTTGTGACTTGTGCTGTTCTGTTTAGGAGCCAGACACCACTCCTTGGACAGTACGATTTATATCGAACACTCAGATACAGGCGAGTACATTCTCTGATCATTTCATATCCTGCTTAGAATTATTTCCTGCAGTAGATTACTTTACTTGTACTGTCACGATGGTCACACGGATTGGTACTATATGGATCCCTTCTTGAGATGTTATCCTTAGGGAGCATCAGGTACTACATGTTCTGTGCGTTTCACTTACATGGCGTATCGCATGCTTCATTGGTTCTTTGATCACTTACGACATATACTCTTATGATCGTAGAGTCTTCCTAGAATCCTTATCCCATTCATGGGACTACTATGTATCACCTTCGGGGTCTATCACCTTCGGGGTTCATCACCTTCGGGGTCTATCACCTTCGGGGTCTGTTACATGGCATCATATAACATAACCTGGCTGGATCCTTGTGTATTGATTGGGGGTACAGGGGAGTATAAATGGACATGTGAATAATACACCAGTAGTTTCTTATCAGAATCATTCCTTAGTGTCTTATCAGAATCATCCCAGGCCATTTACATATTCATGTTGTACTCTGACTCACTAGTCACTGCTAGATCTCTATGTATAGTAGATATTCTATTACAGCTCTTCCTGTTTTACATACTGTTTTTCTTTCAGTACCTGTATCTTACTTTACTGTATGTTCATATTTTCTAACATGCTATGAATTGTTGAGATGTACTGTGCTCGCTCCTGTCCTGACTGGACCTGTTGAAAATATTACAGAGGACGAGGAGGAGGCTGGCCTGGACACCTACTATGGGGCAGCCCTAGATGACACCTGTGAGCTGGACCCTCAGGAGGATCCAGCAGTAGCTGAGGACTTTCTTCCGACTGCCTAGACTAGATAGTTAGGCTTTTATCTTTATGTAGTTGGACATGTTTTAGCTAGACTCTTTTTGGAGATCAGTTTGTATATTCTTTCATGCTGTAGCTGAGTTGTATTTCTCTGGATATTGTTGGGATTATCTTAGACTATTTCATCTCCTTATTTCCTTGAGTTCTATTTCATATCGTGCTATCTTTTCCTTAGCTGTGATTGAGTTGTTATTACTATGTTACCCCCGTTCGGGGAGTATAAATTGCTTAGAGATAAACTGTTAGATGTTGAGACCTAGGACAGCGTTCTACCGCCGACACTGCGGCGTAGGCTGGACGTATTCACGTCTCGTGCCCTTACTCTAGGGTGTGGGTCATGACACGACATCCAGAAGACTGCGTTCAACACCAAGTATGGACAATACGAGTTTTTGGTGATGCGATTTGGTCTCACAAATGCGCCAGCTGTCTTTATGAACTTAATGAACAAGACATTTCACCAGTATCTGGATAAATTCGTTATGGTATTTATCGACGACATCCAAATATACTCGAAGATGCCTGAAGAGCACGAAGAACACTTGCAGACAGTTCTGGAGATTCTGAGGAAGGAGAGGTTGTATGATAAATTGTCGAAGTACGAGTTTTTTCTCGACCGAGTGGAGTTTCTCGGACATGTGGTCACTGGAGAGGGGATCTCAGTGGATCCCAAGAAGATTGCTGCCATCGAGACATGGTAGGCTCCGACATCAGTTTAAGAGATCAGGAGTTTCTTGGGATTAGCAGGCTATTACAGGAAGTTTGTCCAGGACTTTGCTAAAATAGCCGAACCTATGACGAAGCTGACACAGAAGGACGCAGAGTACATCTGGTCATAGGACTGCCAGACAGTATTTGAGGAGCTGAAGAGGAGATTGACGACCGCACCAGTTCTGACATTACCTTCAAGATCTGGAGGTTTCACCATTTACAACGATGCTTCGGGAAAGGGGCTAGGATGTATTTTGCAGCAGCATGGGAAAGTAATTGCTTACACATCTAGGCAATTACGGACTCATGAACAGAACTATCCTACTCACGACCTAGAGTTAGCTGCGGTGATCTTTGCACTCAAGTTATGGAAATATTACTTATACGGAGAGCGAGTGGAAACCTTTACAGACCACAAGAGCTTGAAGTATGTGTTCACGCAGAAGGAGCTGAACATAAGGTAGATAAGATGGTTGAAGTTGATGAAGAACTTCGATATCGATTTACAGTATCACCCGGGAAGGCAAATATGGTAGCGGATGCGCTGAGCAGGCATCCGATGGCATGGTATCTGATGATGGATCGACATTTACGGGAAGATCTGGAGAAGCTCGGTATTGAGATGATTCAGCTAGGATCAGTGATACAGATGATGGCGCTAGATAATCAGTCAGGCCTGATGGTGCAGATCAAGGAGGCTCAGTCTACAAATGAGAGCCTCCGCGGACTCAGAGTTCAGGCTTTAGCTGGATTGCTTGATGACTTCACCATAGCAGAGGATGGATCTTTGAGGCACGGCAACCGGTTATGCATGCCGAAGGGTGAGTTGATAGAGGCAATCTTGCAGGAGGCGTACCGATCACGATATTCTATTCACCCCGGTGCCAACAAGATGTACCGTGACTTGCGGGAGTATTTCTGATGGCACGAGATGAAGAGAGATGTATCACACTTTATTTCGAGGTGCCTAGTTTGCCAGCAGGTAAAGACAGCGTCAGAGACCAGCTAGTCTATTGCAGCCGTTACCCATTCCCGAGTGGAAGTGGAAACATATTACGATGGACTTTGTCTCAGGGCTTCCTCGTTCCCAATGAGGGAAAGATGCCATATGGGTTATCGTTGACAGGCTAACGAAGTGTGCTCATTTCATACCCTTCAAGGTGGGACTTTCCACCGAGAAGTTGGTAGAGCTATACATGCAGCAGATAGTTCGCTTGAACGGAGTACCGGTGAGCATCGTATCAGATCGGGACAGCAGAATCATATCCCATTACTGGAGGAGCTTGCAGGAGGAGTTGGACAGCCGACTCAAGTTCAGTACAGCGTACCACCCACAGACTGATGGACAGTCCGAGAAGACGATTCAGACGCTCGAGGACTTATTGAGGACTTATGTACTGGACCTCGGCGGATCATGGGAGAGTCATCTTCACTTGGTAGAGTTTTCATACAACAACATCTACCAAGCCAGCATCGGTATGTCTCCATTCGAGGCACTATATGGACGACGATGCCGTACACCGCTATTTTGGGATGATGTGGGAGATAGAGTTATGCTTAGGCCAGAGGTGATCACTAAAGCAGCAGAGAAGGTCGGGATGATCAGAGACAGACTCAGAGTTGATCAGGACAGGCAGAAACACTGGGCCGATGCTAGTCGCAGACCGATGGAGTTCGCTGACAGAGAAATGGTGTTGGTGAAGATATTACCTACCAGAGGGACGATCCGATTCGGACGAGGCGGCAAGTTGAGCCCTAGATACATTGGACCGTTAGAGATACTCGACAGGATCAGAGAGGTAGCTTATAGGGTTGCACTACCACCCAACCTGGCAGGAGTTGACGATGTATTTCACGTGTCTCAGCTGAGGAGATACGTTCCCGACCCCAGCCATGTACTGGATCATTCAGAGTTGGAGATCGGGCCGAGTCTTGTAGTTACTGAGCAGCCAGTAGAGATATTGGACCGAAGGGAGAAGAGGCTGAGGAACAAAGTCATACCCTTAGTCCGAGTAGCTTGGAGCCGTTACTCTCCAGGAGAATCTACTTGGAAAAGGGAGTCGGACATGAGGGAGATATATCCTTACTTGTTCGACCCACCAGCCGCGAGGGAACCATCCATTCTCGCCTGATACCTTAGAGGTTAGTCTTAATAGTAGCCTTAGTCATTGTTTAAATTTCTTGCTATATTAAAATGTTTGTAGAGAGTCTTCTATCCTTGTGAATTTCGAGGACGATATTTTTCAAGGAGGAAAGATTTGTATGTCCCTGATATTTTAATTAGTTTAAATTAATTGTTTTTAAGTACAAATAACATTTTTAGCCTTAAAATAATTTAATATAATTATTAGGAATTTCTAGAATTTTTAAATAATTTTTAAATGGTTTTTAAAGACTAAAATATCATTTTGTAATTTATTAAATTATTTTTATAGCAGTTTGTAATTTATTAGATTATTTTTAAGTCAGTTTACAATTTTTGAATTGTCTGTACAAATTAGAATTTGTACAGAACACAGCGGGATAGGATTTGCAAATTGGGAATTTACATTTAGTTAGGGCGGTGGGTTCTTTTTGTAAATTACGAAGAGGCGGGGGCTTTTCTGCAAAATGACTGTGACCACCGCCTTCGGCCTTGTCGTCTTCCCGACTGACTCGTCGTAACCCTAACCCTAAACCCTAAATTCGGGATCGAAACCCTAATCTAACCCCCGATTCCTAGCCTATAAAATCCCCTCGACCAAAACCCTAACCCCATTCACCACCCCGACCGTCCTAGCTACCGCCCTAGATCTATTCTAGCCGAATACCTAGCCGATGTCAGCATCTCCGACCACCGTCGAAATGTTCACCTCGACGAGACGAACGCGGCCCTATTTTTCTCCGGTCACCACGACGCCTCCTCTGCCGCACAGCAGCCCCGAACGTCGACCAAGGTCGGACACGTACGTGTCTCTTCGTGTCTACTTCACTTTCGTGTCTCATTTTCACGTAGGTGGGTCGTCTCGTGTCGGGGAGTCTAGTGATGGCCTTGGACACGGGAAATTCGTGTCAGAACCTTCGTATTTCCCTCGGATACAGGACTCGGTGTCAGATTCGACCGCTCATGTCCCTAACTATCTGGACACGAGTATTATTTAAAGGGTTAACGGGTTTGATTCTGTGTTATTGGGTTTAAACCCGTTTGTTAATGGGTTTGGGTCTGTTTACTGTTCATTGGGTCGGGTTTTGGCCCATTAGCCTATTGGGCTGGGTTTTGTTATTATTAAGTATGTATGTATATATATATATATATATATATATATATATATATATATATATATATATTATTAAGTATGTATGTATATATATATATATATATATATATATATATATATATAAAAAATATATATATATATATATATATATATATATATATATATATATATATATATATATATATATATATATACTGTTCATATACTGTATATATATTTTTTTTATATATATACAGTATATGAACAGTATATATATATATATATATATATATATATATATATATATATATATATATATATATATATATATATATATATATATAACAGTATAATATATAATATACTTAATATATACATACATATATATATATATTTTTTTAATATATACATACATATATAAATATATATTTTTAAAGAATTATATATATATATATATATATATATATATATATATATATATATATATATATATATATATATATATATATATATATATATATATTCGACTTTTTTTCGCTCATGCCTTCCGGTCCCCTTCTCATCCACGGACGCTCGTGTTTGGGGCCCTCCTAGCCCCCCCTTCCGTTCCGTTCCGGCAGTCCTCAGTCGCCGGCAGATGGATCCGCCCCTCTCCCCATGGCCGGCCGACTGCCTTGCGCTGTTTGGGTGCTCCGCGTCCTCTTCTGACTCTCTCCCCGCCTCCTCTTCTCAGCCCTGCCCTCCTCCCGGTCCCATTGCCCCTCCGCTCCTCCGGCCTGCGCCCCCGCGCTCTCCGCCAACCCCTATCTAGCAGTCTGGCCAGCGGCTTCGTCGCCCCCCTGGCTGCGTCCGTCGCTGGCAGTCAGCCATGGCTGTATTGGGACGGGCTTGCTGCGGGCATCCCGAGGCAGACGTCTTTCCTTCCTTTTTAAATTTTGAACGGAGCTCATGTCCCATCGGTTTGGGACACCGCCAGCTGGGCTGGCCTCGGGAACCCCTTTGCCCGCTCCTTTGAGGTTGACGCCAGGAGTCTTGCCCACGTGGTATCTTCAGCACTTGATGGACCGCGCCAGGTTCTCCCTCCTGCGCGCTTTGGGGATCTCGCCCACGTGGTGTCCACAGCTTTGGTTCGGCCTCTCCCTGCGCAATCCGCCCAGCAGGGGATTGCGCCCTCCCAGTCCTCGCTCGAGGCCAGCATCCTTCTCCTTGTCTCAACCGCGCTCATTGGCGGGTCCCACCCCCCCTTCTCCTCTGCGCAGGTGCTAGCGCTTGGAGCTGTCCCCCCTGTGGGCCCTTCCCTCCTGCGCAATCGAGTCCTCCTCTTCTTCCCGCCAGCAGACTCGCCTCTTCCGTGCGCAGTTCACAGGATTGCTCCGCTCTCTTATCCTCCTCCTTGGGGAGCAGCCTTGAGGGTGGCGAGGCAGGACCCCCCCCTCTCGGGTCCGTCTACTGCGCAGGCCCGCAATGATTCCTCTCCTTCCTTCCCCCCACTCTTCTCCCCGGCCGCCGTCCTCACTCCATCCCCTTCCGCCATCTTCTCCCCCCAGATTCTCCCGGTAGCCCTCCTTCTCGCTCAGTCGTCCCTCCTTCCGGCACCGTCGCTCACCCGGCGATACCTCCTCCTCCTCCCTTCCTGTCATCTTCATCCGGAGGCGTCTCTCCTGTTCTCCTTGTGGCCCTGTCCAGCGCAGGCGCACCTAGGGTTCTGTCTCTCCCAGCCGGATCCCCGGTGCCCCCCGCCGTCGCTGCGGTAGGGAGTATTCCCATTGCCGCCCCCTCCGCGGTCGTCGTTGCTCCTGTGCCCCAAGGTGGCACTGGCCAGCCGTCCTACGCCGCCTCCCTCCGACCGAATTTATTTGACCAGAAGGGTCCTATGATCCCAGACGTTCACCTCCCGGAGATCGAGTATCCGCAGGCATCCTCCATTCCCACTATTCCATTTTCCGAAGTGGAATTATCCTCGCTTTCATCATCCTTCCCACACACCTTTGTCCTCAAATTTTCCTCAGGATGTCCCAAAATCGCCAGAGTGCAAGAAGTTATTGCCAGCTGGAGTCTTTCAGCAGAATACCACATCGCCTCCCTCGACCCCAGATATATGCTCCTCCACCTCTCCTCCGAGTCTGACCACAGGAAGATGTGGTCCAAAGGAACTTGTCGGGTGGATGCCCACCAGATGAAGATCATCAAGTGGTCCCCCGGATTTAGCTCTCATGAAGATTCAGTGAAGGTCGCAGTTTGGGTGACGCTGCCGAACCTACCCCTCATCTGTTTCGTTCCAGCAGCTATTCGGCGCATTGCCAATTCATTCGGGACGTATGTCGCCACGTCCCCTGAAACCAGCAACCTCACGAAGGCCAACTACGCCAAATTCTGCGTGGAACTCGATCTCTCCTCCGAGCCCCCCAACTTCATCAACATCGAACTTGGCAATCGTATCCATACCCAACAGATCGTATATGACAATCACATTTTGTACTGCAACCACTGCCATTTACGTGGTCATATTCCAAAACACTGTCATCGGCTGCACCCGGAACTCAAGAAGAAATCGGCTCGGACCAACCAATCCGCAATTGGAGGGAAGGCTCCACGGTCCCCCCTCTTACCACCTCCGAACAAGCACATCAGATTTGATTCCAGTGACGTCCATTCCGACAATGGCGGTAGTCCAAGCAAAACCGTCAGCCCTTGCGAATCCAGAGCTCTAACCCTCTTCAATAAGTTTGATGCGCTTGAATCGGAAGATGAAGGCACACCAACAGAGACAACCGGTTCATTAGGGGATAACACTATTAATGAGGAGGTCATGCCGGCATCCGCCTTGACCGTTGTTGATCCCAACCAGATAGCCACCCCCTTGGAGGCTATTGTGGAGATCGACGATTCCAGTGCGGTAGAGCATCCCATCATCACCCCAGACCCAGTGGTAGAAGCATTATCTATCCTCGGACCAGACCAGGTCCAGAGAGGTCTTCAGGTTCAAGCCGCGGGTTATTCGCTCCAGCCATCCCTGGCGCAGATAGACAGCTCCAGCGACGCCGTCGTCATCCCCCCGGAGGAGCCCATTCTGGACTCCGCTGGAGATCAGATCGACCACCCCTGTGATGCCGCCTCCGATATCCAAGCGAACACCACCAACATACCAATCCCGTCAAAGGCAGACAAACCAACATCGAACAGGAACTCTGATAAGATAGGAACAGCAGAAACCCAAACCATCCTCACCAGATCCGCCTCCAGGCGAAACAAAAAATACCATCCCTCCCCTCATTAATGATCAACATCCTATCCTGGAATGTTCGAGGACTGGCCAACAAACCCACACTGAGGAGAGTTGCCAACCTCCGAAAGATTCACAAAATCGATATCCTCATTATTATCGAACCAAAAATCTTCCCCAAAAGATTAAAATCGATCCAGCTGCAACTCGGTCTCCCCCAGGCCATGGCAGGGAATAGCGACATCTGGATCCTTGGATCAGAGGACGTCATCCTCGGAGTCATTCACGACTCCAAGCAGGACTTGACTTGCTGGGTGGAACACCCTTTCCTTTCTAAACGCATCATCCTCTCTGCGGTGCATGACATCTGCGACATTACAGAGCGGAAACAGCTTTGGAACGACCTTCTAGACATTCACACCAACCACATCGTATCCTCGTGGCTTTGCGTTGGGGACTTTAACGCTATCACCAGTGGAGAAGAAAAAATTGGAGGTCGCCCGCAGCCATCATCAGCCATGTTAGATTTCAACAATTTGTTGTTACCATCTCAGAAGAGGAGATGGTTTTCCCCAGCAGAGTCGCCAATTTGTTTTCCATAAAGAAATTCTCTTTATTTGTTGTTTCTGGAAAAATTACAACTGTAGGAATCCGATCTAGAAGACGATCGCTTTATCCCTTGGACTATGCGAAGAAGAAAAGCTCTCAAAATTTTGACAGTAGATATCAATGTATCTGTACAATGAATGAGAAAAAGAACTCTATTTATAGAGTCAAAACAGTAACTGAAAAGATAACTACCTCACCACTGGTGCACTTGAAAAGTCACGCAGACTCTAAATACACGCAGGGTTAATGAGTAGTTACTGGACGTGGCCCGTAACTGTTGGACACATGGCATCAGTGCATGGGTCGTGTGCAAGTTACTGGACACGCGAGAGAGAGATCGGTGGCATGGCTGCCACGTACTCCAGTTGAAATGAAATCCACGCTGACTTGCTGAAGGCAAAAATTCACGCAGATTCGTTGACGCAGACTCGTTGAAGGCAAAATCCACGCAAGCTTTGAAGAAGAATACTTCAGAATTCACGCAGGCTTTGAGAAGAATAACTCAAAAGTCACGCAATGTTTTGAGGAAGGAGAAGATACAGAATCCACGCAAACCGCCAGCTGTCTTGATTTGGCACGCTTCGTCTGACACAAAATCTCTGACATTGATTATATTGTCAGCCGCATTAAATGAAGATAAGACCCAAAGTCACGCCAACTTGGTGAAGAGTGAGTCTTGCTAAGGAAGATTGCAAAAGACGGCTGTGATCTCTCGAGTTCTGTGCATACGTGGCATACAAGGAGACGTTTCTCGACTGTTGTGTTGTCAGTCATTATGATTCTGACGTATGGCTGAGCTGTCTCTGCGTGACTTCTAAAGGAAATGGCCAGGCAGAACTTAGCGTATCTTTTGTGCTGCTTCTTGGATCACTCTGCGTGACTTGTTCTGATCAACTCAGCGTGACTTCATTTTTGAGGCCTACAAAACCCCCTTCAAAGTTTTCGAAAAATGATAAAATATTTTCGAAATACTTTGAAATAGAGATGATGAAATGAAATCAGTCACGCTGAGATGACTTTAAAGTTTTTTCGGAAGTCGAAAAGACTTCGAAGTTCTTTGAAAATATCAAATGAACTTATTAAATGTCATAATGACTCTTCGTTCTCCGAGACTGATTGCGTCCAATTTATAGTGGAATATAAACTGTCGACGAGATCTGTTATATAAACAGGAAGAGATTCTCAGTTTTGACATTCATCTCTCGAAAATATGACCCCAAAGGAAGCAGCCGAAGAGGAAGCACGCAAGTTGGGCTTTTGTTCCCATGGTGACCCCACTTTTGGGGGCAAAGAACCCGAACCTGTCGTCATCGAGCTCAAGGACGACTCCACGCAGTTAGCCAAGAATCTCTTGAGCTACTTTGGATTGGATGGCTCGTCTTCTTCTGATGGACGGAGCCTTATGGAGAAGCGTGAAATGCTCGAGACTCTGTTGCATCGCCTGGGAGTTAAGAGCGTAGAGGAGTTAGGCATCAAACTTAGCCGCTCTGGAAAATAGAGCGTAACTTTCTACGCTTTTTTTGCACTTTTCTGTTGTCTTTTTGTAAGGCCATCAGTGCCTGTTTAAAGAATGAAGTACAACTTTTGTGTTTGATCTGCGTGCCTTTTAATGAAGAATATTAATTAGCACACTTTGATTGTTTCCAATGTTGCACTGTCTCTCGAAGTACACGTGACACTCATTCCACAATTTATGAGCGCTATTTATGCGGATCTTTTCCAAGAATAGACCTGCACTTGACCCTTTAAATAGATGGATGAACTCCACGCAAACTCATCTTCCCATTCTTCTTCCTCTCTTCTGAGAAATGAATTTTCTGTGAGAAGAAAATAGGAAAGTCATGTTGTCTGATGTCAAATCTCTGTGCACGCTACCAGACATGGGTCTGTCAATCCTTAGCAGCAAACTCAGCGGTAAGTTGAATATACACGCATCGAATTTTTTGTTTGCTAAAGACAAATTCATCTTCCTGAAATGAACAGAATGCATCTGTCTTTGCTTGGCCAGTTTCTGTTGGCTGATTTTTTCTTACTGTTTCTTGCAGAATTTTGGCTGAAAATTTTCTTCAGAACTGGCATTGGGGATGTGGATGCTGTGGAGAATATCATGCTGACATCTACATCAGGGAGCTCATACGCTTTTGACGCGTAAATCAGACAACTCAGAACTCTTCGTGAGATAGAAGGGTCTTCCTTAGATGGTAGGAAGAGCCTTTATACACGAGAGTTGGATGGTGGAGTCAACTCTACTACCGAGAGATTGGGTAGTAGAGTTCCTTTTACGGGAGAACTAGGAATTGTATCCCAAGGTTGGATACATTCCTGTCTCCTCTGAAAGGTCACTCCTAATCCACCAGTTGTATTGGCAGCAACACGTTTTCGTGTTGCCCTACTCTGTGGTTCTCCTCTCGTCTGAGAGATAAGACCAGAGTTTGATTCCTGCTGGACACCCAGGAATTGCCATAAACAACGAGATTGCCAGAGAAGATCCAAGAAGAAATAGATCTCAGTTGTACATAGAATGAAAATCCAAGATTTGTAATAGATTTCCATTATGATTTGTAAGAAAGTCTAAGAAAATGTAATAGACTTTTTGTGGTGAAATGGGAATGGAAATGACAATTCTTCTATGCTCAATGATTTGTATTTGTGGATGAATTGTGGACATGATAGATAATAAAATCATCTTTTCTGTTTTGGAGTATATGATATTATCAGAGGTATTATGGACGTGATAATATATAGGAACTCGAAAGAAAATAGATTAATTTCTATGCAGAGGTCAAAACATGACAAATGAGTAAGTAGATTCGGAATTGATTTAGAGGTTATGAAAACGTGATCAATAACGAATCCCCACTTAATGAACTGATAGAAGATTATGAACGGACGAACCGTTAGGAAATGAAGAATAGATGAACTGTCGAGTGAATGTAATAAATGAACGGACGAACCGTCAAGTATTAATGAACATGTGAAACGTCGGATGAATGTGAGAAATGAATGGATGAACTGAATATCGGGAAAGAATACGTCCCTTCGATCCTTGTAACCATATGCCTATAAATAGAGCATATATTTGAATAAAAGGATCGCATTTTATCCATAATGTCTTCTGAAGAGAATATAAAGAAGGCTGAAGTCGCCCCCGAAGCTACTGAAGGTGTTAAAGAACATCCACCTCCGCAGAAGAAGGAAATGGGCGAAAGCTCGTCTACTTCCAAGCTGCCGAAAGATATCCTGGACTTCCTGGTCGAACCAGGAGAAACCGAAGAAGAAGAAGCAATGAGGCTGCCTGCCTGTCAATTCTTGGTGCGGTCAGGAAAAGATGTACTCAATTCTTTTGCTGATTATGTATGTGGTCCTCGTCCCAAATATGAAAGGGATTACAGTGATCTTCCATGATGATGTACTCTTTTTCTTGAAGAATTTGTCTCAAATAAACTCCGTTTAAGGAAACTTTGTTTACGATATATCCTTCCCACTTTATATTTTTGCCTTTATTCATTGATCTTTTGACTCAGAAATCAGAAAGACTAAATATCATTTTCATAAATATGATATTGAGATAGAAAATTTAGAGGTAATATGGACATGATTTTCTGGATATCAAATTTGTTGAGAAAACGATACAAAGTAGAATACCTATCTCCACTGGGGATAATAGATATCAGAATGATTCTTCGAAAAGAATAATGAAACAGCTGGAGAATGATGGGAGGACAATCTTGATAGAAATATTAAACGTAGTACTTCTTCAAGAATTTGCCGTTGATGGGCATCATAGTGGCTTTACCATCTAGAGTAGTGAGTTGATAAGCCCCATTAGAAAAGATCTTATTGACAATGAATGGACCTTCCCATTTTGTATCAAACTTGCCCTTACTCATGTGTGTCATAGTCATCGGGCGTCTGACAGTAAGCACAAGTTCTCCTTTCTGAAATGTTCGAATTCTGACTTTCTTGTTAAAAGCCCTTGAAATTCTAGCTTGATAGAATTCAATATTCTGTTGAGCAGATAACCGCTTTTCATCCAGAGCCTCCAATTCTTGAAGTCGAAGACGATCATTATTTTTAGCAGTGAGTTCATTAGCGATTGCTATCCTTAAAGAAGGAATTTGAATCTCTAATGGGAGAACAGCCTCAGATCCGTACACCAGAGAGAAAGGTGTACACTTAGTAGCATTACGGACTGTAGTGCGATAAGCCCACAAGCATTCCCCGAGCTTGTCACTCCAATTATGTTTGTTAGTGGAGACAAACTTCTTTAGGAGTTTGATGATAGTCTTGTTGAAAGCTTCTGCCAATCCGTTAGCTGCTGGATTATATGCGGTAGAAGCCACATTATTGATCCGGTGATCGTCACAGAATCGAGTAAATTTCTGGCTGACGAACTGTGGTCCGTTATCATGAACAATGCGTCGAGGAACACCAAATCTGTAGATGACATGGTGCTTAATAAAGCTGATGACATTAGACGTCTTAACTTCAGATAAAGGAATGGCTTCAGCCCATTTGGAGAAGTAATCGGTTATTGCGAGAATGAACCGATGACCTTTAGATGACGGTGGATTGATCGGGCCGACAATGTCCATGCCCCAAGCTTCGAAGGGCCATGATGCTGCCGTCGGATGTAGAAATTCTGAAGATTGATGTATAAAATCCGCATGGATTTGGCAAGCTTTGCATTTCCTTGCATATTCAATGGCATCTGATACCATAGTTGGCCAATAATAACCCATCCGTCGAATACGGTCTTGATGTTTTGGCCCAGGTTGATGCGCTCCACAAATTTCATCATATGCTTCACGAATAACTTGTTGGGCTTCATCACCGGCAATGCACCGAAGGAGTAAACCATCATAAGCTCGACGATATAAGGTCTTTGTTGTATGATTGTAATAGAATCTGAGTGATCGTCGTCTGATAGATGCTGCCTCACTCGGATCATCCGGAAGAATATCATATAATACGAGATCTAAGAAAGGAAGTCTCCAATCTTTATCCGTATTCTGATTCTCAGTCGAGTTACTGAAGATGAATTCCATACTGGAATCGGATGAAGATGACATCGATTTACGACTGAATCCAAATCCTCTTGTTGTGTTGACGTCATGAGATGTTGATTCTTCAATGTCAACTGGAAGTCCTAGAGTCAGGTTATTTTCAAGATGAAATAATTCTCGATTACGAACAACGATCATTTGTTGCCGTCTGATTGGGATAGCCAGCACCGCTGCAAGATTAGCAAGGGCATCAGCTTCTGTGTTACATGCTCGCCTAACATGTTCAATGAAGAATTCCTTAAATGATGAGGCCATAGATATGGCTGTTTTATGATAAGGAACCAGATCTTGATGGCGAACTTCATAAGTACCCCTGATCTGATTGACAATAAGTTTAGAGTCTTCATACGCCTCCAAATGTTGAATATTCAGATGTTTAGCGAGTTGAAGACCAATAAGTAATGCGTTGTACTCAGCTACATTATTTGAACACGGCTGATCGAGAGAATAAGCTCTTTGGATGGCAAGACCTTCTGGCGATACAAGAACAATTCCAACTCCAGCGACAATATCGCCATTAGGACCAATTTTTGATGCTCCATCAAAGAATAGACGCCAAGTAGGATCTTCTTCAGCAATTTGATTTGAATCTAGGACTTCATCTGGGATTTCATCATAGAGTTTTAAATTTTCTGGAATTGAGTGAGCAGCCAGAAAATCAGCTAAAGCTTTTCCTTTGACTGATTTCTGAGGAATATAGTGCATGTCATACTGAGCAAGTAGGATTCCGCAGTTAGCCAATCGAGAATTCAAAACACTGGGTTTCTTCATCATGATCCGTATAGGATTGATCTTGGAGATGACATGAATAGTCTGGCCAATGATATAATGACGTGTCTTTTGGACAGCAAACATCAAGGCTAGACATTCTTTTTCAACCGGTGAATATCGAGGTTCAGCTCCGGTCATAGTGCGGCTGAGATAATAAATGGCTTGTTCATGGCCATTTTGATTCTTTTGAGCGAGTAATGCATCCAATGAATGACTCATTGCTCGAGTATAGAGGAGGAACGGTATTCCTGAGACGGGAGGTACCAATACTGGAGGGCTCATCAGATATTGTTTTATATCATCGAATGCTTTCTGACATTCATCATTCCAGACAAAAGAGATACCTTTCTTCATAAGTTTGTTGAATGGTCTGCAGCGTCCTGATAAATTAGAGATGAATCTCCTGATATAAGCGATTCTTCCTTGAAATCCTCGTAGCTCTTTTAAGGTACGTGGAGGACGCATTTCTTGGATGGCTTTGATCTTCTCGGGATCCACGTGTATACCTTTAGAGGTAATGACGAAGCCGATAAATTTACCACTAGAGACGCCTAAGAAGGACTTAGTAGGGTTCATCTTTAATTGATGCTTACGCATTAGATCAAATATAGTCTTCAAAATCTTGGATATGATCCTCCTTTTGTCGACTTTTGACTGCAACATCATCAACATAGCATTCGACTGTTTTTCGCAAATGTTCACGGAATATAGTGCTCATAGCTCGTTGATAAGTTGCTCCTGCATTCTTGAGACCGAATGGCATAACTGTATAACAGTATGTACCAATCGGCGTTCTGAAAGAAGTGTGCTTCTCGTCTTCTGAAAATATTTTGATCTGATTGTACCCAGAATATCCGTCCATGAATGACATTCGTTCAAATCCACATGTATTATCAACCATGACATCAGTGATTGGTAGAGGGAATTCGTCTTTAGGACATGCCGCATTGAGATCGTGGAAGTCTATGCATACTCTGATCTTGCCAGTCTTTTTAAGAACAGGAACAATATTAGCCACCCAATCGGGATGTTGTTCCTCTCTAATAAACCCAGAGGTAATGAGTTTATTGACTTCAGCTTCAATTGCATCCATGATGTCTGGACGAAATCGTCGCTGTTGTTGTTTGACCGGTTTAGCATTCGGTAAGATGTTGAGTTTGTGAGTTGCAATCTGTGGATTAAGACCTGGCATATCTTCATAACTCCAAGCAAAGACATCAATGTATTCACGAATGAGTTTGATCATGTCTTTCTTATCAGTTTCTGAAAGACTTTTACTGATGAATATTGGTTTGGGAGATCCCTCTTCACCAACATCTATTTGAACAAGTTTATCTTCAGTCGGAGGTTCTTTTTGCTCGAAGCAGAACTCCCATTGATTATCTAATATTTGGGCCCACTGTTCTGATTCAGGTGAGATTTCAAACTCTTCTTCGTCTTCATCACTTTCTTCAGAATGGTCAATGGAAACCATATTGGAAGACAGAAGGTTGCAATAGAAGTCACCGATATTCGTATCGAAATCCCAAGAAGTAGTACTAGAAGAATCAGATCTCTTATCTTCGTCAGACTCAGGATCTTCATGGATAATATTGATGAAAGGAGTAGGAGCAGTATAACCCAATCCGTATTTCGTCCTTCCGTATTTCAAAGGAGGAATCCGGACAGGTATTTTTCTTCCTTTTCCATTATTGAGGCTAGTCCTGAAGTCATAGCCCATATTTTTGATGATGTCTCTAGATTGCTGACTATAACGACGTAGTTGTAATCTTCCAGTATCATCATTTTTGTCATCATCTTCAAGATCAGAAGGATTTTGAGGCCCTTTGTAGAAGAATATTGGAATGTCTCCTGGCTTTCTGCTGGGAACTAGAAAGTATGAAGATTGTACAGGTTCTAGAGATACATCTGTATGAACAGTCTGTACAACTCCTATGGTTATTGTGTTCAAGTCATCTAACAGATGTAAATAACTATGAACATAATTACACACATCAACGTACTGCAAAGGTGGAGACTTTTCATTAAATATAAAAGCAGTAATATTTACATTGGGAGAAGGCTGAGCCTTAGAGATTTTAGCCAAGTCAATGACTAAAGGGGGAGAAGAAGAAGAAGCTTTGTTTCGATTAAGATCGATAACAAATGGCTCAGAAGAGGTGAGCTCCCTTGAAGTTTGAGTAGGAAGAGTAGTCCGCCCTCCAACTGGAATTAGCAGAGTATCTTGTGAAGGTACAGGAACTGTAGTACGCCCATTGACAGGAATGATCAGTGTATTTTGAGTAGATGACTGAGGTAACGGAGAGATCCGTCCACTCACTGGAATGATGAAAGAATCTTCTCCAGAGGGTTTAGGAGATTGTTGCTGAGTAGTTCGACTTTTAACAGGGATTATTAAAGTCTCACTTTGTACATCTTCTTTCTCCATAGCTTGTATGATCCTTGTATACTCTTCTTTGTACATTCGGGAATCATTGAAATAAGCTTCAACCCCATGGAAGGGATTTATATCAGCAACTTCTTTTTGTACTCTTCCATTGCTATCAATGTATTTAAAACATTGATGAAGAGTAGAGGGCACCACATTATTTTCATGAAGAAAGGGCCTCCCCAGAAGAAGATTATAGGATCCCGCGATCTCGATCACATAGAAAGTGACTTTAGATCTGAAATCGCCTATCTGAAGCTTCAGATGAATCTTTCCCAAAGGCTCACTTCGGCTTTGATTGAATCCCAAGATAGTAGTAACCGTCTTGGAGAGCTTGTGAAGAGGAATTTTTAGTTCATCCAACAAACTCTTTGGCATTATGCTTATAGCAGACCCTGGGTCAATGAGGATACGATCTATCTTCATCGTATCAATATAACCAGTATAGTAGAGAGGTCGGTCATGTCGATTATCCTCCAGTAACATGTCGTCTTGTGTAAAGGTGATATTTGGGATAATCTCCAGTACACTGTTGCAATGTAAGCAAGTGGCAGGTTCCGCATCCGGCTTCTTCAATTGTGCAAGACAAGAGTCAGCTTGTAGAAGTGCTTCACTTAACGTCTCCCGAGTTTCTTTAGAAAGACGTAGAAGTTCAAAAAGGGACATTCTAGCTGGAGTATTAGCAAGTTGAGCCAAAATGTCGAAGTTGTAAGGCTTCTAAAGTCCAAGAGGAGAAGACTTCTTGATTGGCTTATCAAACCGAGCTTGTTGTTTGCCTTTCTCCAGAGCCGTAGGCTTGGGAGGAACAGGTTCAGTGGATGATTCTTCTTCAGGAGGAACATTAGGAGCATCTTTAGCATCTGAAGGGATATCAGTAGGATCTTCAGGATTTTTAGAATAATCCTTTAGGTAAGGTTTCCCCGTTCGAGTAGCACTAACAAGTGCTTTTTCTTTCTCTTTTGGCTCTGTGTCAGAGGTAGACCCAAGAGAAGTCATATGACATGACTTGACCTTTCCAGCCTTCTTGGATTTTTGAGAAAAAATCTTTTGAGGAGAAGGCGATTCAAAATCTGCCACTAGATCAGGATGGATCTACATGATTTCCCCTGTTTCCAAAGTGATTGGCACTAATCCTTCAGACTGTGGAGGAGGAAGATTCACTATGTCAAGAGTTGCCTTGGGAATAGGAACAATCCCACTTTCAAGGAGTTGAGGAGGGAAATCTCCAAATTACATAGAGACGACGTTGGAGGTGACGGTCTTCTCTTTTGGAGTAAGAGAGATAGCTCCAGATTTAATCATTTCTTGGATCTTTCCTTTCAGTACATAACATGTACGAATTGTATGACCCAGCATTCTGTGATATGGACAGTATTTAGGATGATCTGTCTTACCAGCTTCATCAGGTTTCTTGATCTCTGGTAATTGTATTTTATTACCTTTCAGCAGACATTCAAAGATACCAAGGACATCGTCGTCATCAAAAGAATATTCTTCTCTGGGGCGAGGTGTTCTTGATTGTTGAGTTGTAGAGGCAGGAGTTTGAACATTTGATGCATCTTTGCTCTGAAGATTAACTTCAAGAGTTTCTTTTCCTTTACGAGCATTATTTTTATTGTTAGCACCTTGTCCTGTTTCTTTAGAAGTCATCTGCACTCCTAAACCTTTGAAGGTTTCAGCACTGATTTCTGCAGCTTTGGCACTGACTATGAAGGAAGGCCAATCTTGAAATTGAGTGAATCCTGTCCACATACTGATGATTGGCAACAAGTTTGATTTGCACGTGTCAATGGTGACAGCATCAGGAGTTCCAAGAGGCATCTTCAGAGCTTCTCTTCGAAACCGTTCAATGTATTCCTCTGTAGATTCATTATTTTTCTGCTTGATTCTAATAAGAGCAGACATAGTCATGTCATTAAGCCCTTCATAGAACCTTTCAAGAAACATCTATTTGAAACCAGCAAATGAAGTAATACTCCCATCCGGGAGACTTCTATACCATTCATAAGCCGTTCCCTTGAGACATCCAATAAATATCCGAGTAAGGAGGGCATCACTTGGTTGCAGTTGATCAGTCATCACTTCAAAGTGATTAATAAACTGACTTGGAGAAGTGGTTCCATCATAGAATGAGATAGTAGGAGGCTTGTATTTAGGAGGATATGATACTTGCTTCCATTCTATCAGATAAGGCTGCTAGATGCCTAACCTTTGTAAACCATCCTTCTGTTTGAATGCCTCGAATTGAGTTTTGAGATTCTTCAATTCTTCAGAGACAACTCCCGAAGATTGTGGAGTTGTGGCTTGTAGAGAATAGTTGGGAGGAGGAACAGCATTGTAAGCACTACCCCCAGCTCCAGAGAGACTAGGATTTGGTTGAGCTGGTCCAGGAGTATTGGATTGTACTGCTGGAGGAACTTGTACTGGACTTATATCAGTATCAACTGGTATGGCATCTGATACAGTCTGTCGATTTTGCAACTGAGCTGTCATGAGTTCATACATCGACTTCATTGTGTCAGTCATAGACTTCATTTGCTGTTCCAAAGAAGCAATTCTTTGATCTTGAGGAGTCAAGGAAGAAGAAGGTTCATCAGTATTCCCATCAACCATGTAAGTTGTGACTGTATGAGGGATTATTGATGAACTAGTAGATGTTGTATGCTCTGAATCATTGCTTCGTGTATCAAAGTCAACTATAGGAGAATTACCCCCAGTAGGAAGAGGTGGGAAGTTAGATTCTCCAAGAAATTCAGAATCAATTTCAGGGATCAAATTTCTTTGACTAGAAGCCAGGACTCTTGCTCTGGTGTTTCTATATACTCCATCTGGACTATCAACTCTATCCCCGGTGTCCCGAGAAGTCATGTTGACAGAGACAAACAAAGGCTCATCTTCATCAGACATAGGTTCATACTGAATCCTATTAAAGACAGACTGTCATTTATTTTGACATCTGCATTACATTGTGACTCTTGGCTGAAAGTCACATTCATGATCACCATGGTCTTGAACTGTTGATTCACATCTACACTGAATTATGACTATTGGATAGAAGTCACATTCAGCATGTTCCTTTGATATAGAATTACTCCTTCTCTTCTGTTGAAGATATTCCCGTAAATCTGTTTGTGAAGATTGAGGAGTATACTTCCTGTTCTTGGGTCTTGATGGCTCTTGATTATACAAAGAGTGATTAATGTGAGCCACATAATTTCTTGCATACTCTGCATCTGAATCTTTTATCTTCATATCCAATTGGTATGGTTTCTTAACACCAGAAGTGCTGAGTTTTGTTCTTAAATCAGTGGAAGGTAACACATTAATTTTGGAAACATGGAGTTTTCCTTCCATTGATCTGGATATTTGCAGAGAAGGAAGAGTTGAACCACTCCCTTGATTAGGAGTTGGTAACAGACCCTCTTTAATGGACAGATTCTGTGCCCAATTTGAAGAAATCAAAGAAGAAGACATTAATGAATGTTTCTTCTTAGACTCATTCAGATTTTGAGACATAGAATGTCCAGAAGGAAGAGTAGTCAAAAGACCATCTCCTTTTCTTTGACTAACAAAAGTATCAGTCAAAGCTGTTCCTGAAGTAAAAACTACAGGAGCAGAAGAAACAACTAAAGAGTTATTCCTTTTCGAAGGGACTTTGTGTGGAAGACCACCCCCAGTTCTAGTAGAACTCGGTGAAGAAGAAGAGATAACTAAGGAGCTATTCTTCTCTGATAAAATACACGCTGAAACAGACTTGGTTAAAGAACCAGAGCTGTTAGCGTGATTTTTGATTTTAGAATTACACGCTGGAACAGGTTCGGCTAAGGAGCCAGTACTGTCAGCGTGACTTTTGAATGTGGGTTTGCACACTGGAATAGATTTGGCTAAGGAGCCAGTACTATCAGCGTGACTTTTAGAGTTGAATTTGCACGCTGGAACAGATTCGGCTAAGGAGCCAGTACTGTCAGCGTGACTTTTAGAGTTAAATTTGTACGCTGGAACAGATTCGGCTAAGGAGCCAGTACTGTCAGCGTGACTTTTAGTTACTGTCATCTTCGAGCGCACAAGAGTGTGCGTGCTTGCAGTGGAGTTCTTGCCAGTGTTAGGAGTAGACACTGTGGCAGAGACTTCACCATTGATTGACAACTGATTCTTAGGGACATAGACAGAGTGTCCCTTCGACTTGGCAGTGATGATGGAGGCTGGAGTGGGCTTGCCACTCTTAGCCCGCTGCATTTCTTCATAGGCGAGTTGATCGAATTTGATCGTCATCACCTTCTTCGTCGAGCCGATTGACGAAGTGTCGCATTGAGTTGTTACCATCTCAGAAGAGGAGATGGTTTTCCCCAGCAGAGTCGCCAATTTGTTTTCCATAAAGAAATTCTCTTTATTTGTTGTTTCTGGGAAAATTACAACTGTAGGAATCCGATCTAGAAGACGATCGCTTTATCCCTTGGACTATGCGAAGAAGAAAAGCTCTCAAAATTTTGACAGTAGATATCAATGTATATGTACAATGAATGAGAAAAAGAACTCTATTTATAGAGTCAAAACAGTAACTGAAAAGATAACTACCTCACCACTGGTGCACTTGAAAAGTCACGCAGACTCTAAATACACGCAGGGTTAATGAGTAGTTACTGGACGTGGCCCGTAACTGTTGGACACATGGCATCAGTGCATGGGTCGTGTGCAAGTTACTGGGCACGCGAGAGAGAGATCGGTGGCATGGCTACCACGTACTCCAGTTGAAATAAAATCCACGCTGACTTGCTGAAGGCAAAAATCCACGCAGATTCGTTGACGCAGACTCGTTGAAGGCGAAATCCACGCAAGCTTTGAAGAAGAATACTTCAAAATTCACGCAGGCTTTGAGAAGAATAACTCAAAAGTCACGCAATATTTTGAGGAAGGAGAAGATTCAGAATCCACGCAAACCGCCAGCTGTCTTGATTTGGCACGCTTCGTCTGACACAAAATCTCTGACATTGATTATATTGTCAGCCGTATTAAATGAAGATAAGACCCAAAGTCACGCCAACTTGGTGAAGAGTGAGTCTTACTAAGGAAGATTGTAAAAGACGGCTGTGATCTCTCGAGTTCTGTGCATACGTGGCATACGAGGAGACGTTTCTCGACTGTTGTGTTGTCAGTCATTATGATTCTGACGTATGGCTGAGCTGTCTCTGCGTGACTTCTAAAGGAAATGGCCAGGCAGAACTTAGCGTATCTTTTGTGCTGTTTCTTGGATCACTCTGCGTGACTTGTTCTGATCAACTCAGCGTGACTTCATTTTTGAGGCCTACAACTACCAGCCTATCCCACCTCAATACATCAGAATCTGACCACGCGCCCCTGTTGATTGAAATAAAAAACTCTGGCAACCCCGTCAAGAAGAACTTCCGATTCCTCAACTTTTGGACCGAACACCCTCAATTTTTGAACATTGTTCAGGAAGCGTGGAATCGGGTAGATGCACCCGACCCCCTCGTCCGAGTTAGCAACAAGCTTAAAGAAACGAGGAAAGCCCTGACCATTTGGAGCAAACAAGCCTATGGGGACATTTTTCAAGCTGTACGGACTGCCGAGGACGACGTCTCTCGGGCCGAGGCCAAATTCGCTTCGGAGCGCTCACCGATGGCTATGACGGCCATGAACCTCACCAAAGCGATGCTCAAATTCAGGATCAGAGTCGAGACCGATTGTTGGAAGCAAAAAGCCAGGTTGAAATGGGACAGCGAGGGGGATAAAAACTCTAAATATTTTCAAGACTGTGTCAAAGGCCGCAGAAAGCAGCTCTCGATTCATCAAATCACCGACGAAATGGGGAACATCATTTCTGATCAAAAGAACATCCAAGCGGCCGCTGCGGAATTCTACTCCAAGTTATTCGCCAAAGAGACGGTCCACAAAGACAACTCCTTCCTGAATGTCATTCCACAACTCATCAGCGACACCGACAATGTTCAACTGGAGTCGCACCCCACCGTGCAGGAGGTGACCGACGCGGTTTGGGCCCTGGATGCGAACAGTGCACCCGGCCCGGACGATTTTTCGGGAGTGTTCTTTCACACCTGCTGGGATATTATCAAACAGGACATCACTGAGGCGGCCATTGCATTCTTCGAGGGAGCCACTTACCCCAAAGCAATTTCCAGCGCCAAGCTGATCCTTATCTCGAAAAATTCCAACCCTGAATCTTTCCGAGACTTTCGTCCCACCAGTCTTTGCACTTTCACAAACAAGATCGTCTCCAAGATTATAGCAACCAGAATGGCCGGATTGCTCCCCAAGATCATTTTCGAGGAGCAAAGCGGCTTTGTACGTGGAAGAAATATCCAGGACAACATCATGCTAGCACAAGAGTTAATCACTTACTTGAAGTTTCCAACAAGAGGGGGTAATATCGCCATCAAACTCGACATTGAGAAAGCTTATGACAGACTGGATTGGCAGTTTATTATCTGGGTTTTCAGAGCTTTCAAATTCTCGAAAAATTGGACCAACACAGTGTGGAGATCCATTAGCAACTCCTGGTTCTCGACGGTTATCAACGGTCAGGCCGATGGATTCTTCAAATCAACTCGCGGTGTTAGACAGGACGACCCTCTCTCATCCACTGTGTTCATCATTGCGGCCGACGCTTTGAGCAGAAACCTTAACGACATGATTAATACCCCCAACTTCCAGCACTATCATACCTCTAGCGGCTGTCCCTTCATCACCCACATGGCCTTTGTCGACGATGTTCTCATTTTCTCGTTCGGGGATATTGGAGCGGTGGAAGTGGTGCACCACACTCTGCAGAGATACTCCAGATGCTCCGGTCAGAAAATCAACACTGCCAAGAGCGTCATTTACGCCTACCACAACTTCAATCGAGAGCACGCACACGGTCTCTCCAACTTAACGTCCTTCAACGTTACCCATCCACCCTTCAAATACCTTGGATGCCCCCTTATGTACGGGAAATCCAACTCTGGCATCTTCGAGGAGTTGATCTCTAGAATCAGGAAAAAACTCGAGGGGTGGCACAATGCCACTTTATCCCCAGGCGGCAAGATGATTCTAATCAACCATGTTCTCACCTCTATCCCAATCCACACCTTGGCCATGTGCTCCCCGCCCAAGAAGGTTCTAACCTCGATCGAACAGATATTTTGTAACTTCTTTTGGGGGCAGGACAACGGCAAGGACAAGCATCACTGGGCGAGTTTGGACTCTATGGCGCGCCCTACCGAGGAAGGGGGCCTCGGCTTTACCAAACTCTCCCACATCGTTAAAGCTTTTTCGTTGAAACTGTGGTGGACACTTCGGACTAGCAACAACTTATGGACCAGGTATATGAAGGCCAGATACTTCAGGCACAGCCACCCAGCAGTCACCATCTCCAACAGCCGATCCTCTGCGGCGTGGCGTTGCATTCTCGATGGGCGGATTAGCGCCGAACCTATTATGAGACTCCAATTAGGTGACGGTCAATCGGACCCTTTCCTGAAAAGATGGATTGGAGATAGCATGATCCCGAGTATCACGGACACCCCTCGAAACTGCAGGATTAGCGACCTATGGGACCTCAGTTGTAACGACTGGAACTGGGAAAAGATTCATGATTGGTCCGAAAACGAAACTGTGGAGAGCATCCGCCGATGCGGAGTTAGAATCGGAAACGACGAGGATGCTTGGAGGTGGTCGATCGAGGCTTCGGGGGCATTCTCGATGCGGTCGACGAGATGCGCTGTTCGAGTTAATGGGCATCCGAATCCTACCATTGCTCCCTACTGGCACTCTTGTATACCTAAAAAGTGGTCCGTGCTGATGTGGAGAGTCATCAGGCAGAAACTGCCCACTGACGAGATTCTGAAGACCATGGGGATCCACTTAGCATCAGCCTGCAACTGTTGCTCTGACCGTCAGATGGAGACTATTGACCACATCTTTCATCAAGGGAATCTGCCAGGTCACATATGGAGGATCCTTAACCATCTGTGTAGCATTGAGTCAGGCAGTGGGCGCTTCCACGATCTGGCAACCTCCTGGGGTTCTGCCTCCCACGGACACCAGATCATCGCAGCGGCCGCCACGTGGGTCATTTGGAAGAATCGCAACAAGGCTAGATATGAAGGACTCCACTACACGGCCAACCAGCTCATCCAGGAAGTCTTCCGCCAATGTCGTAAAATGAGCACCCGGTGTGCTCACAGCTCGAGGGCTTTCTGGTCCTCAGTCCTCCCCTAGATCTCGTTGGTTGTAGGATCCCCCGTCCTCCTTCTTCTTTTTGGTGGTATACTTGTATAGGCTTCGGCATTTTGCGCCTTGTATACTTGTTCAGGCTTCGGTCTTCGAGCCTTGATTAATAAAAAGGGGGGTTTTTTCATATATATATATATATATATATATATATATATATATATATATATGTTGTATTTTAACATATGAAAATTTACATGTTATTTTATGGTCAATAAATATTATTGTTATGTCTATTTTACTGCATTAAAATATTATTATATTATTTTAATATGCATATATATATATATATATATATATATATATATATATATATATATATATATATATATATATATATATATATATATATATATGCACACACACACACACACATATATAAAAAAAAAAATAATATATATATATATATATATATATATATATATATATATATATATATATATATATATATATATATATAATTTCGTATTTTTATGTATTCTGTTAATTATGGCCATTTGAGTCCAGACCTAGCATGGGTTTTGTGGACTTAAATGAGTCTAAATATATTCAAGGTCTGTACGAGTAATATTGGACTTGATTCATGGCCTTGGGTCCCGTATCTGAACTTCGGTTCAATTTCGTATACGTGGATAAATATATTAAATAATTAATTATATATTTTCAAAAATTGTATCCTGCTGTATTTGAATTTTTAGACAGTATGAAATACTGTAAAAATCTGGAGAAAATTGTATTTAAATACTATGTTAATTTAGATAATTTAACATAAATTTTTCAGGATTTAAATTGTATTTTTGCCATTTTATAAAAATAGGAAAACAGAACTTATTTTCAAAGTACTTATGTTTACTGATTTTTAGTAAATATCTATAGTAGTTTATAAATTCCAGAAAAATTAGTATAAATATCTATAATTAACAAGAATCATTTTGGTACTTTATTTTATATATATTGGAGCCCTTTGCCTATCTTAATAATTATTGGAACACAGTGTACAGTCTGATTTATTAATTAAATAATTATGTCTTGTGAAGTTATGTGTGATTTTGGGATATTTTAGTATTGGAACTTTACCCTACCTTAGTATAGAGACCCTAAAAATTTGGTTTAGGTATTGTGTCACACCACATTGGTCTCCTATGCTAAAGTCATCATTTGGCTAGGTATCCAGTTAGAAAGTCGTGTCACACCACCAGTGTCCTAGTATTGTGCTTAGTATAAAAACTAAGATTGTATATCCTTTTGACAGTGAAAGGATATCGGACATCAATAGATTCGTATTCATACCCTTGCTTTGCACAAGACAAGTACCCCTACAAACTTTATTTACTGCATATGATAATAAACGGTGAATGAATCATATTAAAATACTGTTTCTTGAACTGCAAGTCATATCTTCACATGCTTTATACTGTTCTCAGTACCTACCGTGTTTTATACTGCTCCCAGTATCTTTCACATGTTTTAAACTGCTCTCGTATCTCTCACATGTTATAGCTTGAGTTATGGGGAAACTGATAGCTAAGTTCGTGATCATGCCCCCATCTACCGAATCCGAGCAAGGTCGTATTCTATAGGCAAACCTTGCCATAGGCACTTATCCAGCTGTATTTGTGCATATGTACATCTATCGCATTTTCACTTGTACGGAAGTACATTTTATTTACATGTGCCACAGTACATTGTACACCTATTGACGATCACGTATATGCTCCAGTTTTAAACATTATATATACATATGTCGCCGTGACAAATGTATCCTTGACATGATAGATTGTAATATGCCATGATTTTCTGTTATTACATCTCTTTTTCATTCCATGCTCAGTTTATTCTGTTTGTAGAACCAGTACTTGCTCCCATCCTGACAGGATAACGTTGTAGGTATACTTACCGAGGAGGAGTTGCTATGTGATTCCTATTATGGGGTCACCATTGAGGATCAGGCTTTACCCCACGAGGATGTACCTGCGGGGAAACTCGTCTAGTTTGTCATTTTAGTTGCTCTGGACTTTGACAGCAGGACTGTTTAGACTATGTATTTTGATACTGGACCTGTATCCAGTTTTACATTTTGGCTATGTATTTTGAAAATATTCGTATGCTAGATGATTTTGTGTTTGTGATGATTTCTTCATTATGACAAATGGAACTGTTAGCACACTTTGATCTTTTACTGTTTACTTTTAAAAGAACAGCTTACTATGCTATAACTCAAGCGTAGGCTGGACATGACTCGGTCCGGCCCAACAATTTGTATAGCGGGCCGTGACACAAAGACGGTGTTATACCGCAAGATTTGTCTGATCCGCCTACGACATCTCCGGAGTCTCACACTTGGGGGTTCCATTGTCCAGTCAACGGACGGAGGTCGAGGGGAGCAGCACCTCCCGTGGGGGTTCGGGGGCGAAGCCTCCGAAAGGTATTATGATTTTCATATCTGTTTATCTTTAGACGACTGTCGTAAAGAAAAAAAAAATCATCATTCAAGAAGTTTCAATGTCCTTAAGACAATATTCATCCCGCACATGTGCTTACAGTTTAATGGCGAGTAAGTTCCCCAAGATACAATAGAACTCCTCCGGTAGCAGCACTTCAAACCACAAGAACTGGATGAAGCAATCAGGTAGTATCTCTCTCGAACTGAGTACTTGAATGTATGAATGAGTTTGGATAAATCCATCAAACACTCATAGGACTATCCTTTTATAAGGACGAAGAGACACAAAATGTAAAGAGACACTATGTGAAAGGGATATGCCCTTCGTTAGACACAATGTTTAGAAGGAAGACGCCCTTTGGAACAGACACCCATTGATAATTTACAAAAATTAATTAAAATATTTTTAATTAATTTCCTAAGTCAGTTTATCATTCACTTTTCCAACATTATGGGTATAATTTTTTTGACAAATTTGTGACAGCCCTATCACATTCTGTAGTGTCCCCATATAAAATAACAATTTTGCTTGTAGTTACAAATTGTATTTTGAATATCAAAATTCCAATAATTGAAGTGATAAATATTACAACAAAAATAGCAGCTCTCGTGTATCAAGTCTATCTGCATAACATGAAGATGACAAAGAGAAACTAAGGTCATAAAGAAAGAATGAATGAAACAACTCATGTCCAATATAGGCCAATGCTAAGAGCACAACACAAAGTATTAGCGATGGTCACCATTTCAGTATTTCTGCAGTCCTGGACTACCAAAATCTTGACAGTCGGGTACATACCTAGGACTACCAAACTTTTGGCAGTTTTTAGCAGTCCAGGAGTACAAAAAATTTGGCAGTCCTAATCACATCAAAGACTGCCGAAATTTCTACAGTACTATGTGCAGAGCTGCAGAAAATGGTGACAACCAACACTTTGTGTAGTGCTCTTAGCATTGGCCCAATATATTGCAATGTACAAATGCTACTCAAGTAACTATTAGTTAATTCATTTATGGCACCATGGTAGAAGTAATATCTGGCCAGGAAAGTGATGCAAATAGACCTACTTAACAACAATTAATTTGTCTCAGTAAAAGATGCCACACTAGCATGCATGATTTCCTGAATCCATCACAAGTACAAGAAACAATGGGATATTTGCATGCAGGAGCTCTCCCTGTTCTTTTTCCCCATATAGGGACTGCCAATTAAAATTGGGAAGATCAGGAGAAACACAAGTATTCATGGTAATTTATTTGTATTGCAATTACATTGAAATAATAAACTATATTTACATAAATCAGAATGAAAAAATCACAAACTGCACAAGGTTTTCTCAGAGGAAAACCCAGTAGAAAACACAAGTTTACAACTAACCATATATCAATCTTTCTATTTCGTCGATCATGAGAGGGGGTTCATGCTCCCCCATCTATACATTTGTATATCATGTGTATTAACCTTCTTTTCTATATTTGGGTATTATCATGTCCACCAAAAATTCAAGATGCAAAAGATTAGGGAATCAACAAATCGAAGAACATCAGGACAGTTCTCAAATCATCTTCTCAAATTTGTCAAGCTTTTTCACCCTCCGCATGGATATGATCAACAACGACAAGAAAACACCTGTAATTTGCACCGTCGGAATTCATCAGTCAGGTTTATCTTTCCTGTTATAACTTTTCCTACTTTCAAAGAAACATTATAGGAAATTGAAATAAGCAAAGCCATTGGCCTCGGTGAGCAACCTAGCAACAAAATAATAAGAACTCAAAAGACAACTCCAGCACCATTTTATGGGGGGGAAAACCCGATAGGTTTACCAGTTCTATAAAATGTTGTCATAATATTAAGTCAATTCGAGATACTTTCTAATGCCAGAAGGGATGGGAAAATAAGGAAAGAAAAGAAGCATATATGTAATGTTAGTCAACTGCGGAAGAGTACAATGCAATAAGATCGTTCAGTGGAAACTTGTGTAAGGAGTATCGAGCACAACAATCTAAGTAAAACAAGTAGGCTTCATGGATTTCTCTTGACATGCTTGCCTGTAAAGTATCCCTCGCCAAGTTTCTTCAAATCCTTTCTCATGATTCAATTCCTTGATTGATTTTTCTCAAATTCCCAAAACTTCCTTGGCAAGTATGATACTCCATAAGTTATCATTCTTATGTTGTCCCCATGCTTTTTTAATAGCAACATCTATAGTAATAATATCTAAACAACAAAAGTGGCAATATTCTAAACAACAAAAGTGGCAATATTAATGTGAAACAGGCAAAAAAGTTCTTCTAGAAACCAAACAGTTAGTACCAATTGCTGCAGCCTTTTTGAATGTGAACAATTATCAGAGTTCAAAATAAAGTTCATAAACAGACATATTTATCATGTGAAATTGAAACAATTAGCACTTTATGTCCAATAAAGAAATCGTGCTTAGTATACTTGGCATAACCATTAAACAAGATGCTTGCTCTAATTTATCAATGAATTTTGTGAAGACTGGTCAAAGTTTCATTTCAATTGAGATTGAACAGCAGATAAATCCTTGAAGTTAGGTAATGCTGGTTTCAGTATAGTTTGAACATCAGCAACTAACCACTTCCTTTTAAACTAGAAATGTATATTTGAATGTTTGAAGTAATAATTTTGTAACTAGCATTTGCACAAGTATTTGAATGTTGCACACATAGGATACATTATCGATTATAGTTCTAAAAATAATTGCACTCCTGTGGATATCCACATAATCAGGTCAACTGAATATTAAGTGAAGGGGGAGGACTAAAAGCATGCATCAAGTAAAGCAGGAAATTACTAAAGTATCTGCAGGAAAATTACTTCAAACTCAACTTTCAAACACGCTATTATAAATTGTTCAAACGATAATGCTTCACTTAACCTAGAAGGAAATACTTAAGTATTATAGTGAAACCAAACAAAGCATGCATATTTGAGAATATGTTGGATACTTCATTTTTTTTACTTGGTCCTGCAGTGATACCCGCATAAATCCTTCTTGCAACTGGCTTTTAAGTAGGACAGGGATCAAAGTATGAAATGAAGTTAGAAATTAGGTGAAGTAGATTTTGAACGTACTCCAGTTTGGATCCTTTAATTCAGTATTCTATAAAAAGGTAGTTACTTCAAACTCGTCTTCCAAATACACCTAAGTAAATATATTCTAACGAAATACTACACAGAAATACTTGGATATATTAGTGCATCCAAAGAGGGCCCTTCTTAGACTCTGCACCACCTCATTTTTTGTGGGTCAATGGCACTAGTGTGCAGATTAAAAAGTTAAGAGACCAGTCTAACCATTTCTCTGTAGGGTAGAATACTCGGTCCTGTTTTTCAAAAACTTGCCCAGAAGAAAGCAAACCATCTTGCGAGATTGCACACAAGTGCAGTAATATAACAAAGTTCTTTTTCTATGGAGAAACCAGTTGGTCATGTCAGAATTTTTTTTTTTTCATTTCTTCCTTTGGATAAAACAAGCACAGGCCTAAACACCTACTCTACTGCACCAACCCCAACCCGACCATCAGAATCTCCTATTAATGAAGTAAGCCTCTCAACCATTTTTATCCACCCTTAAACCATCTTTTTAGATTAATCATACCAATGTAGTCATTTCACAATATTATAGTAGCAAAATGACTGACTTCTATTCTTGGTTTATACTAACAAAGAAGATGCCAGTGTGCAACCTGCAAATGTTGTGCTAAAATGTTTTTGGTGAACAAAGAAGATGCCAGTGTGCAACCTGCAAATGTTGTGCTAAAATGTTTTTGGTGAGTAAGGTCATACATACATCATATGTACAAACACGTTCTTCAAGTTCAAACTAATAATTACTGATTCGAAATATAATAAATCACCTGCACCAACAAAAGATCCATTTGCAATGACTTCGTTTCCTTGACCGCTCAATGTGACTCCAACATTCAGCAAGGTACCACTTAAAGCTGTGTACATAGAGGCCATTTGCAGAATACTAGCCTTTCGTGCTGCTCTTTCTGACTGAAATGAAGTGAACCATATCATTTGTCATAAAACATTATATATATATATATATATATATATATATATATATATATATATAGCCTTTGTATATAACCATGACTTATAATATTCACAAAAGGCTTTATGTTGGAATGAAGTGTTCTCAACTTAAGAGATCAGCTTGATAAGAGGATTAACTTATCTTTCCGGACCAACTTAATAGATCATCTTAATAGAGGATAAAAATATCTTTACACCGTATCAGATCTAGACAAAAGAAGAAATTATTCCTATGTTGATACAAATGATTTTCCTCCAATACGTAGAAAATAAGACATAATTTAATGGTTTTGAGGATGTCGCCATCACGTCAAATGAGAGAAATGGGAAGCAACATTTTCTAATGAGTTTCCTGGAGCTTAACAATAGAAAACTGGTATGTTTTCCGAATATACATATTCTGAAAGGAAAGGATGAACTGTATTTGAGAATACCTCCAATACTCTGACACGAAGTTTCAAATCTCCAGATTCAAGTTGTTCCACAAACTCTTCTATTCGCTGGATTCTGTAGGGCATTGAGATAGTAGAATCTCTAGCCTGCAATACATATAAGCATAAGGTATTAAGAGAAAGTTAGTGAAAATGCCACAGAATCAAAAGAAACAAGGACAGGAAGTAATCATGTAAGTCCTGAATGCTTCCGGATGTTTTAAAATTGACTTCTTTATAAAAATAGGGATATTTTAGCAAATACCCACATTCAAAATGTATAAACTAGCATATACCCCTACTTAAGACAAACTAGCATATACCCCTATTCCATGTGAAACAGTCAAATTTTTGTTTAAAAGTGGGGTATAGCTTAAAATTTTAAATGTTCCGTGAAAAGAATAGGGGCATTTGCTAGTTTTTTTAATAGTGGGGGCATATGCTAGTTTATACATTTTAAATGGGGGCATTTGTTAAAATATCCCTTAATTGTATAATAATTACTTTATACGATTTTGTTTGAAAACCCTAAGTACGAGATGTGACAACTATTCATTGATCCAATTGATAGGTTTAAACGACCAGTCAACTGCCCACCATTTTCTGTTTTGACAAAGCAGATAAGTGGATGGACTTCTGTTCCTTCAATTATTGAAGTCTTTTGGCCAAGTTAAACAAGACTCTTCAAAAGTACCTTAACATTTCAAGTTTCACATGGAATAGGAGTATATGCTATTTTTTTTTAAGTGGGGGTACATGCTAGTTTATACATTTTGAATGAGGGTATTTGCTAAAATATCCCTACAATTAATGAGTATTGTTTCTGACCATGTTACCCCTGGTCCTTTGACATGGTATTAAAGCCATAGATCCATTTAGATCCAAGCCAAGTTGATCCACATTTTGTAAAATTCCTTTTTCTCTTTCATTTAGGGCCTTCTTTTCTTAATCTTTGTTCACTTTATCATAGGTTTTCTTCTAGTATTCCTCTTGGGTTTTTCCCTTTTCTCATAGTTGGTTCTAGTTTGCTCTTCTGTAGCTGAAAACTATTTCAATTTTCATGTATTATTGCTTTTCTTGGTGGTTGTTACTTCCCTTCTACAGCTTATGTCTAATTCCTCATCTTTCTGTTGGTTCTCAAAAGGGCTGAATGGAATATGAGGATTATGTAGCCAACCCAAAACTTTGGGATAAAGGCTTTTTTGTTATCGTTTCCTCGTGTTGTTTGTTATCCTGTTTCACTTTATGTTCTATTTTGTTTATCCTGGTTTCTGTTGTCAGTCTACTTTATCACTGTAGAAGACTAGGTGAAGCTGAATCACTAAAAGACCAGGCAAAGTGAAACTAGTTTGCCATGTCCAGGCAAACAGAAAAATTCTAGATTGGATCTGGAATCCAGAGCAATGTAGCAATGGAAGAATAACTGGAATTTTGGTTTAGTACAAAGAAGAATCCTTGTTCATACCAGAATCTCATTAAATAACACTCCACAAACTTCTGAAATTTATCTGGAGATTTCCCAGGTCATGACGTACTGCCAACTGGAATTCCAATTTGGTCATCTTAAGCTCTCCAACATATATATGTAGTACTTTTCTTTGAGTTTCTATAAATGAAAGCATTGGTTCTTCCTATGAGTTTTCCTAATCTATGGCGTTAGTGTAATCTATTCGTCTCGTATTCTCTGACCCCTTTTGATGAAATAGAAGAAGGTTCTCTTTTATTATTTCATTTAGAAATCAGTTGAATTTGGTCTTTTTTTTCTCCTTTCCTGTTTCTTGGATCAATATTACTTTTGCTTCGTATTAGCCTATTAGGGATTCAATCTTTTCTTTCCTGCATGACATAAAGATCTCCATAGAGCAAAATCTAGCACAATATCTTGTGTCAGAGTAGAACTGTAGAATCATAAAAATCTGAAAAAGAACTCCTCAACTGATACCAATAACTCTTCATCGTGGACTTCAGGATAACTCCTCAACAGAGGCCAATAACTCTTCATCGTTGACTCTGTTTCAAGGAATTGTATTTTTCACCTTTGACTCTCTATCCCTTTATGCGAAGATCTGGACCAAATGATTTGGCTTGTGTAAGTTGATAAGAGGTTTACCTTGTAGCCTTGTCCTTGAGCTCTTAATTCTATGATGTTTGGGTTTGGGTACTTAGCCTTCAAACTGGTTTCTTGCTCGGACCAAGTTATGATGACATGTACTCACTGACTCCTTTTGGGCATGCTATATTTTTTGTTGGCTGGGCTTTGTCATCCTATCTTATATGGTTTGTCATCCACTTAGCTTAGTATAAGCTTCAGATAAATGTATGAGTCAGTATATTATAATGCTTTTGCAGAAAATCCCTGTCTACATGTCAGAGCCTACATACAGAAGAATAAAGGTGAACCACCCCATTGGATACTCTCTTAGGCGTGCCATGTGGTTGCATTTGCCTAAGATGTGGTGCTAGTCCATTCCATCATGGACAGATGAGTAGATGAAATAAAATTACATTAGTAGTGAGTGGCACTACTAGTGTGCAAGCTTCTCACAATACCTGTTTTACACTTACTTTATGTACTATGTTAATATGGTAGCAGAATATGTGTCAGAAAGCTCCGGTTCAAGAATAACATACTAAAATGTCAAGTCAAAGGGAAGTACAAAGGAACAACATGGTTAGTAAGTTCAAATCTTTTAAGAAAGGAGGCTATAGACTGCACAATTACGACTATAACTGAAGTCATAAAAAGATTGGGGGGGGGGGGGGGGGGGGGGGGGGGGGGGTCGGGCATGGAAATGGGCAATCTTCCAGAGGTGCACCTAAATCAAGGCAGTATAGAGCTGAAGTAAGGTTCACATTATTGGTATCAGAATCTGTTTCGGACACATCTTATGAGCATCACTATCAGAGCTTTCGACAGTTTCGGTTTAGAGAAAGCCAAAAATAATAAGAAACTATTAAAATAACTAGAAAAATATGTGATGCGTTTAGGGGTAATCTTATTATTACTTGTTGGTTTTCATAAGTTTTGAATGGAATAATACTCTACATTGTTAATTTGTTCACCCGCAATATGCAATTGTTGTTCATTTTACTTGATTTTAGACAAAGTACCTTACAATATAGAGTTTTGGACAGAATAATGTTAAGATGGATAACTGTTAGGGTACTTTGCAGCTAAATACCATGAACTTCCAAACTGTACAACTTGCTCCCATAAACTTCCAAGTTTGCAAGTTGGTACCATGAACTATTGCTTCTTTGCAAATCAATACAATTAATAAGAGAGAGTTCATGGTATTAACTTGCAAAATAAGTGATAGTTAATGGTACTAACTTGCAAACTTGGAAGTTCATGGATAGCAAGTTGCAAAGTTCGAAATTTCATGATAGCAATTTGCGCAAGTGTAAAAGCTGACGGTATATAGTTGCAAATTAGACTATATATATATATATATATATATATATATATATATATATATATATATATATATATATTTTTAGACTATATATATATATATATATATATATATATATATATATATATATATATATATATATATCAACATGTTACAAAATGTTGATAAGATTTTCTTATCGACATTATATATATATATATATATATATATATATATATATATATATATCAACATGTTACAAAATGTTGATAAGATTTTCTTATCGACACAATGTAACTATTATCATGTTGAAGTTATATATATATATATATATATATATATATATATATATATAACTTCAACATGATAATAGTTACATTGTGTCGATAAGAAAATCTTATCAACATTTTGTAACATGTTGATATATATATATATATATATATATATATATATATATATATATATATATATATATATAAAAAACTTCAACATGATAATAGTTACATTGTGTCGATAAGAAAATCTTATCAACATTTTGTAACATGTTGAACTTCGGCATGACATAATCATTTCTGCCTATATTGTTTTTGTCATACTATCTTTTTCTTTTAATTTGATCTTTGATGACTTGAATGGAAAGAGAGAAATTTTCAATACTTGTCGGGTATCAGTAGGGGCCGGTATCAGATTGGGAGAAGCCAAAACGCTACAATATGGCCGATATGTATCAGTATCAGCCAATACTGCAAACCTTGAGCTAAAAGGAGAAAAATGATTCAAGTAATGTACCCCAAATTCTTGGGGCTTAGATGTTATTCTATTAGATGCTTTAGAGACAAATTGTGTCCCCTTAAGGAGATAAATGATCAAATCTACCTAATTATATATTGTACAGTGTAAGTACAAGACTTACAAGAATACTTCCTAAAAGACAAATTTTCCTTGGAACCTAAGAGATTAGCTAACACCCATGGCACAGTACATGTGATGAACTTGGTACAATTTTGGCATGAACCGTGGATGCCGATCCCTATGAGTCTATGACATGAGCTCCCCAGATTAGCCAACCATGTGTGCAGTTTAAGATGACCTTGCTTGAGAATCACCTAGAAAACCCTTGCAAAATACCCGAAAACTCAGCCACCAGCATGAGCTAAAACAAAATCGACATGGTACTTTGGTAAGGAGAGAATCGTGCAGCAAAGAGAAAAAACAGGAATCAAGTAATTTGAATCTAAATTATGGCATGACCTTATCGATTACTAATATGCCTTCACATGACTTTTCTTAGTGAAAAGAAACATAACTGAAGTGGTAGTAAAGCAACACATTGCTGTAAAATTCATCTAAGACACAAGGTTAAAAGGAAAAGTACTAGAGGACATACATCATTAGCTTGTCTTCTTATCTCCTGAACAAGTTCTGTTCCAATACGTGGCTTCTGTTTCGAATCTAGCAATTCCTGAATTTCCGTGAGAACATATATGCAGATATGAGTAGTTCATAAATATATGAGAGGGCATTTTAGAAACAACATAAATTTCATTTGATAAGATATGTTCCTTAAAAAATATATTTTAATGCTAAAACTGAAGGTTCTGGATATTCTGCAAAGCATACAACTCACCTGTGCATATGGTGCAGCAACTTTCACGAATGAAAATTCTGGATTTAATGTATAACTAATACCTACAAGGAAGCAAACACTGTCTTTACAAAAGTTCCTAGGATGATATGATACTATGCATTTATATTAATACAATGACACCTTTCAAAGAACTTGTTAGGAAAGACGAGTTATGAAATTAACAAATCACAACATGTGAATATGCTACCCACTCTTTAAATCTCCGGCAGAAGTGAAAATGTACATGTTATAAGTTACAACTTTATAGTCATGCCTTGATCAATACAGACATGTAAGCATTCTGATTCCTGGAGTTGCAAAGTAACATGTGTCGTATTTCAATGTTAACAATAGAATGTAAACATGTCAGCATGATTAAGTAGCTCAGCCATCTAAAGTGCACCTCCTAAGAAAGTTTAGTTTCAAAACACAAGTCCATCTTCCATGCTTGATATGATGTATATTTTCTGTAGTTTCTAAACAAAAAAGGGTACTGAAACAATTTTTATTTGAGTCAGATTAGTAAACACCACTAGACTAAGATTGCATCTCATTTCTTTCAGAAGTAGTTACTAAATTCAGGTTTTCCTTGCAGTTTTTATTGCTTTTGGTTGAATGGGCGTTTCATAATTATCATATTTAGAGTCTTCATTTCAGGTATAAATTATAAGGGTGTCAAAGCATCAGATTTCTCCTAGTCCAGTCTACCAGAGTCCATCACAGGATAAACAACCAGTAGATGACACCCCTCAGTCTACAACTACGACCAATTATGTTATTGTACTGAACTTAGTGATCCGACTTAATCTAATATAAAAACTGAAAGACCTACATACGTCCTAAGAGGTCAGAAGCTTGACTTCCATACTATACATTTTTGGATGAGCCTTTAGGTCCCTGTTTCACAAGCCTAACCTTGGTATTTCTAAGGGTTGTATCAGTCTACCAGATCCAATATGGTTCAAAGGAAAAACAAACCAAAGCAACCCAATTGGGTGATAAAAAAAAAATCAAAATGGAAAGCAACCCAATGCAAACTTGTACAATTCAAATCTCTTTCATATATCTTGCAATATTACTGATTAGCGATGACATCCAATACAGGGTAGCATAGATAAAGCAAAACTTCCTCTAACAATTCAATTCCTCCCAAGTAAATACATAATACTACTGATAATGCTCAAGTTCGAAAAAAAAAATGCTTACTTCAATAAGACCATATTTGTAAGTTAATATTGGAGTCTACAGATAAAAAAAAAAAAGGAGTATACAACAGGAATTAAAGCTAGTTTTGTTGATTTCAGAATAGCACCTTCAAGAGTAGAGAATGCCCTTATGACAAAAGTAAAAGTGCTTGGAAAACGGAATGGTTGATCTGTAGCTATTGCAAACAAATCCTGCAAAGATGTATTATATTTTCACAAACATATTATAAGACTGACAGTATGGCTACAGAATTTTTTGTTAAATTTGCTTCTTACTTCCCCAATTTCAGCAAAAGTCTGCTCCTGGTCTGGTGTCTGGTTTAATAGATTATCCAAGAAAAAATTTATTGACCTCCTCACCTAAAGAACTCATACAATCAGGCATCATCAGATAGTAAACCAAAGGTCCAAAGAGAAGAAATTGTAGGTTCTCTCTAAACCAGATGAAGCATAGTTTTTAGCATATAACTATTCATGGTCTCAGAGAAAAAGTTGACAGGGATACATACTGATGACAAATCTCCAGTAGGTTGAAGTGCTCCCAGATCAATGAGGCATTTCACAACCTGTATGTTAGTTTGTCACAGGTAACAAACATTTGTCACATCAGAATATGCTAGATTAAGAAAAATACACTATAATTTCTTGGACTGTAAATAGTGAACTTTGGCATTGTGCATAAGCCTGAAACAACCAACAAACGCCCAGCATCTACAGTTGAAACATCTAAATTACACACCACAACTCTATTTGTATAAAAAAAATATATATCATATGTTGTGGTTTCCACTTGCCTATGGGAACTTTAGTCCCACATTGGAAAACCACATATGTGTATATCTCAATCTAATAACTATGCTTGTATTGGCATATGCACATGGGGTGTGGTGGCCCATGTGGGGTGAGTTTCCTTAGAGGGATTAAGTTTAAACTTCAAAGAACAATCTTTGTTTTGGTCATTCACTTTGGAATCCTTAGGAGCTAAGCCCCGAATTGCGACTCGGACGAAGGGCTTGGGCTCGGGCTCGGACGAAGGGCACAAAGTGGCGCTTTGATGACACACTTTGCACTTCGCACGAATGCACCAAGGCCCTTATGCTCATGTGTTGCGCTCGTGTGCTCATTTTATGCGTGAGACATTATGCGGCGAGCATTATGCGTCTAACATGTATGCGGTTGGCGATATGCGGCAAGCCGCTATACGACCAGGTGTGTCGAGGGCATGGCGCCTGTGCGCATATGTTGCACTCGTTTTCTACGTGTGTCATTATGCGGCGAGCATTATGGATCTAGCATGTATGAGGTTGGCATTATGCGTCAGGCGATATCCGGCAAGGCGTGTATGCGGCTAGGCGGGTACGCGGCTTGCTTTCGGCACGAGGCGGCGCTGTCAGCGTGCGGCACACGGCCATGTTTGCGCATGTCAGCGTGCGGCGTGCTACGGTATTAGTGCATAAGGCACTGGCACGCATATTTTGTAGGATTTGGTCAATATGTGCGTATGTGCGCATGTCCATTCATATGCGCGCATAGGTGCAGGCTTGCTCTATATATAGAGCTTTACTTTCTTTATTTGAGGAGTTGGAAAAATTAAAATTCTAGAAAGTCTACGTGGCAAGAGCAGTCCTATGCGCCTACACTAGAAGGTCTATACGCCAGCAGCAAATTTTGAGTTTCCAAGTCTTCCAAAGGTGACCCAGAGCGTTCCAGGAGTTCATTAGCGAACATGCTGGTTCCTGGGGACAGATCGCATATAGGGTGAATCTTTCTTTGAGCTCTGGTGACTAGTTCACCCCAGCCAGAGTATGTGTTTTCCTCTTGTATGTTTGTTCTTTCGCATTGTAACGTCTGCGAACATAAAGAGAAGAGCATTTTTTTTCTGTTTAATGATGTATTTTACATTTTCTTTAAGTCAGTTTGTAACCTGTTCTATAGTGCTTCATTTGTGTTGGGTAGATAGTAAACTTTAAGTCTTACATAAGTCTCTATGCCTTCCTTGGATCTCTTCACTCTTTTGATCTATCTTCGAGACTAACAATCTCAAAGCAAGATCCGAATAAGATGGAGACCAACCATTCAAGCCTTCTCGATACAAGTTTTCACAAACTTGAGATGTTTGACGGTAAGCACTACAACATTTGGAAGAAGAAGATTTCTCTGAATCTTCAGCTTGTCAATGTTGGCTATGTGTTGATAGATCCTAAACCTACCATTTTCGAAGATGGAGGTGAAATTGTTGTTGGCATATCTAAAGAAGAGTATTACAAGTGGAAGAAAGACCATGACCTATGCAGGTTGTTGATTCTGAATGTTGCGAACGACTCGATGACGGAGTCCTACATCAAGGAGAAAGCTAGAGATGTCTGAAAATCTCTAGAGAAGCATTGCAAAACTGACGAGAAAATGTCCAAAATCCATCTCGTAGAAAAGTTCTTCACAATGCACTTTGAAGATGACAAATTGATGCTGTCACAAAAAGAATTTTTGAAACTGCAGCAGAAGCTGGAAGAAGAGGACATGAAACAATAAGACAAGTTCATAGTAGGTGCGATAGTCACCAAACTTCCTCCGGGCTGGATCAATTTCAATACAGACATGTACTACAAGAATATGGAAATCCAGCTCGAGAATCTCTTACACGGAAATTCATATTGAAGATGAAGCCAAAGGACAATTGAAGGTGGAGTCCTTGTCCAAACAGTTGGCCAAAGCCAATATGGTACATTGTGGTAATCACAAGGGAAGCAGAAAGCTCCCTACATGAACAAGAAGAAGGACGTTGACCAGCTGAAGGTTAAGTCGGTTCCTTTCAAGCCGAAGCCAAAGTCAGAAGTGACTTGCTACAACTGTGACAAGAATGGTCACTACAAGAAGGAATGCAAGTCCAAGACCAAACCGAAAGAGCAATGTGAGCTTAACCTAGTTGCTATGATTGCACAGGTTGAATCACATGGAATGGACACTGATTGGTGGGTGGACACTGGTACATCTTGCCACGTGTGCTCAAAGAAGGAACTGTTCACTAAGTACGAGCTTACTTATGAGAAGGTCTCTATGACGAACAAAACTCAAGCTGAAGTTCAGGGGATCGAGACAGTGGAGCTGAGGCTGACTTCGGAGAAGTCACTTATACTGGAGAACGTAAAGCACGTGTTGATAGTTGCCAAGAACATAATCTCAGGGAGTCTATTGTGCAAGACTGGCTTGAGGATGGACATCAATGCTGGTCACATGGTAATGTCCTGTAAAGAAGCATACTTCGAAAAGGTCTTTTGTACCGAAGGGATGTTCAAATTGTAGCTTGTAACTTCTGGAAGCATTAATACAATTTTTTCTTCTGGTTATTCTCTCGAATTATGGCATAATAGACTAGAACATGTGCATTGTAAAAGAATTAACAAGATGCCTAATCTAAGCCTTATCACCAAATGTGGGGTAAGGAGGTGAAGAAATGTGAAGTCTGTGCGCAGACGAAGATCGTCAGAAAGCCGTTCATAAGAGTGAACAGAAGTACAGATCTTCTGGAGTTGGTACACTTAGATATATGTGACTTCAAGCAATTCTCCACGAAAGCTGAGATGAAGTATTTCATTACTTTCATCAACAATTTCTCGAAGTATGCGTTCGTTTATCTTCTCAAGTCAAAAAACGAAGCATTCGAAAAATTCAAAGACTTCAAGGCTAAAGCTGAACGTCAAACCAGTCAACAACTCAAGAGACTCAGAAGTGATCGAGGCGGAAAGTATCGTTCCTTGGAATTCGCATCGTTCTGCAAAAAACATAAAATCGTCAATAAAACTACTGCTCCGTATTCTTCCCAGTCCAATGGCGTTGCAGAAAGGAAGAACATAATGTTGACAGAGATGATGAATTCTATGTTGTTGACTGCGGGTCTTCCAAAATACTTCTGAGGAGAAGCAGTGCTGACGTCTACATTTATTCTGAATATAGTGTCCTTCGCGACATCTGACATTATACCTCATGAACTCTGGTCAAGGTCAGACCCAACTTGAATATTATTCGAGTGTGGGGGTGCCTGGCATACGTGAAGCTTCAGGACATCAAAATCAGAAGCTAGGGATGAGTACCACGAAGACCATTTTTGTGGGCTATGCTGATAAGAGTAATGCTCGAAGGTTCTTTGATATCAAATCAAATCATATTATCGAATCTCGTGACGCGGAGTCCTCTGAAGACAAGTTCGCTAAGGACAAGAACATTGTTTTCGCATATGTTCTGGAGACCGTTGTTGGTGCCAAAGAAGTAAGTACTTCCAAGGAAGTTGCAATCCAAGAAGAAGTCGTAGAAGAGACAACATTTGAACCAGAAATCGCTGAGCCGTGAGCAAAGCGAGTGAGGAAGCCAAAGAACTTCGGAGATGAGTGACTTTGTTATCTATCATGTAGAAGCTGATCCGCTTACATATGATGAGACAATGAAGACCAGAGGCGCTATTTTTTGGAAGGAGGCTTTCAATGACGAGTTTGACTTCATTACTTCCAATAACACTTGAAAGTTGGTCGATTTACCTGAAGGAGCTAAACCCATCGGATGCAAATGGATCTTCAAAAAGAAGATAAGGCTAATTGAATTGTTCATAACTTCAAAGTCAGGCTGGTAGCTAAGGGGTTCACTCAGATGCAGTGGATTGACTACTTTGATACGTATGTTCCCATGACGAGGATGACTACTATCAGAATGTTGATTGTCGTGGACGCTATCCATAAACTGATAATTTTATCAGATGGATGTGAAGACAACATTCCTGAATGGAGAACTGACAGAGAAAATTCACATGCAACAGCCAGAAAGATTTGTCGTCAATGACCTTAAAGACAAAGTCTGCAAGTTGGTAAAATTTCTGTACGGCCTGTAGCAAGCTTCCAAACTATGGCATGAGAAGTTTGATAAAGTCAAATAGCTACAATATCAGTGAGACAGATAAGTGTGTTTACACCAAGCTCGCTGAGGGCAAAGGGTTTATCGTTTGTTTGTATGTGGACGACATGTTGATCCTGGGTACGGATCTAGGATGTGTCACGAAGACGAAAAAGTTTCTCTTGTCCAAGTTCAGTATGAAGGGCATGGGAGTTGTTGATGTCATCATGGGGATTAAGATAATCCGAATGAAAGCTAGGCTGGCTTTATCGCAAGCTTACTACGTGAAAAAGATGCTCACACGCTATGGATACCAGAATCTTCCAAGGATTTATACTTCTTACAGGTATGAAAGAAGCTGAAGCCAAATCTAAGAGAAAACGTCAGACAGTTGGATTATTCGAGCGTCGTCAAAAGCTTGATGTATGCAACGAAAGCCACCAAGCTTGACATAGCTTTCGTTGTAGGCATGCTGAGTCGGTTCACGAGCAATCCAGGTGTTGAACACTGAAAAGCTGTGAAGAGAGTGATGAGATATCTCAAGAGGACTCAGAAGTTTACACTACACTACAGTAATTACCCAGCAGTGGTAGAAGATTTCAGTGATGTCAGTTGGCGACTGCAGCGGTGGCATCAAATAACCTCTTCAATGGAAAGAAGAGGACTATGCAACTATGGCACATGGTACTGAATAATCGCATCAAAGGAGGCATCATTGCAGTGATTGATGTTCGGAGTCAGGAGAATCTGGCAGATCCGTTCACAAAGGGCCTCACGCGCCAGCTGGTCGAAGACACAGCAAAGAATATGGACTTGAAGGAACTCTGATATTAAGTTTGTACAATCCTACAATTAAGTTTATGCTATTAGTTCAAAGAGAAATCTACTAGGCATCTAACTTTTGGTTCAAGGGAAGACTACTGATTGGGAGAATATCAGGTACATTAGTTAGTCCTTCGAAATATTGTTGGGATAGTATCCCTCCACTGTAGTCTACTAATTGTTCTAATCATAGAACATGTCCTATGATAGGATAGCTATTAGCCTTAATGAGTTCTCGAGCATCGTATATGTCTGATGTGCTTTACAGGAAGTACGGGTAGCTGAGCATTACAAATGAGCGAAGCACTCCATGCTACAGTGGATGACACCAGCATGAGGTACCTTAATAGGGTAAAGCCTCGGTTTTGGGCCATGTCATAGCGGCGTAGCACCGCATATAGACAGGTAGCTAATGCTGAAGAATGGAGAGTTGTAGACAGCACTACAAAAAGGTCAGTGACCTCATGCTACTGTCGTATAATACCACGATAAGGTAAAATATGTCAAGTCTCAGCCTCAGGCCATGTTACATCAACATAGTATCGCAAAGAAGCGCAATGCTTCATGTTGAGTATTACAACACTACAAAGAGGCATGTGATCTCATGCTACAGTGGTATGACACCACAAGAGGTGGAACCTCGACTTTGTGCCATAACATAGCGGCATAGCACCTTAAGGAAGCGCAAAGCTTCATGCTAAAACTCCTAAAAAAAACTCACCTAAGTGTATGGGAAGAGATGTGGGACGTCTCTTGAGAGTAAACTTGTAGATACCCAAGATACATACACTGATAACAGGTCAACACAGGCCTTTAATGTGCGACCGAAGGCACAGCTGATGTCATATTGTGGGAGTCGGAAGAATAGCATCTATGGTGTAGAATTCAAAGCTTAGTCTATTCTTGCATCGTATTGTTGTTTGAACCATGCAGAAAGATTTAAGTCAAAACGACATCTATCCTAATGCATGATGGCAGTTAGTGTAAGGAACGCTCAACCATATATATATTGTGATATATGTGGGGGGATTATTGTGGTTTCCACTTACCTATGAGAACTTTAGTCCCACATTGGAAAACCACAGATGTGTATATCTCAATATGATACCTATGCTTGTATTGGCCTATGCATATGGGGTGTGGTGGCCTATGTGGGATGATTTTTCTAGAGGGATTAAGTTTAAACTTCAATGAACAATCTTCGTTTTGGTCATTCACTTTGGAATCCTTAGGAGCTAAGCCCCGAAGGGACTTAGCGACTCAGACTCGGACTTGGACTCAGACTCAGGCTCGGACGAAGGACGCAAAGTGGCACTTTGATGACACACTTTGCATCTTGCGCAAACTCATCGAGGTGCATGGCGTCTGCGCATATGTTGCGCTCGTGCGCTCGTTTTATACGCGAGGCATTATGCAGTGAGCATTATGCAGCTGGTATTATGCGTCTGGCATGCATGCAGCAAGCATTATGCAGCTGGCATTATGCGCCGTGGCGATATGTGGCAAGACGCTATGTGATAAGGTGTGTATGCGGCCATGCACTATGCACTAGGAACCAGGGCCGGCCCAAGGGGTTGGGTTGTCCTAGCCAGAACTAATTTTGGTTGCCTCTTGCCCTCGAATCCAAAAAGAGAGGATACCGTGTTCGGGAGTATTTATCCCTGGAATTGACAGCGAGTGGGGTTTGCGGTGGCATCAAAGTCTCCCGTTCTGGCAGCGACGTGGAGCCCGGATTTCGAGTTCCTCTCCCAACTCTTAAGCTACTCGAGGCCTTTTGAGTATTAACTCAAGATATGGACATAGGAGATTGGCAAGTTCAACCGACTAGAAGGAGTTGGGGTGGACCGTAAAGGCTTTATTGATGGAGAACTGGAGACTTAGGGGCATGTTGGGTTGCCCTAACATGGAGGTTGCCTAAGCCTGATGGCTTGTCTGGCTTATCCCAGGGCCGGCCCTGCTAGAGAAGTAACTTGCGGCAATAGAAGTCCTATGCACCTACACCATAAGGTTTATGCGCCAACAACAGTTTTTGAGTTTCCAAGTCTTCCAAAGGTGACCCGGTGTGTTCCAGGAGTTCATTAGCGAACTTGTTGGTTCCTGGGACATATCGCATATAGGACAAATCTTGCTTTAAGCTCTGGTGACTTGTTCCAGCAGGAGTTTACTTTGTGTTTTCCTCTTGTATGTTTGTTCTTTCTCATTGTAACATATGCAAACGTAAAGAGAAGAACAGTTTTTCTGTTTGTTGATGTATTTTACATTTTTTTAAGTCAGTTTGTAACATGTTATATAGTGCTTCATTTGTGTTGGGTAGAGAGCAGACTTTAAGTCTTGCATAAGTCTCTACGTCTTCCTTGGATCTCTCCACTCTTTTGGCCTATCTTCGGGACTAACATCATAATCAGGCCATGGATTGGACTTGTGAAGTATCGACACTAGTACTAGCAATTTCAGTTTTGGGCTGTCTGGGCTTCTATCTATCTAAAAGAAATAAGTATATAAAACTTGATACTAGTCCTTGCAGAGTTAATAGAGTCGAGCCTAGTTGAGTACTTGTCAAGCTTTACTAGTTGAGTTTATTCACAAGCTCACAAGCCGGGCTTCCATGTTTAGCTCAGCTGCCAATGAAGCTGAGTCAAGCCGACTCAAGCTTTTATCGAGTTGAGCCGATCTCGCAAGCAGCTCTGATTCATTTGCATCCCTAGATATAAGTAAACTAAATGAAATATCCTAGATGTCATAAAAAATGCATGACATTATATCTAATGAAATAATTATACCAACCTGCATTTTGGGTGAGATCGTATTAAAATAAGATATTTATATGCAACAATAAAACAATAATTTGAACCTACTCATCCATATACAAGACTACAACAAAGTAAAAGCTACCCATCATTCTCTTTGAGTTGTTCAACCTTGAGGTGGTGCTTAAGCTCAAAATCGAGGTTACCAGAAATGGAGAACCTACGAAGGGGGGAAGAGCTTAGAAAGAATGAAAAAGGAAGAAACACGTGTTGTATTCACATAACAACTTAGTAGATAGTCCCCAGCATAGAACATGCATGCATGGAACATATGTTAGACATCGCCACAATAAAATCAAAAAAGCAGATAGGTCCTATGGACACCCTGGTTGTAGGGTCAGTAGAATGGGCAGGATCGGTGCAGATCAAGCACACCTAAACTTCCAACAAAATGGATAAGCTAGCAAATGAGTTAATTCTTCATTTATAATCCTTTGATTAATTCTTGTTTAACATTAACAATTGCTCATTAAGGAGATGGGTTTCACTAAAAACAATGCTGCCACTTTGATCTCTCTTCTTTATATTACGAAACCTTCAAAGCAAAAAGATATCACTTTGGTTATCTAATATTAATCTGTAAGAACAAACGTCCAGTATATGCAGAGAGAGAGAGAAACAATAATATACCTTATTTACATCCTTTTCATAGATTGAATAGAACAAATCAAGCAATCTCTCCCTGGTGAAGGTTTTTATTTCGCCCATCATTCCAAAGTCATAGTAGATAAGTGATCCATCCGTATCAATAGCAAGATTACCAGGATGAGGATCAGCATGAAAGAAGCCAGTCTTTAATATCTGAAATAGCAGTAAGACAAAAAACGCTAACAATGTTGAGGATCAGCATGAAAGGAGAAGTCATTAATTTCGGAAGACATGAACCCCAACCCTCCCCCCCCCCCCCCCCCCCCCCCCCCTCCCCCCCGATCAACTAAATGAGTTAAAAGAATATTACGGAAGACATGCACTCTCCATAGGAAAACACACAATGACACAATTGTATCATAAATTTAAAATTTGAAGGACGAAAAGTCCTCTAGGACTGCTTTCATTCAGCTTGTTGGACTGCCTTGGAGATGAATGCAAGGCTTCCAAACAAGATTGTCTCCCATTGAACCTGATTCCTAGTCTAGAACAGAGAAACCCCTGGTTAAGCTTAACTACATAAATTGACCATGCTGTAACCAAGAATATACATAAAAGGCTCGTAAGCTTTCATGCTAGCACCCTCACATAGCACAATGACTTCTTTGACGTAAGAATCATGCTTCACGAAAAAGGCCAAATTAATAAAATGCCTTAAAGGATGGTGAAAGGAAGAAAACTATTTATATAGCACATTCTCCTAAGAAACACTCAAATGAAATGAGGATGCCAATATATAGCTAGAAACTGTTAACTTGATTCATTCCAAAAAAAATGAAGAACCTCTGTACCTGAATCAAGTATGACTCAATTGCACGCGAAGCAATCTGAGAACGACTATAGCCCCGTGCATCTATCTGGTCCACGTTATTTATTTTTATGCCTGCTCGATAAATGAGTCATATAAAACAGCTGACGGTAACTGCATGCTTATACATTTTAGGCTTCAAAAAAACTTCAGTAGGAATACAGTATTGCTAACCTGGAACATACTCCAACGTCAAAACCTTCTTAGAAGTATAGTCCCAATATATAAGCTACAAATGAAGTAGATTATACATTACATTCCCACTAAAACTTCAATATACCATGTCTGTTAATCATCCAACATTCTTGTATTTTTTTTTAAAAAAACTACAAAATGACACTTTAAATATAGTCGGTGCAAGAACATACAGGTATGCGAACCCACTTTATGTTCCGATAATCCCGACGGAATCTATCAGCATTCTTTCCTTCATTTATATAATCAACTTCTTCATACAGAATCCTGAAATTGGCAAGATGACAAGCGTTCCATTTATTCAGAAGAAAAAAAACCTCCTCATATTTAAGGAAAAGAAGTATTTGTTATAAATTCTTCTGGAACTGATTATAGATGAATGACAAGGACAAAGGTCTGGCGGCTTGAAAGATTCACACTATTATGCCTACATTACAATCACTCCCAGCAGCATGAGGTCAGCATAAATGATAGAGAATAGGAATCATACAATTCAAATATAGTATAATAACTACATGTGTTTGTGCAGAATCCAGCAGGCCGTAGAAAACTTACCTCCTACTAATTAATCATCTAGATCCACCATACGTACTACTAGTCAATTCGACCTAGTCATAGTAAAGGGACCAATCCACTAATAGTTTTACTAGTTTAGGTTTGATTTAAATAATATACACTTTGTTCACCTTTAAAGTCAGACTACCTTGTACGAGTCCAAGATATACTAGTAACTGTGTCAAGCCAAGTCAAGCTTCCTTATTTCATTACAAGTCATACTTGCAAATAAAACTCCTAAACAATTAAAGAAAGAAATTAAGCTTTGGCATGCAATCATTTGGTAGAGCGTTACACCTTTTCGGAGAAAGATATACTAGTAATTGAGGTATTCATAGTCTGAAAATCTTGGACTATTGGATTACTTACGCATGAAGTAGGGGTAGTACCTAAAGACCAAATAGGACAACTAAAAGCTTGGGAGAGAAAATATAGTGACAAGGGAGAGGTAACTGTTGATGATGAGCCCCCACAAACTCCACATACATCTTCAAAATTGCATTCCCCGCCACAGCAGCATCTGCAACACCGTTTGTTACCTCCACAACAACACCATGGAAATTGCAGCCTCCACAATTTACCCCATAAATGTCACCCTCATTGTACAACCTTCATAATAACCAAAACAAGCCTAGGAAATCATGGTACAGCTTAAATTTCCAGGGTTGTGATAGCCTTTGGAGATGTTGTTATTGACATGTTCAAAAGGTCTACGGACAGCCTCTTCAACAAGATCATGCTGTAAGAAAGTTTCACCGTATACTCTGATATCATCTAAAGATGCTGAGTTTACCAGCTTCTTCGATAATCAAGATCACCGATCGAGTTGAATGTTTATTGATGGTGCATGAATATGGACTTCTGCAATTAATTTTGCCTCTTGATGTGGTCTTGAATTTTGTCTTCTTGTTTCAGAAGATGTTTGACAAACAAAATTGACAAAATTCTGGAGCATGGTGAGATTCTTTGCTTTCCCCTTTGGACGTGGAAATTTTGTAATACATTTGTTCACCAGGAGTGAACTTTTCCAAGCAAGGTAGATCACGGGGACCAGTCCTATGTATTAATACTTTTAGAAAAATTAATGTTGTATAAAGTTTGTTTTAAGTCATATTTCAAGTTATATTAGCAATAGTCTCATGCTGAGTCAAGTTATATTTAGTCCATGCCATATCGGGAGTAGCAATCCTAACCAATTGAGAAAAACACAATTCTTTATCTCAAACCATAATTTATACTTCTTGAGTATTAAAGGCTAGGTTGTTGAATCAAGACATTGTCGTGTATCAATCCGCTGAATTATCCTATCGCGCATCTAGGTTACATTGTTCAATAGAAAATTTGGGTGGAAATTGGCATAATCATGCATATATGGATAAATTGGGAATATGAGCAACAATAAGAATCATAATAAAGCATCAAGTGACAAGTTTATCACGAAGTTGACGTTTAAGAGAACAAAAAATATATTATTTGAATTACATGATGGTATTATTCATGAATATATATCATTTCATCGATAAGAACTTATATGTTGATAATCTTTGAGTTAACATTCAAAAAGGTGCTCTCTAGCATGCTAATTTCTAAACAATGTACAATGTTTTGGAATAAAACAGAAGTGGATACCTCGTCCAAGAAAGGACCCAAAACAAATTGAAAAGGTTCAAGAAATCCAATGAAGAAAAAACACGAAAAATAGAAATATTGCAAAACTTTCCTTTTTTGGCAAAAATCAGTTGCTTTTTGTTGAAGTCTTAGGAGATCCTAGATGCTATCTTCAAAGATGTTGAATGTCGTTATTGGAGGGAGATGCTCATCTCGAGGGTGGTTCGCTGGATGAGAGTTATTTAGAATAAAGAAGTTGAAAGAGTTTTAAGGATTATGAGTATATAGGTCAAGTTTTAGGCTTGTAGGGTCAGTCATAAAGACCATTAGCTTCCAAACAACTAATGAGAAAGACTGTTAAAAAGTCTAGGAAGACCAATGTGGCCAAATCCATAAACACCTAGGCATTTAGGAGACTGCTCTTTTACCTAGATGATTCCTGAAACATAAGTTTTACACACACACATATTTAAAGATTGAAGTGTTTGCAATAGATTTAGAAAAAGTAACGAAATTAAGAGAAATACACCATTCAAAAACCTAAATTAGGTGAACTAGAGTCATTCCACTACTAAAAGTCTAAAACTAAGTACTTCTATATGCAAGAGCATATTTACACCTTTTGTAATATTAGACAAGATAAACATTAACTAAAGAACAATTACACAAAACAACACAGACAGTGCAAAACAGTTCATAAAAGACGTTCTACATTTTGAGAGGTTAGTCACACTTATAGAGAAAAAATATATATAACTAGCTAGCAAAATTCACATTGAAAGAGGTTTATCGCTTGATAAATGTAATAAATCACAAAAAGGGAGAATAATATTATAATAGTGCCAAAACAAAGCAATTGTGACACAACCTTAAATTAACATAAAAGGGAATAAAAAAAGAATAAAAAAGTAAATAAGAATAAGAAGTACAAAGTACGAAGAAATAAACAAAAAAAGTAAAGTTTAAGAAAAATAAACTATACATGCCCTATCAGCACATTACGACAACTTGAGGCTGATGGCAGAGTCAGAGATTGGACAGAATGTAAACGGCACGCACTCCAACAATGTAAACAACAACCATTCCAATAGATTATATGATGAGAAGAACCAAAGAGATGAATGCTTCTCTCCCTATTGAAGTTTGGGAAGTAGGATCAATCAAGGTTGCACTACCGGTATCAGCATTGGTTTCTTTTTCTTTCTTATGAGTAAAGATATCAGTAATTTTGGCAGATTCGACTGATTAGGATCGGAGTTTCGGTTTTCTTGGTTTCAGATGTTAAAAGATAATAAAAATATATTTAAAAACTAGAAAAATATTTGATATACTTAGGTATAATCTATTTTTTTTAGAGTTTTGAACAAAATAAATATTCAATATTGTTGAATTCTTCACCTACAATAGATAGTGTTAATTTTACTCGCTTTTAGACAAAGTACCTCCATAATATATAGTTTTGAATGAAATAATATTAAGGTGTATCAACATTGTGAATTTATAGTATACAACTTTTCAAATGGTAATGGTTACAATTTGTTGAAAAGAAATTTTATCACCACAATAAATCATTGTGTCAACATTATTTTTATTACGTTTTGTCATACTTCTCTTCTTTTTTTCTTTGTGAATTGACCAGGAAAAAGGCCGGAAAGTCGGCATCGGCCATCACGCATTGGTGCGGATTAGTATCAGATTGGACATGCCAAAACCGATACGATATTTGGCAAATACGTATCGGTATAAACCGATACTGCGAACCTTTGGATGAATAACCTCTCAAGATGGACAAAATCATCAACTTATGTTATTTCCACCCTCATTAACTTCAATTTTGTATGAAAAGGAGTACATAAAGGTTTTTATTGTTTTGACGAAACAGGTGTACCATATATGTATTGCATGCCCCCAAGTTCACTTATATTGTGACCCTTATACTCACCAAATGTGTACAAAGACAACAAAGGGATAAAATTGAAGTGGATAGCCTAAGAAGACCACTTTTCTTCAAAGCGGCCAGGAACTTGTGAATGCCTAAACAATACCTAGGCCGACCACCTTGACAATATTGCCTAAAAGTCGGGTTTCAAGTTAACCCAATAATTTTGTATCAGTGATACACCATATGGGTGATATGTATTATTCAATCAGAGAAGTGTTTCAACAGATAAATTACCCCGTATGTATTGTTCGATGCATCTATCTTTGATGCTTTATAGATTTTCTCGGATAGTATCAGCAGATACATATTATGCATCATAAGATACTGACAACAAAAGTTAAATAGTTAAAACTGAATAAAACCATTGACATGGCAAAGAAAAAACAAACATCTCATTTTGTACTTCATCAACACTCTAATAACATTTTCAAATAATTGATTAATCCTTTAATTAACAAAATTCATGAATACTTTGACCAGATCAACGATCTTAGGAACGACAAATGGAGATGATTACTTCGGTTAAGCATGCCTGAATGACATAATTTAGAAGTAAAAACTAATGAGCAGAGATTATTACTTACTTTGAACATTCATCATATACACCTAACCAATCTTTTGTAGGACCTCCAAACTTTTCACTTCTCTGAAAATACTCAGCTATTAACTTCAAGTTTCCTGGAAAAAGAAAGCATAATATTTTAAGCACTAAATCTAGAGATTGTAAACTCACGTAACAGAACAGCAGTGCAGCAACAACGCTGAGTAGAATATTGCTGCAAGGCATTGGGGGGTTGAACTACGGACATTGGAGGAATTATTATGGAAATTCGGGCCAGGAGAAGCAGGGAGGAGTTATGGTTTAAGGAGGCACGGGTCCGTCTTGCAGCGACAATGTGGCATGTGTGGCGAAAGCGAAACATGCTCATATTTGAGGGCCTCACTACCTCCTATGTGGGGATTTTACAATGTATTTACATAATATTGGCTTTGATGTGGCTGCTATGACACCCCCCGGGGGTTTGACAAATGTTTGCTTTGTAATATATTTTTTGATGAATGAATGAATTTACCTACGTTTCCTATATATATATATATATATATATATATATATATATATATATATATATATATATATATATATATATATATATATATATATATATATATTTTTTTTTTTTTTTTTTTTGGAACCAGGTAAATTGTTTCTGGAATCGTTCCCACTGGGATTCGAACTCCTGACCACTCGGGCCGCATGCATCTCTCTTAACCACTAGGCTAGAGGTCATCTGCATATATATATATATATATATATATATATATATATATATATATAAAGTCCCCTGCCGAAGTCCCCTGTATATATATATATATATATATATATATATATATATATATATACAGACTTCGGCAGGGGACTTTATATATATATATATATATATATATATATATATATATATATATATATATATAGGGGACTTCGGCAGGGGATCCCCTCTCCCCGTATCTGTTCACTCTGGTGATGGAGTACTTCACTTGTCTGATGGACCTGGCGGTGCATAGTAGGAAGATTGTCCCTCTCTTCAGGCTGGTAAATCCGGTGGTGTCCCACTTGATTTATGCTGACGACCTTTTGGTGCTTCTTCAGCCTTCTATGCGGGGTATGCGTGCGCTTTCAGATATTATGGAAGAGTTTGGACGATTGTCCGGACTTCAGCTGAATAGGAAGAAGAGCAGAGTTTACTTCAACTCGACTTGCTCTCTCAAGGAGGAAAGGGCTTTTGCGCTGGGAGTTGAGAAAGGTGAGCTACCGGTTAAGTATCTGGGAGTACCTTTGACGGTGAATTATGCTAGGGACCAAGACTGTCACAGCTTGGTGGAGTTTACCCAAAGGAGAGTGGAAGGCTGGCAGGCAGCTGGACTATCTTTTGGGGGTCGCATCGATCTAGTGAGGTCGATCATTTCGGGCATTGCTATGTTCTGGTTGCAGTCGATAAAGATTCCGGTGGCCACCATCCGGAAGGTGGAGAGCATATGCGCAAATTTTATCTAGCGAGGGGGTATGCATGCGATAGCCTGGGAGAAACTCTGCCGACCTAGGAAGGAAGGATGAGTGGGGTTGAGACCTCTTCTTGCTGTTAGGGAGGCCTCGGGGGTGAAGATGGCTTGGCAGTTCATCAAAGGCGGCTCCCTTTGGGCAGATTGGATAGCTAGCAGATACTTGAGGCGGACTAATTTCTGGTCCTGTAGGATTGATAACAATTTCTGTCCCTTTTAAGGCTATTCTTAGATGCAGATCGGTTCTTCAGGCCACTATATGCAGGATCATGAAAGATGGAGCTAACACCGATCTTTGGCTCGACCCGTGGATGGGTAATGGTTCCCTCCTGGAGACCTTGGGAGCACAGATGGACAGAGAGGCGAGTAGAGGGCTGAAGTGCAATCTGATTATCAGGGATGGAATCTGGAGACCTGAGGACTATCGGTACACTGCTCAGTTTGGAGAGAAGATTCGTCGGGTCACCATTGATGCTAGCCAGCAGGCAGATTCCTGGAGTTGGGCTGCTCCTGGGGTGGATGGTGGGGCAGGTCCCTTCCACTTCAAGAGTTGCTACAATCTGGTCAGGACCTGTCACGCCCCGCTCCCGTAGGAGCGATCGTCCTCGCTAAGGCGTGATGCCGCACGAGCCTAGATTGCGCTCGTGCAAGGCGGGTTCCATAACGGCCGATTACAGCGGCGGCGACGGGATCGTCGCACAGAAGTCTCAAGCAGAAACATTGAACACGCAGCGAAAATTTAGAACGAAACACAAGTTATTCAAAAGAAGCCCTTTATTGATATTGAAACAACGATTACATTCGGGACACAAGGCCAGATTTACAATCACTCAATTACACTCGTCTCACATTACAAATCACTCAGCTCTCTCTCATCTCTCGATTTCTCTGATTGAGCCAGCGGAAGCTTCGGAAGGCGATGTCCATACATTATGTCCCGTATAAGTCTTTGACTCCACGCGGCCGCACGCTTCGAATTGCCAAGGAACTCAATGCCTCGACGCATCCAAGCGAGCCCCGCACCACGAGCTTCTACCTGCGCCTGCACATGAAAACTATGTGGGTGTCAGTACTCAACTGTACTGGTGGAGTGAGCTCCTCGCCCACCCATACAAAACCAACACGTTTTATTCTACTTTGTGCAATACAAGCCCCTTTACGATTGTCTTTCTAGTCTTGTCTTAAGATCGATTTTAGGACCGACGCCTTGGTCTATTTTATGTCTCTAAACCGCCACCGTGCCTTTACACTAATAACGTACACCGCTAGACCTTCTCGTTCCAATAACGTCAACTTATCGTCTCGTGCTTGCCTTTCGTGCCATACTCTGGGACGTAACGACTCGGTCGTGCAATGAACTCGATTCGTGCATTAGTATCACTGAGGCAGTGCCTCCTCGCTTAGTCTTGCCTATACTCGTGTTGTGACAACGCGGCCGTGCCTCACATCTCGAGGTCGTGCCCGACAACTTAACATAACTTAACCAACTTGCCCTACGGCCCTTCCAGACTTAACTCGAAACGTATAACCCAACTTGTGGAACCGGTGTTGAGAAATCAAGCACGACGTCGTATCTCGTGCCGAAGTACGTGTCTTTACGTATAGCCGAATCGTAGGCTTTATAATACTTTAGGTGCAACCGAGCACACATTTCACCATTCAACGCATGCCGTGCTTACACTTCCTTTGTTATGACCGACACCGTGCATGCGGATTCGCCGCTTAGCACGCCAATTATCTATATGAAAGGCCACTGGTGTAGTGCCCCGCTCCCGTTGGGGCGAAGCACTATGTAATAGGCTCGTGCCAAGTCAGACATGATCGGGAACATAGATGGCTAGTCTGACTCGACGACGAGTTTGGATACAAAAACCATGGCATCAATAAAATCGATTTGGACGAGTGATATGAGTACCGTTCCAACTAATGGATCGACTACTGTTGGAATAAGTCCTAGATGCGGTAGGCGGCGTCTTGGCGAAGGAACTCTAAAGGGAGCGACGCAACCCGTCTGCCGTTGGTTTTATTGGTTTTCTTGGCTTTCTGAACGTATTGTTGCGTGGATTTGATAGTGTGCTTTCGCGTCGATTTCTGAATGCGTCCTTGAGAATTTCGAAGGACGGATTGAAGGAAGGGTTCTAATTCGATGCTCGTGCCATTGCAGGAGTTCGTGTAACTGACGCTTGACCGTCGCGAAGCGTTCTCCTACTCTCGGCGCAATCTCCTTAGGTGGGTGGTTCTTCGGCCCCTTCTTTTCTACTCCTTCCCGCCAACTAAATTCTTAAAGTTCAACGTTCAAATCGATGATGCTAACGGGATGTATGCTTGCCACTAAGATCAAGAGCTCGGGATAATATATCAACCTAGAAAAGTAAACTCTGAATCGATAGGTTCACACTAAGAAAGAGATAGACTATATTTCATGCCATGCAAAACACAACTATGAAAACCTTGGTGGCGGTACATTATGCCTCGGAGAATTTGGTGCCTACGGGATGCTAAATCAGAACGTACGGTTTCGGGGGAAAGGACCCTTGCGCGAGTAGGAATGATTATGTGATTTGATAATGGTTACGCTATGCAATTTACTTCATACATATATAACTGTTCATACATTCGCATGGTCAAGGACGACTTGTGCACAAGGTGAGCTTTCCTCGAGACGGTACCCGGGGCACTGGGACCGAATCGGCCTAGGAGGAAATTATGAAAATCGTGCTTCGGCGCGAGGCATTGCGAGACCTCCAGTTAGGCTCGCTACCTGGACTGGAGGGCGCGTCGCAAGGCTACGTAATCGTCCTTCTTGGTGTCGATATCACCAATGACCGCATATAGGATAGATTGCATGCTCACCTATTGTCTTGTGCAGGTGGTAAGTATCATGTATATTTTGTGCAGGAAAGGAGCACGGCCGTGGTAAGAATGCCTTTAAATGGGTTATGTTGTTATCGTTTAAAATGTGCCTTCGATATGAACTGCAACTCATATAGTTCTAAATAGAAAGATCACTTCGTATGCCTGAATCCTTAATAAGCAGTGTCGGTTTAGACGAGTGGGTTCGTCCCATCCACTAGCAAGTGTGCTAACCCCCAACTCCCCAGGTAACGAGCGTGCTGCGGGAGCTCGAGACTAAGCTGGAGCTGAAGAACGGGAGGCGGCACGAAGCTCTCCTATTTTGAAGTATTTTGATGCCCAATTCAGACCGGAGGCTTTTGTTCAAATGTATAAAGGGGCATGAATGTATGGAACGCCGAAGATTATTTCAAGGCGTAGCTGTCGATAGCTTTCTTTTGTATTTCAAAGATGTAGCCGCAACGGCATATGTAATGTAAATATGACCTTGCACATATTTTGCAAGTTTATGAATGAAAAGCTAAGTTTCTTCCTATGCTATTTTTTCAACTCTCTGCACTGTTTAATTTCAACGCGTCGAGCCTAAAAGAAATTTCCAAGCGCACATCCTTGCCTTGTGCAAGTCTATCAAAGACTTGTACGGCATCACGTCCCGACCCGTGGGGATCGATTTATATCGAGTCAAGGCGATGGCGACCGATTCGGCGAGTCGGGGCGTGACAAGTTGGTATCAGAGCACGGTTCACACCTCGGACCTTCCAAATGCTTTCTTAAGATGATGCCGTTGCGATTTTTCAAAAAACTATGCTTTTCGACATATGCGGCCTGAAATAATCGTTCCATACACATAAGCCCGTAGATATTTTGAGAATACTAACGGGTTTGCTCAATTTTGTAGGAATGACGGAAAGACTGGGTGTCCCCACATTGATTAGCACCGATAGCACCGAAGGTGCGACGCCTAGCGAATCGGCCATGGAGCGACTACTACGCCTCATGGAACTCCAACAACGTCAGTCAGAGATGCAGCAACGACAGCTGCAGGAACAGATCCAGGCCCAAGTCAGCGCCCAACAAAAGCAAATGGACGCCCTGACCAGGATCGTGAGCACCATAGCGACGCAACAGAACTCGACGACCGTCATGTTCGAGGAAGAAGTACAAGCCGAAAAGACAAAACATGTGTCTTCCTCCTCCCTGCTCAAGATGACCAAGTTTAAGAAAATGAACCCGCCGGACTTCAACGGTCGAGCAGAACCTGACGAAGTCATGGGGTGGCTAGTGAAGATTGAGAGTCTGTTCACTCTCCTCAACATCAAGGGGTCCAAGAAAGTCGGGTGCGCAGCGTTGCAGCTCAACTTGAGGGCCTACGACTGGTGGGAGGCGAAGAAACAGGAACTCCAAGGGTCCAACCCCAGTGCCAAGATCTCGTGGGAGACATTCAAACGGGCCTTCCTCGAACAATACATCCCTCGTGCCCTTCGTCGACAGAAGGAAGAGGAGTTCATGTCCTTAAAGCAAGGAAACTTGTCCGTTGAAGACTACGACGCGAAGTTCGCAAAGCTAGCGAAGTTTGCCGGGGCTTTTCTGCCGAACGCAGAGGCGTGGTGCGAGCGCTTCCAGCAAGGCCTGAATGAAGATCTGCGTCGGGATGTCATGAACCAGAGATGCCAGACGTACAGGGAATCATATAACGCCGCTCTTGATATGGAGCGGGTCTTCGGTCGAACGTCGCAGAAGGGCGGATCAAGCATCCGCAACAACTTCAACAAGCGTCCTAACGACGCGGGAGGATCTGGTGCGCCAAAGCGCCAGAACACGACCGAGTATCGGGGGCCTCACCCAGGCGTACGATGCCATCGCTGCGGCAAGATGGGACATCTGGCGGTCGACTGCCGAGGGGGATGCTTCAAGTGTGGCCAGCTAGGTCACAAGGCGGTAGATTGTCGAATGGGGAGGGCGAACCAACATCCACCAAGGGACGTCCAGAGCCAGAACAGGGCGCCTCCCGCCCATGGCGCAAACGCGGTGCCCGTGAACCCACAAAATCGCCAAGGGGCGCAAGGCCGAGTCTACGCACTAACGCGGGACGAAGCCTATGCGTCCGACACTGTCGTGACAGGTATACTACTCTATAAAAATTTGCCTGCTAGAGTATTGTTCGATTCGGGTGCAACGCATAGTTTCATATCAGCCGACTTTGTAAAAGAAAATGAATTACCTATGCAACTTTTAGATATGAATCTTAGCGTTAGCACTCCATCGGGAGTAGACATGCCTGCCACTCATATTTGTAGGGACGGTTACATATGCATCGGAGGGAGGAATCTATCCTTGGAAGTTATCGTCCTCGACGTCAAGGAGTACGATATAATCCTCGGCATGGATTGGTTGGGTGCATGCCACGCAACGATTGAGTGCGCGGAGAAGAGAGTTGTGTTCCGCCTTCCGGGCGAAACCGAGTTCTCCTATTCGTGCGGAGCAGCATCAAAGTCGGCAATGGTGATATCGGCGATTTCGGCAAGGCGTATGTTGCATTCTGGGTGCAGCGGATACCTAGCATCAGTTCGAGACACAAGAACGGAGATTGCAAGCACGGCCCAGACTGAAGTCGTGGCAGAATTTCCTGATGTGTTCCCAGACGAGTTGCCAGGGATGCCGCCGGACCGAGAGATAGAATTCAGCATCGACACCTTCCCGGACACCCGACCGATATCCAAAGCACCCTATCGAATGGCGCCGGCAGAGCTGAAGGAACTGAAGGCACAACTACAAGAGTTACTGGATCGCGGATACATTCGCCCTAGTGTCTCCCCGTGGGGTGCCCCAGTGTTGTTTGTGAGGAAGAAAGATGGATCGATGCGGCTGTGCATCGATTATCGGGAACTCAACAAAGCCACGGTACGAAACAAGTACCCGTTACCGAGAATAGATGATCTGTTTGACCAGCTACAAGGGGCGACGGTGTTTTCCAAGATTGATCTTCGCTCAGGCTACCATCAATTGAAGATCAAGTCCGAAGACGTGCCGAAGTCCGCCTTCCGAACCCGATATGGTCACTACGAATTTCTAGTCATGCCTTTCGGCTTGACCAACGCTCCTGCCGCGTTCATGGATCTAATGAACCGGGTGTTCCGACCGTTCATAGACAAATTTGTCGTTGTGTTCATCGACGACATTCTCATATATTCAAAGAGCAAGGACGAGCACGTGGAACACTTGAAGACGGTGCTACAGACTCTGCGTGAAAATCAACTCTACGCCAAGCTAAGCAAGTGCGAGTTCTGGATGAACAGCGTGACGTTCCTTGGGCACGTTGTCTCCGCTGAAGGCGTCACGGTAGACCCAAAGAAGATTGAAGCAATAGTCGAATGGAAGCGGCCTACCTCAGCAGGCGACATCCGAAGTTTCCTCGGCTTGGCGGGCTACTATCGTAGATTTGTGAAGGATTTTGCTAAAATTGCGTCGCCTCTAACTCGCCTCACCCAGAAAGGAGTCGCATTCGAGTGGAACGACGCCTGCGAATCGAGCTTCCAAGAGTTGAAGAAACGGCTCGTCTCAGCGCCGATCCTTGCACTTCCGGACGGGCCAGAAGGGTTTCAGATATTTAGCGATGCATCGCGGACGGGTTTGGGATGCGTGCTTATGCAAAGGGATAAGGTGATTTCGTTTGCTTCGAGACAATTGAAGCAACACGAGAAAAATTATCCTACGCATGATCTCGAGTTAGCGGCTATTGTGTTCGCATTGAAGCTATGGCGGCACTATCTTTATGGTGTAGCTTGTCGCATCTATACGGACCACAAAAGCCTCAAATACATCTTCACTCAACGGGACCTGAACTTACGGCAGCGGCGTTGGCTCGAACTCATCAAGGACTACGATCTGACTATCGAGTACACGCCAGGTAAGGGGAACGTTGTGGCAGACGCGCTGAGTAGAATGTTTGCAGGGTGCTTGTCTATCAACCGTAACATACAGCGAGACTTGGCGGAGATAGGCATCGAACTCCGAATCCGTTACCGTGGGGCACGATTGGCCCAATTGCACCTTGAGTCGAGCCTGCACAACAAAATAAAGACCGCACAGGAGGACGACCCATTCCTGAAGAAGATGCACGAGCTGATTTCGACGGGAAAGGCGACCGACTTTGTGGTGGACGAGGGCGGAATGATGCGGATGAAGGGGAGGATATGCGTGCCGGACCATGCTGAACTTAGAAAGGAGATTCTGACGGAGGCCCATTATGCGAAGTACTCATTGCACCCCGGGAGTACCAAAATGTATAAGGACCTGCGCACGACCTTTTGGTGGCACGGCATGAAGAAAGACGTGGCGACGTTTGTGTCACAGTGTATGGCCTGTCAACGGGTGAAGGCCGAGCATCAAAGACCAGGCGGGGAGCTACAGAACCTCGACATTCCAGTATGGAAATGGAATGACATCTCTATGGATTTCATCATGGGCCTTCCGAAGACGTCGCGGGGGAATGATGCGATTTGGGTCATTGTCGATCGTTTGACCAAATCCGCTTATTTCCTCGCTATTAAAGCATCATGGAGCGTCGATCGGTTAGCTCAGATTTATCTCGACGAGATCGTCAGACTGCACGGGGTACCTGCCACAATCATTTCGGACAGAGACGGGCGATTCCTATCACGTTTCTGGACGAGTCTACAGGCGGCGCTGGGCACTAAGTTGAACCTTAGCTCCGCGTACCACCCGCAAACCGATGGCCAGACAGAAAGAGTAAATCAGATCCTGGAGGATATGCTACGTCTGTGCGCGATAGATTTGAAGACTAGCTGGGACAAGCACTTGCCGCTCGCGGAATTCGCATACAACAACAGTTACCAATCGAGCATCCAGATGGCCCCCTACGAGGCGCTTTACGGGAGGAAGTGCCGATCTCCGATTTGCTGGGACGAAGTCGGGGAGCGACAGGTGCTCGGGCCAGAACTAGTCGAACAAGCCGTCGAGAAGGTCCGCATGATTCGAGATAGGCTTCGCATTGCTCAGAGTCGACAAAAGAGTTATGCAGATACTCGTCGACGACCGTTAGAGTTCTCGGTTGGGGACCATGTGTTTCTGAAGGTGACGCCGATGCGGGGCGTCATGCGATTCGGGGTAAAAGGCAAGCTGAGTCCGAGATTCGTAGGGCCCTTCGAGATCCTCGAAAGAGTGGCGACCGTTGCTTACCGGATCGCGCTACCTCCTGCCCTGGCCGAAGTGCACGACGTCTTCCATGTCTCCCAACTTCGGAAGTATGTGCATGACCCAAGTCATGTGGTTAGTTTCGATCAGTTGGAGCTACGCGCCGATCTATCATACTCGGAGGAGCCCGTGCAAATTTTGGACCATAAAGAAAAGATCCTGCGGAGCCGATCGATGTCCTTGGTTCGCGTACTCTGGCGTAACCATTCCGTCGAGGAGTCGACATGGGAGTTAGAGGCGGAGATGAGGGAGAAGTACCCTTCACTTTTTGCCGACGAAGGTCAGACCCTTGTTCTTAAGTTTCGGGACGAAACTTTTTCTTAGTGGTATATTATGTAGTGCCCCGCTCCCGTTGGGGCGAAGCACTATGTAATAGGCTCGTGCCAAGTCAGACATGGTCGGGAACATAGATGGCTAGTCTGACTCGACGACGAGTTTGGATACAAAAACCATGGCATCAATAAAATCGATTTGGACGAGTGATATGAGTACCGTTCCAACTAATGGATCGACTACTGTTGGAATAAGTCCTAGATGCGGTAGGCGGCGTCTTGGCGAAGGAACTCTAAAGGGAGCGACGCAACCCGTCTGCCGTTGGTTTTATTGGTTTTCTTGGCTTTCTGAACGTATTGTTGCGTGGATTTGATAGTGTGCTTTCGCGTCGATTTCTGAATGCGTCCTTGAGAATTTCGAAGGAAGGATTGAAGGAAGGGTTCTAATTCGATGCTCGTGCCATTGCAGGAGTTCGTGTAACTGACGCTTGGCCGTCGCGAAGCGTTCTCCTACTCTCGGCGCAATCTCCTTAGGTGGGTGGTTCTTCGGCCCCTTCTTTTCTACTCCTTCCCGCCAACTAAATTCTTAAAGTTCAACGTTCAAATCGATGATGCTAACGGGATATATGCTTGCCACTAAGATCAAGAGCTCGGGATAATATATCAACCTAGAAAAGTAAACTCTGAATCGATAGGTTCACACTAAGAAAGAGATAGACTATATTTCATGCCATGCAAAACACAACTATGAAAACCTTGGTGGCGGTACATTATGCCTCGGAGAATTTGGTGCCTACGGGATGCTAAATCAGAACGTACGGTTTCGGGGGAAAGGACCCTTGCGCGAGTAGGAATGATTATGTGATTTGATAATGGTTACGCTATGCAATTTACTTCATACATATATAACTGTTCATACATTCGCATGGTCAAGGACGACTTGTGCACAAGGTGAGCTTTCCTCGAGACGGTACCCGGGGCCCTGGGACCGAATCGGCCTAGGAGGAAATTATGAAAATCGTGCTTCGGCGCGAGGCATTGCGAGACCTCCAGTTAGGCTCGCTACTTGGACTGGAGGGCGCGTCGCAAGGCTACGTAATCGTCCTTCTTGGTGTCGATATCACCAATGACCGCATATAGGATAGATTGCATGCTCACCTATTGTCTTGTGCAGGTGGTAAGTATCATGTATATTTTGTGCAGGAAAGGAGCACGGCCGTGGTAAGAATGCCTTTAAATGGGTTATGTTGTTATCGTTTAAAATGTGCCTTCGATATGAACTGCAACTCATATAGTTCTAAATAGAAAGATCACTTCGTATGCCTGAATCCTTAATAAGCAGTGTCGGTTTAGACGAGTGGGTTCGTCCCATCCACTAGCAAGTGTGCTAACCCCCAACTCCCCAGGTAACGAGCGTGCTGCAGGAGCTCGAGACTAAGCTGGAGCTGAAGAACGGGAGGCGGCACGAAGCTCTCCTATTTTGAAGTATTTTGATGCCCAATTCAGACCGGAGGCTTTTGTTCAAATGTATAAAGGGGCATGAATGTATGGAACGCCGAAGATTATTTCAAGGCGTAGCTGTCGATAGCTTTCTTTTGTATTTCAAAGATGTAGCCGCAACGGCATATGTAATGTAAATATGACCTTGCACATATTTTGCAAGTTTATGAATGAAAAGCTAAGTTTCTTCCTATGCTATTTTTTTCAACTCTCTACATTGTTTAATTTCAACGCGTCGAGCCTAAAAGAAATTTCCAAGCGCACATCCTTGCCTTGTGCAAGTCTATTAAAGACTTGTACGGCATCACGTCCCGACCCGTGGGGATCGATTTATATCGAGTCAAGGCGATGGCGACCGATTCGGCGAGTCGGGGCGTGACAACTGGCATGACAAGCCATCGCGGACATAGCTCGGGTAGGCGGCGGGTCCTTCAGCGCAGGTAGCGAGCCCCGTTGAAAGCCCCCGACTACCCACGCAATAAAAGCATGCGCTGCTATAACGTCTACCCCCTAGGATGACTGGGACCGGTGCCCCGACGTATAACCAGTCTAGGCAGAAATCCTTGTCGACAAGGTGTCCAATGACCACGCACCTACGAGACATCTAGACTCACGTAAATGCATGGCCTAATTTGTTGGTACGACTGGAACTATACTTAGCAACTCGTGCTCTGAACCACACTTTGCATAACGTGCATCGGGAACGCGAGACTCCCAACCGAGGGACCGCCTCGAACTTCTTAACGTGGATAGGAACGCGAGACTCCCAATCGAGGGACCGCCTCGAACATCTCAACGTGGATAGGAACGCGAGACTCCCAACCGAGGGACCGCCTCGAAACATCTTAACGTGGATAGGAACGCGAGACTCCAATGTAATCCGTTCGACACTATCGTCCAAGTCACACTCTATGTGACGAGCCTTAAGATCGTGGAACCGTGCATACGCTCAACTTGAACAACCAAATTCTTTGGTTACCTAAACTCATGCCATAAGTCGTGCGATACAACTTAGCTCGTGGGACGATCAAGGCTACGCCGAGCCTTGCATTCGAGGAAACGTGCATGCTTTATTGAGCGTCTATGCGGGCGACGCCTATGACTTAGGCTAACTCATAATTTGTGACGAATACCAACTTTCCTTCTCCCAAGTCACGGGACGAAGGACCGAGTGTCATTTTCAAAGCACACCGTGCAACAACTCTAATCCAACCGTGGGACGTCTTCCATGTTCTAAACTCGATTCGATCCGTCGGGATAATTCCCTTTAGCTATGTGGATTCGTCTCTTTTATTATTAAGCCTACTTGTGCAAGTTGAAAACACACGAATTATTAAGTGAAGGCTGAGATGAGGCAAGTTCACCGAAACTACCCCACCTGAGCGATGTATTCGAGTCGCCGTTTTAGGCCAAGTCCGAACGCCGTCGGCGTTTCGATTCCTCCGATTGACTTCGCGGGACGGGGCACTACATCATACACCACTCAGAACAAGTCTCGTCCTCGAGACTTTCCTGAAGGTAAACCATCCTACCATTTCTATGGCCAAGACTTAATCGTACACACTCCGCCTACGCATTTCTTCGATTCCGAGCCACGCTCGCACTTATCGCTAACTTAGTCGTAAGGCACACCAATCGATCAACCAAAATTCGAACTCGTTTCAAATCAATGATCGCATTACCATCAACATTTCTTCGAAACTCACGATTTCAAAATCCTCGACACTTTTCCGTTCCTCAAGTCTCACTTGATTCAACGTATCACTTAATTGGATCGTGCACATATTCCAGGCGTCCCCAAAATACATGCATTTCAGCCAAGCCTCGTGATAGAGAATCCGCCATCACCACTCGAGTCGGATCGTGCACATACTTGGGCGTCCCTGATATACGTGCATGTCAACCGAGCCTCATGAGTGGTGCCTCCACAATTTCCTATCGCTTCGCACTCGGACGTCTGCCTAACCGCTAGGCTATGTCTTTCGTCAGTACTGGAATCATAGTTCCCAAACAACGATATCAACACTGACCCCATCCTAAGGTCAAACCAAATCAATGGTACGGGGTTTTCTACCCAAGCTCGCATCACTCTGATTTCTAAACATCGAACATCGATTCCCTACGCACATCCCAATATTCGTAGCACGGGATCCGAGTCGTTCGGTAAAGCCATCCTACGATAACTCACGTTTTCAACCAATCCTCGATAAAAACATATCGCTCGTTCATCAAGCCATTTCGCATCGTCTATCTCTTCGAACACGTTCGACATTAGTTCGCCTATCATTCATTCTCAAATCAAGCACGCTATGACACAAATCATCTCTAAACCGTAATTCATATTTCACGTTTCCGAAATCATCTATTCCAATTCACGTAATCGATCACAAGGTCGTCTGACTTAACAGTATGCCGCGCTCCGATCTCACGCGAGTCCGATTATCCACGGTGGCATGAATCACCATGCACGCTCCCGCGAGATAATCATTCTCATCGGGACGTAACTCTTGTTTGTGTCTAGACTAAATCATTCTCGATGCGCAGATTGGACCTACACAATCCTCAAGTTTCATTCAATCACCAATCGTAAGTCATTCTCGAGTTCTCCTTCGCATCAAGCCAACAAGTCGAGACAATCAAAGTTGCCGCGTCCTGATTTTTTTGAGTTCGATCATTCCCGCGACATGAATCACCATGTCAGCGCTCACGCGGAACAATCGCCCCAAATCCGACGCAACGCATGTGCGAGGCTAGAGTTGCGCTCGCGCAAGACAAGACCGTCGACGTTGTGGTTATCAACGCAACCATCAAAACACGAGTTCTTTCACCCAACATTCGTCTCAATCAAGATCCTAAGTATTGCATCCATCAGAACGATACCACTTGTACGATCGTCATTCACCGTGTCAGAGTACCCCCGAGTTATCGCATATCGATCTTTGATACGCCTCAATACCATCGATGATATGCGTAACCTGACGATCTTCCTTTGCAACGAATTTCGAGTCATGCGAATGATGCTATCATCCGACTGGATAATCTCCTCGATATTCAATTTCAAGTTCGATCATTATCCCTCGAATCGTTCACAACATCAATTTCTTCAACCCAAATTCACGTATCGTTTATCCGTCTATCTTAAGTCATCGACTACGTATTTCCTCAATTCGCATCATTCCTTGTTAACTCAATCATCGAATACAACCATTCCAATCCTCAGAGTCATTTTTAAACATTCGAATCAAACTTTTCCATGCACGCTATCTTTCCGTCGTGCTAACTTTTCGTATACGATCCGTATCAGTTTCTTCAATCAAGTCATCCATTTATTTTGTCGTTTAGAATTTCCATTCAACCATTTCGTAACTCGCACTATCGTTTACAAATCGTCTGAACGGTATCTCGTTTGTGACTCTCGAATCATGACCAACTAAGCGCTACTCGTTCTAAGGCCTTGCGATATCATCGCTTGTGGACGCGCTCGTACTATCCGTAACTCCTTTAGTTTCGCCTGAACAATTTCTATAACGTCTATACACCACTCAGGGTCAAGTCATTCTACAAATCCTCAAAACTATCATTCGAATCAAAATCGACTTCTTAGAATCCCGTTCGAACCATTCCTCGAATTTCAAGCACGCTCATCTATATCGTATAGACGTTATTGTCGCTCGATAGCACTCTATCGATAGTTACTCTAAGTATAGTTTCGTTCCCGACCGAGCGGTACTCAATATCGCTCGCAACTCGCTTGCACCATAAAGTCTTGGTGCGCGACACGTGGCACAACTTAGCCAAAAGGCCGTGTGCATAACCATCCCGTATGGACTATACACCGACTTTGTACGATCATTTGCTAATGTCGACGTAGGACTCGTTAGGCACGCACGCGACTTGCTAACTTTAGCGCGCGTTTTCTATCAACTCAAGGTCGGCACCGTTCGGCCCAAAGGCCATCACTTATCGATGCGTTCGATTGAACACTTGTACGAGCTTTTGAAAATATTAGACTTATTGTATGGACATCCCGTGGGACAACTGAGAGAGAGCGCACCAACGATATCAAATTTGCGGAAGCAACAATTCAGAGTTTGCGGAAACAACAGAGTTAAAGAATTCAATCGATAGTCCAAGGACGTAAAGCCGTGCTCTGATACCATTATGTCACGCCCTGCTCCCATAGGAGCGATCGTCCTCGCTAAGGCGTGATGCCGCACGAGCCTAGATTGCGCTCGTGCAAGGCGGATTCCATAACGGCCGATTACAGCAGCGGCGACGAGGTCGTCGCACAGAAGTCCCAAGCAGAAACATTGAACACGCAGCGGAAATTTAGAACGAAACACAAGTTATTCAAAAGAAGCTCTTTATTGATATTGAAACAACGATTACATTCGGGGCACAAGGCCAGATTTACAATCACTCAATTACACTCGTCTCACATTACAAATCACTCAGCTCTCTCTCATCTCTCGATTTCTCTGCTTGAGCCAGCGGAAGCTTCGGAAGGCGATGTCCATACATTATGTCCCGTATAAGTCTTTGACTCCACGCGGCCGCACGCTTCGAATCGCCAAGGAACTCCATGCCTCGACGCATCCAAGCGAGCCCCGCACCACGAGCTTCTACCTGCGCCTGCACATGAAAACTATGTGGGTGTCAGTACTCAACTGTACTGGTGGAGTGAGCTTCTCGCCCACCCATACAAAACCAACACGTTTTATTCTACTTTGTGCAATACAAGCCCCTTTACGATTGTCTTTCTAGTCTTGTCTTAGGATCGATTTTAGGACCGACGCATTGGTCTATTTTATGTCTCTAGACCACCACCGTGCCTTTACACTAATAACGTACTCATACTTTACCGCTAGACCTTCTCGTTCCAATAACGTCAACTTATCGTCTCGTACTTGCCTTTCGTGCCATACTCTGGGACGTAACGACTCGGTCGTGCAATGAACTCGATTCGTGCTTTAGTATCACTGAGGCAGTGCCTCCTCGCTTAGTCTTGCCTATACTCGTGTTGTGACAACGCGGCCGTGCCTCACATCTCGAGGTCGTGCCCGACAACTTAACATAACTTAACCAACTTGCCCTACGGCCCTTCCAGACTTAACTCGAAACGTATAACCCAACTTGTGGAACCGGTGTTGAGAACTCAAGCACGACGTCGTATCTCGTGCCGAAGCACGTGTCTTTACGTATAGCCGAATCGTAGGCTTTATAATACTTTGGGTGCAACCGAGCACACATTTCACCATTCAACGCATGCCGTGCTTACACTTCCTTTGTTATGACCGACACCGTGCATGCGGATTCGCCGCTTAGCACGCCAATTATCTATATGAAAGGCCACTGGCATGACAAGCCATCACGGACATAGCTCGGGTAGGCGGCGGGTCCTTCAGCGCAGGTAGCAAGCCCCGTTGAAAGCCCCCGACTACCCACGCAATAAAAGCATGCGCTGCTATAACGTCTACCCCCTAGGATGACTGGGCCCGGTGCCCCGGCGTATAACCAGTCTAGGCAGAAATCCTTGTCGACAAGGTGTCCAATGACCACGCACCTACGAGACATCTAGACTCACGTAAATGCATGGCCTAATTTGTTGGTACGACTGGAACTATACTTAGCAACTCGTGCTCTGAACCACACTTTGCATAACGTGCATCGGGAACGCGAGACTCCCAACCGAGGGACCGCCTCGAACTTCTTAACGTGGATAGGAACGCGAGACTCCCAACCGAGGGACCGCCTCGAACATCTCAACGTGGATAGGAACGCGAGACTCCCAACCGAGGGACCGCCTCGAAACATCTTAACTTAGATAGGAACGCGAGACTCCCAACCGAGGGACCGCCTCGAAACATCTTAACGTGGATAGGAACGCGAGACTCCAATGTAATCCGTTCGACACTATCGTCCAAGTCACACTCTATGTGACGAGCCTTAAGACCGTGGAACCGTGCATACGCTCAACTTAAACAACCAAATTCTTTGGTTACCTAAACTCATGCCATAAGCCGTGCGATACAACTTAGCTCGTGGGACGATCAAGGCTACGCCGAGCCTTGCATTCGAGGAAACATGCATGCTTTATTGAGCGTCTATGCGGGCGACGCCTATGACTTAGGCTAACTCATAATTTGTGACGAATACCAACTTTCCTTCTCCCAAGCCACGGGACGAAGGACCGAATGTCATTTTCAAAGCACACCGTGCAACAACTCTAATCCAACCGTGGGACGTTTTCCATGTTCTAAACTCGATTCGATCCGTCGGGATAATTCCCTTTAGCTATGTGGATTCGTCTCTTTTATTATTAAGCCTACTTGTGCAAGTTGAAAACACACGAATTATTAAGTGAAGGCTGAGATGAGGCAAGTTCACCGAAACTACTCCACCTGAGCGATGTCTTCGAGTCGCCGTTTTAGGCCAAGTCCGAACGCCGTCGGCGTTTCGATTCCTCCGATTGACTTCGCGGGACGGGACACTATAGGACCCCTCATGACAGGATTGCGGAGTTTGATTTTATCTGGGGAAAGGAGATTGCTCAGAAAATGCAGCTATGTGCATACAAGCTGCTGCTTGGCAGGTTGATGACGAGGGACAGGCTCATCAGATTTGGGGTGCAGATTCCAGATCCGAAGTGCGTACTATGTTCATCGGAGGCTGAATCTATTGGCCACCTATTCTTTGCGTGTCCGGTGACTTGGCATATCTGGTCAGAGCAATGCACGAGGTCGCTGGGAGGTGTTGGCAGGGCTAGAGATATACGGGGGATCCTCACTTGAATTAGGGATCGCCGAGGTATGGAGCTTGGTTGGGCTAGGATGGCCAGAGTTTGTCTTGCTGCTTCAGTTTGGCACGTCTGGAGGGAGCGTAACAGACGTATATTTGAGGGGCTGATTACCCCCCTGTTGGAATTCTAAATAATTTAGAATTCGATGTATCTGTAATGGCCCCTTAATTGGGGTGAGAGAGATGTGAGATTGTGTACTGTAATATTATTACTGACTTCTGCGTGGAATAAAATTTTACCCTTATTCCAATATATATATATATATATATATATATATATTTTTTTTTTAAGGGTATATATATATATATATATATATATATATATATATTTGGAAAAACGGTAAATTTTATTCCAAAACAATATGAAATCATACAATTATACACTCAGAGTGGGAGACCCACTCATCAGATATCCATCGATTTTACATCAAACTCAATGTTATGGAGGATGCCAACATGAGGGGTGATAAGCCCCTCGAAGATTCGGCGGTTCCGTTCCCTCCATACATGTCAGACAGCAGCAGCCAGCCGGACTCTTGCGGTCTTGAACCAGCCCTGCCCTCTCCCTCTACTATCCCGCAGCATAGTGAGAATATCACCGATCCCTTTGCCAGAGAGACATCCACCCATCTCCCTGCACTGATCCGTCCAGATATACCAGGATACCTCACACTCAAAGAATAAGTGCCCTATCGATTCATTCTCCAAGCCACATAACACACACTTTGGGTCGGGAACCTGAATCCCAAAGGAGATAAGGCGATCCCTCGTCAGCAGGCGGCCCAGTAGGAGACGGTAAACACAAAGCTGCATCTTCCTGGCTACGCCCTTGCACCATATGAAGTCATAGTCAGTGCTAGGAGGGAATGTACGACGAATCAGATTATAGCAGCTGTGGAACCTGAACTTCCCAGAACCCATAGTATCTCCCGGCGGATCCCATATCCAACAATCAGCAGGCAATGTTGGGTCAATAGCGACTGTACAGATAACATCTCCAAGCTCTTCGGTATGGCGATAGGACACAGGACTCCAACATCCATTACGTATAATACGTTGGCAAGTCAGCCCCCTCCCAACCTCCTGGTGCGACGTGACTCCCCTCATCTCTAACAGAGATTGCCGATCTATCCACAGATCCCGCCAGAGGTCCGTTCCAGTTCCATCCTTCATGATCCTCCGAATGACAGACTGAAGGGGCCCCCTGTGCCTCAAGATGTTCTTGAAGGGGACGGAATAGTTGTTATCAGAAGCACATGCCCAGAAGTTGTCCCGTTTCACATATCTGTTGTGCATCCAGTCCGTCCAGAGTGACCCCCTATTGATGAATCGCCACGCTAGCTTCAGCGCAGAGGCCTCCCTGATCTCCATCAATGGTCGAAGTCCCACACCTCCCTCCTTCTTGGGCCGACAAAGCTGCTCCCAGGAGATCGCATGCATACCTCCCCTCCATATGAAATCGGCACATATCTGCTCCACTTTTTTAATGGTGGCAACAGGGATCAGGATAGACTGCAGCCAGAACTGAGCCAAAGCCGAAATAACCGATCTAACCAACTCAATGCGGCCCCCAAATGAAAGACCAGCGGCTTGCCAACCTTCGACCCTCCGCTGTGCGTACTCCACCAGGCTATGGCAGTCCTGGTCCCGGGCATAGTTGACAGTCAGAGGGACCCCTAGATATTTTACCGGGAGGTCGCTCCTCTCAACTCCCAAGGCATCGGCACGCTCCTCCTTCTGGGGACAAAGGGAACTGAAGTAAACTCTGCTCTTCTCTTTGTTCAATTGGAGTCCAGATAGGGACTCCAGCTCACCCATAATCTCCGAGATCGTGTGCATGCCCCTCCATAGACGGCTGAATGAAAACCAGGAGGTCGTCAGCATAAATAAGGTGGGTGATCGGAGGCTCGACTCTCCTGAACAGCGGAACTAGCCTCCCACGATGAACCGATATGTCCATCAAGCAAGTGAAGTATTCCATGACAAGCGTGAAGAGGTAAGGGGACAGTGGATCGCCTTGCCGGAGTCCACGGTTGCTATGGAAGAACCCATACGGGGTACCCTGAATAAGGACGGAAAAGGTAGGAGTCGTGATGCATTCCCGAATCCTTGCAACCCATCGATCATCGAACCCCATGGCAGTCAGCAGGTGGCACAGAAAATCTTTGTTGACCATGTCATAAGCCTTCCTCAAATCCGGCTTCACACACGCCTTCTCCCCTCCAGATTTATTGAAGCCCCGCACTATCTCATGCGCCAGTAGGCTGTGCTCCGCAATCGACCTCCCCTTAATAAAAGCCGCCTGGTTAGGGGAGACTCGGTCCTGCATGATCCTCTCCATCCGCCGGCACATGAGGTGCGTAATTGTCTTGTATAGATAATTACAGCACGCAATAGGTCTGAAGTCCGTCAGTGATGTCGCTCCCTCCTTCTTTGGCACAAGTGTCAAGAAGGTATGGTTCAGCTCTTTCAGCAGTTTTTCTTTGGTGAAGAACTCATGTACCGTCTCAAGGACCGGGAACTTCAGAATCTCCCAGTGACGCTTGTAGAACCCACTGCTGAAACCATCCGGTCCTGGAGCTTTGTTGGGGTCCGCCATCGATATAATAGTCTCCACCTCCTCCATAGTAACAGGCACAAGTAGCAGGCTATTCCTATATGAAGTCACGAACTTCTTCGTAACTACATCCGGGAACGCAGACATATAGTCAGTCTGAGAATATAAATCAGAGTAATACCTGACAGCCTCCCCTTAGATTTTAGCCGGCTCCCCCACCAGAGTACCATCAGCATCAAGAAGCTGGGATATGTTGTTCTGATGTTGTCTCGTCCGAATGACGTCATAGAAGAATTTGGTACATCGGTCACCATCCTTAAGCTAGGAGCATTTAGCGCGCTGTCCCGCACTAATCTCCTTCTGTAGACGCAGGATGTTGACTTCCCCTATCAGCTCCTTCTCTCTCGCCGCCAAGTCCCCGTTCAGCATGTCAGATTGCATGTCCTGCTGGATGGTCCGGAGCTCTGCCTCCTTGTCTTCTAGCGAAGTCTTGGGCAAACCCTGCACCCAGCTTCGTAAGGCTCTCTTCGTGGCCTTGAGCCGATGCACCATACGAAACTGAGCCGTACCCTCCTGGCGGCTAGAAAGGCCCTCCGTAACAGCTTCCAAGTAGCCCTCTGAGAGATACCAACTGTTGTTGTACCGGAAAGGACGCGACCTCACAGTGGGCCGGTCTGTGAAGCCAACCCTGATGGGGGAATGATCACTCGTCCCAGCAGTCAAACCCTCAGCCGACGAGTAGGGGAAGCGCCGAAACCACTCCCCGTTGCCCAGGGCTCTATCCAACTGGTACGCAACCCTGTTACGGACTGCTTTGTTATGCCAGGTCCAGATAAATCCCGAGCGCGACAGCCCCTGAAGCCCCGCCTGTAGCAGGCATCTCTGGAAGTCATACAGGACCGGATCAGGGACCGGTCTGCCTCCCACCTTCTCCCCTCTGTGGAGGAGGGCATTGAAGTCACCCATCAAGAGAAACGGTAGGTGTGAAGAATCCGCAGCGGAGGCTACCCTGCATATGTCACTCCACAGGGTCTTCTGCCGCCGCCTATCGTTGTGGTCGTACACCGCTCCCAGTAAGAACCGAAAGCCACCCTCGTTCGTAAAAGAGATGGCAATCAGCTGTTCCGTCATCAAGATCAAGTCCCCATCCCAACTCTTTGAATTTCATCTGACCCATATCCTAGCCATGTCGCAGAGCACCAGGTGCCTGGGTTGGTACCACATCCGTCACCTGGAAGATACGTTCCCCTGGAAGTCACCTGGACTGATACCTGGGGGTGGTACAACATCCGTCTCCGTCATAACCTCCTTCATCCTAGCGGCGAGAGTATGCTGGGTCGCTGCTTGGGATAGCACCAGGGCCAAGGCCGGATTGTCCACACAGAGCACCTCCTCCCTATCAGAAGATTGTCCCCCCCCCCACTTGGGAGGCCATCCGGTAGTGGTCCAGCCCATCTCTTCCTGCTATATACTTTTCCGTCCAAAGATCCGCCATCACCCTCCTCCTCTCTCCCCAAGGCCACCATCCCTCTGGTGACCATACTCCTCTGCGCCGAGAAAGTGATCATCGTTCCACTAGTGGGAGCCGGCTGGGACAAGATAGTACGGCTCATTCCCCCAGCCTCCTCCATTGTACAGTCTCCCTCCTGCGTGGTATCCTCCGCTCTGTCGTCCCCAGACAAGGACTCACTCCATCTCCCATGATGTGCCCAGCACCTCAATAGAGGGCGAGGTCGGCCCCGACTGTGATCCTCCTGCTGGACAAGCACTGTCTAGGTCCGAAACAAGCACACTGTGAACAGGTTGAGAGAACCCATTCATACTCCACCTTCTGGGATAGAACCTCTCCAGAGGGCACTTCGTACTCCAATAACCTCGGAAGCTCCCCTCCAGTCCGAATCTCGACGAATATCCGGACGTACATCAACCTCGACCGAAACGTTATAGCATCATCAGCCTTGATCGGGGTGCCTACCAAGCTGGCTAGCCGCATCAGCAATAGGATGCTCCAAAACCTAACAGGGAACTCCGGAAAACGAATCCAAACCGGGATGGCATTCAAGAATTCCTTCTCGCACCGCAACTCAGGTGTCCACTCCTTCAAAATGATCAGCCTGCCATCAAACGTCCATAGACCGCCTTGTAGAATCCTGGCGACATTCTCTATTAGTCCAAACTTCACATAGTAGAAGCCATTTTCCCTACTATATATCTCCATACTCCCCTTTGGCTGTCAGACCCGCGCTGCACACCCTCGAAGCTGCCCATAGAATGGCTTATTCCCCAGGATGTACAGAACGAGCATATTCTCCCAGAAGGCAGTCAACTTCTCAATCTCCTCAGCAGGAAACGAGGTCCGGAAGCCGCTCCCGACCTTCTTCGGCTGCACGTACTCCATAGATGTAGGATTTTTAGGGCCCACTGGCTTGCATACATCAGCCCAGGACCTTTCCGCTGGGCGGGAGGCCATCCCCTGTGGCCGAGGGGCTACCCCAGTAGATGCACCAGGGCCCTGACCTCCCGGGTCTACCAATTTACCCTTCTCCTTCTCCGCCGTGGTCGTCTTAGGGCGCCAGCCCACCGATCTCGTACCAGACTCCACCGGGCCCCGAGACGACGTCTGCAACACCTGTCCCACCCTCGGTCTTCTCGCCGTAGAGGAGCGCACCTTTTGGTGGGTCTGCACGCCCCCCACCTTACCTCCCGTCGCCGCGTAACCGTCGTCCAACCACCTCCCTCCACCGTGCCCTCTTGATGCATGTCCCAGATCCCGGTTAGAAAACAGTGGTACCCGAGAGATCTGGGACCCCCCGAGTCGTCCTTCCTGTCGAGCCTCCCCCGGCACCCACCATCGACCCTCCCCGTCCGCTGGGTGCTGTGCCCGCCGCCGCCGCGACCGACTGGCCGCCCGCCTAGCCACCCGCCACCTCCTGGCCGTGCGCCAGACCTCTGGCGAACTCGCGGGGAGCCACCTGGCCGCCCGCGCCCATCCGGGCGTCCCCCAGGTCGCCGACCTTGCTCGTCCGCGCCTGTCCATTCGTCGCCGCCGCCGCTGCCCCCCCCCGGCGCCGGGGTCCCACGGAGGGGACCCCATCGGGCCTGGACGTGAAGTCTCCAAGGACACGGGAACCCTAGCATATATATATATATATATATATATCAGAAATGAAAGGAGTCGATGACCTCCATAAAATCTAGAGACAACTGCAACTAAAAACAGGTGAGCAGCAAGAATGTCCAATGCCCTATGGAATACATATAATCAGTATCCTTTACATTTTCCATTGTTCCTTGAGATAGGTCTAGACAAAGATGGTTTAAAGTGTTAAGCAGGATACGATTTCTATTAGCATTACAGAGGACATGGCCCTTAACAGAGCCGAATGGAAGAAGAGGATTAAAACAGCCGATCCTGAAAAATTGGGATAAAATTTTTTATTGGCATTGTTGTTCTTGTTCTTGTTGTACATTTTCCACTGTTCCTTCCTACTTCAAAAGATATCATGTATCAGCTTATCGCATGTTTATTATGATCAATGAAATGATAATCTGTTGTAGAAACCTTGGTGTAATTTGACAGTGTACATATCTTAATATTTTATTAATATGCATGGGAAAGAGATTTATTACTTAAATCTATGTCAAAAAGTTTCTTGAGACCGGGCCGCTGAACTTTCACTACCACTTTCTCTCCATTGTGCAGAATCGCTCGATGTACCTAGACATAATAATTAGATATCAAAATCAGAAGTCTGAAACATTACAGACTAAACAAACCTTTGACAAAATTATTAGGACTAAGATGAAATAGTAAAATGACAATTACCGCTCTTTTAGTTCCAAAAAGCATCCATAACAAACATGTTTGGAGTGAGATATGATTTAGCTGCCAATTTAAAGTAGAACTAACTTCTTAATTAACTCAGGGCTTGATATTATATTTCAGATAATATGGCCCAAAGTGTCACAGCAAACTTTTGTTCTCAGTGTTGTATGTTAAAAGAAATAGCATGATTAAAAGCATTAACATACACATAAAAACCATCTAATCTAGAATATAGGGGAAATAAAACAAAAGTCCTTTCATGTAATATAGATACTGTAGAAGCATGGAAATTTTCAAATCCATGCTCAGGATTTCCATGTGCAGAAGTCTTATGTGCAGACAATCTCATGTAGTTTTATGTGTAGAATAGAGGAAGCATCTTCACATTATGCTCAGTAGTCTTGCTCCGTGAAGCAACTTTGCAGAGTATTGAGCCAAAGTCAGTGAACTTTGGCACCAAAGATGGTAACTTTTGAAGACGTGCGCATATCAAGAAGCTATGTTCTGTGCACTAAGATGCCTATGCGCAGGAGGGCATTGAAAGTTGTGTCAGCTCGTAATCAATTACACGCACATCAAGGTGACAACAATGCCTACGCCAGCACTTACGTCATCCCTGCACAGCAGAGCAGTGTCATGCGCAGCCGCTCATCCAGCAAGTGGCGCATGAAGAAGCATGTGCATAATATTCTCTTCTCACCTATGCACGACTGATGGTGAGCAGTTACGAATTTGAGCAGATCATGCGCATTTAATGCCTATAAATAAGCACACGTTTCGAAGCTTGAAGCAGTCATTCCTCTAACGGATGTCATGTGTCACGTTGTCTTGTGTGGTCGTTTGTCATTCAAGACCGAGTCCTGCGCTGAAGACTCGTAACATATGCCACGTGTCACGTAGCTTGTATCATGCGCAGGACATTGTTTTTATGCGCATAAGACAAAAAGCAGTGTGTTTCTACCTAGTTTCATGCGCATAAGAGAAAACACAATGTATATTGCCTATTTCATGCGCGCATAGCAATTACAAGTGAGAATGGCTATAAATAGCTTGAAACATGTGCTTTCCAAGGGGTCTTCTCCAGAAGTCCAAAGTCTTCTATAGTGTGAGAAGTTCACATAGAGCCTATTTACTGCCGAATTTTGCCGGTGAGCCCGAGTTATCAAGTTTTGTCCAATCTTTGCATCGGATCGTTAACAGAGTAAAGAAGTCACGTGCCGACTTGATCTTCATCACCACACTTCCCAAGATATATTATTGCACTTAGAAATCTTTGTATTAGGATTCTTTGTTCATTTTCAAAAATCAAATAAAAGTTATTTAACTTTTGTTGTGAAAAGAAATTGCGACTCTGCTAGGGAAGACTTTCTCCTCCGACGAAAAATAGTCGCACAATCCGATGTCACGAAGATTGGTACTATGCAACAAGAGGTGTTGGTCGTGCAATTTGACCAACAAGCTTTCGAGGCGATGCTCTTTGGGGGTAGCCTAAACCCCTCACAATTGGTGAAGCTCAAGAAGTCCCGCAGGACTTGGCTCTCCAAAGTTCGTGTTCCTGACCCAAATGTCGTTGAAGACCAAGGGTAGGCTCTGTTGGCGCATAGCGTAGTGAAGGCTCTGTTGACGCATAGCCCAATGAAGTCTCTGTTGGCACATAGCCCAATGAAGGCTCTATTGTGCATAGTTCAATGAAGGCTCTGTCTACGCATAACGCGCTGAAGTTTCTGCTTGCGTATGATTCTCTAGATACTCTACATGTGCATATCTCCTCAAAGCTTTATGTTCAAATGTTGTGGACTCCATCCTTGGCTCTGCCAGTGCATATGCAAAATGCCGCATTCTATGCACGGTAAACAAAGTACTAGATACTTGGGTTTCAACAGAGGAAAACACTATGAAGTTGAAAATCCAAGTGCCAAGTACCTCCCCAAGTCCATGCATGCTCAGTGCAGTGTACAGAAAAGGAAAAAAAAAAAGTGATAGGAAGAACATTGTTGATCCTAAGTCTATGCGCGTAAGGTGCAACTATGTTGCATGCGCAGACAAAGCTATGTGTGCCCAAGTTATTGAAGACGAAGTAAGTTTTGCTCACAAGCATCAGTGCATGCACATGAAGAAATATTGTCTTCAACAGAATTTCCTACTTCGACGATCCTATGCGCTCAAGCTCTATGCACTCATGCTCTGGAGTTGGAAGTGAAGCTGGCTATCTTTACTATGCACCACACAGTGCTAAGTAAAGGAAGTCGAAAGCAGCACAAGTCATGCGCACACAAGCTGCTGAACCTATTGCCATGCGCAGACAGGTTCCATGTGCCAAAATGGCTCTAAACAAATACTCATGTGCAGTACATACGCGTGAAATGATTCTAAAATCTAAGTCTTTCCAGCAAAACCCATGCGCAGAAAATGTTCATGCGCGTGAAGTGGGTCGGAAAGCAAAGTCCTTACAATCACATCCATGCGCATGAATTTCCTGTGTGCATGAAGTGGATCTAAGGACGAACACTTCATTCTCCGATTTACGTAATATAGTCAATTACAAACGTAAAGAGCGGAAGTTTTCTATTGCCAAAGTGGTGTCCACTCAATGACATCACTGTACAATTAATTGTGCAGAAGACAGTTATCTTATGTGCATGCAACAACAAGTTCTATGTGCAAAAGGTAGTGATCCTATGTGCATGCTTCAGCAGAATTCACTATGCATGAATGACTGTGTTCCATCATGTGCAGATCAACAAGTTTTTTCCTGTGCAAATAACAGTGTTCCTATGCGCATGAAGCAAAAGGTTTTCTTACGCGCAAGAGGCAGTGTTCCTATGTGCACGGTTCAGCAAACTCTCTTATGCACAAATGACAACGTTCTTTTGTGTAAATTACAAAAACTTTCAATTGCTACTGTCAGCATGACAAGCTGGAATTCAAGACAAATGCAGTGGACAATATCCCTACCGAGCGCAGTGTTTCCTCAATCCTATTCTCCAACTGGGGGTAGTGATTCTTCTTCAGAGTAAAAAACGGACAACGTAGATTCCGTATGTACCTCTATTTTAACATCTCAATCATTTGGTGATGAACAAGTGCTTACATCCTATATGGTTGGAGAAGATGATCGTAGTAACGATCATATAATCAGACATCTTGACAGATTAGATGCTATACTCCAAGAGCTTCAGGCTATGATACAACAAATATGGACCTTTCAGCAAGCTACTTTGTCAAATGCTGGGGTGGTGCCTATCCAGTAACATAGGGTACCCAATCCACCTCTGCGCAACAAACTGTTCTTCCATCAACAGTCGATGCACAGATTCCTAAAGTCATCTGTGTCCTGAATGCACGCCTGGATTCCATCGACAACAGAGATGCGTCCCAAGATCTAGAGGTATCGCAACCATATCTGGTTGAGTGGGACCAAGTCGAGTGTCCACCCAAGTTCAAGCCTCGGTCGTTGTTGCCTTATGACGGTTTGACGTCTCCTCGTCAGCATCTATGTTACTTCCGGTTCACATACCAACGAATGATGCACTCCCGACAAAGATGCTTATCGAAACATTACTGGGTAGCCTTTGAATGGTTCCGGAGTTTGCCGACAATTCTATTAAATCATGAAAAGATTTGGAATCAGTCTATATTTTTCGATTTTATGAACGTGAAATGGAGACTATGATGTAAACTTTGCTCTTCATTATGCAAAATGATGGAGAATCAGCCAAAAATTTCGTTCATAAAATCTCGATGCAATGTCTTGTTGGCATGTCTATACCTACATAGGTGCAAGCATGCAAACAAAACCTCCTTCCGATACGTGTTGCAATTGGAACTACTGAAGTTAATACTTAGGAGCAGCTCATTTGTCAAGCTCAGATAGCCGAACAACTTGCTCAAAACTTCGGTTTCCCAAATGTCCTTGACACTGATCAAGAAGATAACGACCCTCTCATTATACATTTGCTTGATATTAATGAAGGTGAAGAACACTCGGCTTCAGAAAAAGACGATGTTGATACTTCCGATGAAAATGGATCTTTTGTCAACCACCTTTGAGCTTTGCATCCAGTAAAGGACAGGGTGTGGTTAACCTCACGACTAATTAGTTATGATCAACTTTACCTCTGAACCATTATGTTATATCTCCCCAGAGAGTAGCAGTGTCTACTTTTATCCCCACAACTAAATTACCTCTGACGAAGCTCGTTTGTTATGTCAAATCTGCTTGTTTTACCAAAAACATATAATCTCTTGTAATCCCACTGACTTTCCAGGCAAGGTCATGATATGTCCCGTAGTGGATTTCAAACTATATGCCCTCTATACCTCTGATAGTTCATTCAACCGTTTGGTTCTTGCAAAAGTTTTGCAAAAAGTCTACTTAGTGTTATGTCATTTGTACCTCCGAATAGTTTGTTCCCAAAAAATTCCACAGAGTCAATGTTTGATTCTAATCCTTGTTGTTGGCATGTTCATATCACCTCTGACCAACGAATTTTAGATCCTTCCAATTTGTTGTTTCTACCAAAGCTTTGGTACGACATAAGCAGTAAATCCACATAAATCCTCAGCAGAGTTATCCTGGGTCGATTTCAAACTATCACGTCCATATTGTCTTTGATAGTTTATTTATACCCCCAACAGTGTTTGGATATCTAATATCTTAGTCCAGCCGGACGACTTCGAGCTATTATTCGTATCCAGTCCTGGATATGTTATGGATAATAGATCCACATAAAGTTCCCTAGCGAATTGTTCCAGATCTTACGAAATGTTCTTGTTTAGATCAGCAAGCCAAGTGTGCAGTATCACATTTGACAATGAAGTATGCAGTGATATATTTGTTTTTTAGTTATCATCCCCTTCTTCGTAAAAAGCATCTTTGAATCCCAGTTGGTTTAAAGGTTTCCTATTTCTAATCTCCAGTTGGATTAGAAATAACCTTTAGATCATTATGTCCAGTAACACCTGTGAATGATCTCTCTTTTGACTAATATGTTCATATTACCACTGTTGGTTGAAATCAATTTCCTTAGTAGAGTTTTTCTTAACATTTTCTCTCATGTCCTCATTACCTCTGAGCAGAAAACATTATTTTGTTGTCATTTATATTCATTATTTGTATCATAGCGTTATACGTCATAGATAATGAATCTACTTTATAAAGATTTCTTGGTAAAATTAGTTTCCCCAGTCGAGTCTATTGTTATTCACGTCCAGTTATATCTCTGAACGATCAATAGTTCTCACATGTCTTATTGTTCAATCCCTAGTGGGTTGATAGTTTCTAAACTATCACGTCATTTGATACCTCTTTTAGCTTTTCATATTCATATCACACTGTTGGTATGCCATAGATGGTTAATCTACTTTTAAAAAGGTTCCCTAGTGAGATTATATTTGTTCTCCCCAACAGACCAATAGACTTTATCATGTCCATATTACCTCTGACAAAACCCTTACACTCGTGCGTATCCTATCTTTAGATCACAGTCAGTTTAGAGGTATCTTATTACTAATTTCCAGTTGGGTTAGTAGTATCTGATCTTTTGTCTGTTATGTTCATATTACCTCTGAACTGACAAAGTTATCATAAAACTTGATCCTTTTGTCATATCGAGTCTTCACCTCTGAACAGATGGATCATCTTTACTCTCCCTGGTTGGTAGTTCTTAAGTTCATTATGTCCACATTACCTCTGCATGAACAAAAGTTTCCAGACTGATTTTTCCTTCCATGTTTCTTTCAAAGTGTTTCGAACTTATTTCAAGTCGAAAACTTTGAAGGAGGTTTTATAGAAAATGGACTTTTCAAATCCATGCTCAGGATTCCCATGCGCAGACCAATCTTGTGTGCATGTAGTTTATGCGCAGAACAAAGGAAGCATCTAAACATTATGCACAGTAGCCTTGCTCAGTGAAGCAACTTCATGCACAGAGTATTCTATGTGTCAAAGTCAGTGAACTTTGGGAGATATGCAGGATTCCATGTGCCATCCTTTAGAAGTTATGCGCAAAAAATGGCAACTTTTGAAGACATGCGTATATCAAGAAGTTATGTTCTCTGCACTAAAATGCTTATGCGCAGGAGTGTGCATTGAAAGTTGTAGTGGCTCGTAAACACTTACACGCACATCAAGGCGACAATAGTGTCTACGTCGTCAGCGCTTATGTCATCCTTGCACAGCAGAGCAGTGCCATGACAGCCGCTCGTTCAGCAACTGGTGCATGAAGAAGCATGCGCATAATATTCTCTTCTTACCTATGTGCAACTGATAATGAGTAGTTACAAATTTGAGGAGATCATACGGATTTAATGCCTATAAATACGCACACATTTCCAAGTTTGAAGCGGTCATTCCTCTAGCGGATGTCATATGTCACGTTGCTCGTTACATGCGTGGTCGTTCCTTATTCAAGACCGAGTCATGCGTTGAAGACTCGTAACCGATGCCATGTGCCGCATAACCCATGTCATGCGCAGGTGCTCAGACCCGCATCTTACTCGGATTGAATGTTTCAGCTATATGAGCAGGACAGTGTTTCTATGCGCAGAAGGCGGAAAAAAATGTGTTTCTACCTAGTTTCATGCACATAAGGAAAAGCACATAAGAATGAATATAAATAGCTTGGAACATGTGCTTTCAAGTGGTCTTCTCCAGAAATCCAAAGTCTTCTATAGTGTGCGAAGTCCACAAAGAGCCTATTTGCTGCCAAATTCTGCCAGTGAGCCAGAGTTAGCAAGTTTTATCCAATCTTTGCATCGGATTATCAACGGAGTAAAGAAGTCACGTGCCAACTTGATCTTCATCGCCACACTTTCCCAGATATATTATTTACTTAGAAACCTTTGTATTAAGATAATTTGTATCTTTTCAAAAATCAAATAAAAGTTATTTAACTTTTATTGTGAAAACAGATACTATGGTTTCTTGCCAAACCTTTGAGCTGTTATCACTAATTGATAACACCCCAACAGAACAGAAACACAAAACTGCATGCATAAGAAACAAACAAATCAAAACCAAGTATAGACCAAAGTAAAGAAGACATTCAATGTTTAATAGAATAATGGAAGAACATAAATGTTTCGCAATGCGAAAAACCAGAGCATGAATGGGTACAACATATAAAGAGTGAACATAGTGCAAAATTAACAACTTTGATAACATAGAAATAATGGACATTTTGTATAGAAAGACCTGACCAAGACTGGCTGCAGCTAATGGACGATCTTCAAAATCCTTGAATAATATATCTACTGGTGCACCCAACTCTTTCTGTATGAAAGCTCTTGCCTTTTGTGGTGAAAATGCAGGCACTCTATCCTGCATTGCATAAGGAGAAGGCCAAATAAATTTCACTTTAGAAAAAAGAAAGTAAATATAATAGTGCACAAGATTTTTGAGAGAGAACTAATAAAACTATGGCAGATCGACTGCCCAAACATGAATATAAAAATACTGAATATGAGACTAATAAAATTTCTATTTACAATGTAGAAGATGCTTGTATCTATTAGTTTCTGTTGAGGCAAAATGTGCATGCGTGCATGGCAGACCCACACATACTGAAACTAACATATGATCTCATACAGAAACTAATTGAATAGGAAGAAATTGCAATAACATGTTAAGTTATATATGCAAAAACATAAAGAAACCATGAAATATTTGCTTTGATAAGTCAGCAAGCATGTTTGTATCAAAGTAATAGGCAAAGGTGGCTGAAGATGACAAACAAGAACAGCTAGCATATCAACTAAATCTATATATGTGGGCAAAAGAGTGAATATATTTGGAAATAGTATAATATGAAATGAAAAAAAATACCTGCAACTTAGCAAGCTCATCCACAAATTCTCTAGGGAACAAATCGGATCTCGTCGAAGACAACTGGCCTAGTTTGATAAAGGTAGGCCCTAGCTGCAATACTTGTTCTCTCAACCATGAAGCAGTTTTCTTCCTTCGTGTTTTCTGTATCATAAAATCGATCTTAAATTAAAGAAAAAGAAGGGTGGAGGGTGAAGAAAAAGAAGAAACAAAAGCAGGGTGTCTGAGTTTAAGGTGGAGTTACATGGGTTTTTTTTTTCTGCTTCTAGATGTTTCTGGTTTGGTTAATATTTGTTGTTGACGGTGATCATAGATATTTTGTTGATGACGGTGATGATGAAGATCCTGCTTTTGAGTTTGGCGATTCTAGTGTTTTCCTATTATGGTAAGATTCTGGGTAATTATGATTATGGTATTTGATGATAATGTTGGAAGATTTGTGCCTGTGTAAGGGATGATTGTAGTGGTGGCATGGAGTTCGATGTAGATCTGCTAAGAGATGCGATCGAAGTGAGAGACCAAAATTGTTGAGATCAACATTCAGTGTCTATTTTGTCGGTCTACCATAAGGATGTCGTGATACAAAGGTGTAATCAAGCCTAACATATGGCGGTTTTTTGTTGATTTGTTTTTTGAGATTTTGGTGATGGGAAGATTGGATAAACATGAGCCAAGGTAGAGATTGTTAGGATTTGGCTCAAGTTTATCTAAAAGGTTTTTGGCATTTAAATCATAAATAGATCAGGATTAGTTTTTGGGGGTTAAGAAACATTTTATATATATATATATATATATATATATATATATATATATATATATATATATATAAGGGAAAGAAAGATGTAGGGCTTTGTGGATTTTGAGTGTCTGGTGAGGATTATGTCGAAATTGTAATCTTCTTTACGATAAATAATAAATTTTGTGTTAGGGTGTTAATTTTTTCTTGTTTCATTTTTTGTTGTTGCATCTTGTCATAAAATAGGGCTTCAACTATTATCAGTATATGCATCTTCTATGGAAAGGAAATTCCATACAGACTAAAAATAATACATTAGTGTGCCGTTACATCGGCATAAAAGCTGAGGCAACCTTCACTCTTTATGTCTTAACAGTACTGCAGTCCGCTAACTTGCTTTCGGAAAGTTAGTTATAGAACCTATAAATTAAATGAATATGACTAGTTCCTCCTTAAGAGAACTCAAATGCTAATGCAACTATCACTATTTAGTTTCAATTTTTTTCACCTGCTTTGGCTCAAAAATATTAACTAAAATGAAAATAAAAAAAACTCACCTGCTTCTCTTCTGTAAATCCACCAGGATATGCCCATTTTGCTTCGTCAAAGAGGAGCCTCAACCTTAGAGAAATCACAAAGGCCCAGATGTCAACAGTCCTTTGCCAGCCATTATAATCATCTCTTGCCCAACTGAAGCCTTCATCCGAAGGCAAAACTTTTAGTTCCTCTGTGAAAGGGAGATCCTCAACGTGTGTTTTTCTTCGGGTTGTAGCCATAGCCGACGTACCATCCCTTTTGATTAGAGACATCCCATCCATAGCTACCTTCGAGCCATTCGCTGTCTCCAATTTTCGAGAAGAAGCACCCCTGCCCCTGCCCCTGACCATTTTTACGGCTCGTCCATTACTGCTAACCTTCTCGGATTCTGCTACGGATCTTATAACCCCTTTACTTCCCCGGGAATGATTTTGATATGTTTCTAAACTTTGGATGTTCATACTAGATATGGACGAGGAGAAACCGAAATCATCTCTAGACCGTCCTTGATCTGAAGGCTCAAGATAACTGCGGCAGTAGCTATGTGAAGCAAGCACTGCCGCCATCTTGGATCACAGTACCAGGTCCTGTTAGAAAGAGGAAACAGAATAAGTCTTCCACTTGACATCTCAAAAAGACTGCAGGACCATTTCAAACAAGGACAGTGCTATGGGAAAAAAAATAGAACTTGAGGAAAATGTTGATATAAATCGATAATACATGTGTTCGTAAATAACTGGGAAGCCACCTTCAAGTCGCATCGTGTCATACACATATAGGACACCAAATGGACACTAAAACATACACTAGGAAAACGATACCGTATCCATGTCGTAGTGTCTTTATCTTGTCATGTCATGTCATGTCATGTCATGTCATGTCATATCATATTCGTGTCCGTGAAAAAAGGCGAAGTAAGTTAACAAGAAATGAATATAAGTCGAAGAAGACAACCAAATCAAAGAAAGTGACATAATCCTTTGTTCATGAAATCAAAACCCCAAAAACATTGGCTTTAGCAGACAAAAGCTCGTGTATGACTAACAAACAGCATAAAAGTCTCCACCTTTATCAATCCCGAAGGAAGTTTTTGCAGCCTTTCACTCAAATTGAATCAACAAATCACACGAAAGACGTGGCCACTCGGAAAATATACTAGGACATGCCAAATCCAACAAAGTGAGAGAACCACTCGTTCTTGAAACCACAGCCCTAAAAGGACTAGCTTCAGACAATAGGACCGACTAACAGCATAAAAGCTTCCACCTTTATCGATCCAAAACAAGAAAAATTCCCAATCCTTACATTCGAATAGAATCAAACGAAGCGAGAGAAGAATCATTCCGATCCTTGCAACCAAAACACTAAAAATATAGTAAAGTTTCCACCTTCATCGATCCAACGGACACTAAAAGAATCATTTCGATCCTCCCAGCAAAACCCCTAAAAGCACCAGCTTTATCCAATAGAAAATCGCGCAAATATCACAAAGTCTCCACCTTTATCGGTCAAGAAAAAAAACCATAAAAAATTCCCAACCCTTTCACCAAAATCGAATCAAACGAGCACAAGAAAGATCATAGCAACTAAGAATTAATCGACGTTTGAGAAGCTAGGGTTTGAGAGAGAGTACCAGAAACGGGAGAATATTGTTTGTGGAGGGAGGAGGAGGAGGAAGAAGAAGAAGTGACTCTTGCGCGCGCTAGATGACAGGAAATGAAAGACTCCCATTGTTGGAACAATAACGGCCACCATCTACCCCCCGGGCTTTTGCTTGCGCGCGTCAACTGCTGCCACAACTACTCACCCATAGCCACTTGTTTCAAACCACTCAAGTACAAGTGACGTGCGTGTGCACGTAAAAATAATTGTTGAAAAATAATTTTAATTATTGTTGTGAAACCCTTAGATATTCACCATTATGTCATGAGTTACACATGACCCTTGGGATCATGTAACTCATGACCCTTGGGTTATGTAACTCTTGACCCTTGGGTTGTCCCTTATCACTATATATATGGCCCTTGCCATATGATGAAATGGATAAGAAATATACTATTCTACAATATCTCGTCTCCCTTCAAACACGTTATCAACACGATTGCTGAAACAAGGAGAATCGACGTCCAGATATCGACGTCATCCTTCTTTTTTCCCTAGTCGATCCGATCAGAGGCTGGTAACACTTCTTAAAATTTTTTTTTACAAATTAATTGTTTGAATGAAAATTAGCAATATATATATCTAACAATCTAAGAGTGATATTCTTTATATTGCTAACGTTCAAAACAAAATAGTTGCTTCTGTTAGTATCTAATGTGCTTTCAAGCATTCCATTAGCTTAGCAACAGATATTGTTAAATCGACTTCTGTTAGTATACTGTTACTATAAAATTTGCTTCCTAGTAACAGAATATTTTAATTACAACTATTCATTGTACTTGTTAGCTGACATTGTAGCTTTTGTTTGAGAACAAATCAGCACCTTAGTTGTTCACAAGTGAATTGCTTCTTGGAAACACGTTTTTTTTTCACCACCTGGATTTCAGAGGTTCTGAGGTTGACTTGATATTGCGTTCTGAAAAAACGATTTCAAGAACCACAGTACTTTGATTATTAGTTTCCAAAAGTCCTGTTTTTTTTTGGATTTTCTTTAACACTATATTAGTTGAAATCCAGTACTAATCTCTAAACAATATACTAAATCTACAATCTATGGATTGAAGGAGGTACTGAATAATGCTCTACAATTATTGAAGCCTATGTTTCCATGGTCTGCGTTTCCTTTTCTTATCACAAAAATGTAGCTTTTGTTTGACAATACATATTGTAAATCACATTTAGCTTTCAAAAAAAAAAAAAAAAAAATTACTGTAATATTGACAGATTGCATATTAGCTTCTGGACTGAACTGTTTTATTAAGCACCGTGGTATTTTTATTATGAGCTCTGTAACATTAATGATTATGCATAAATATTTAATTTTAATTTATGCATGTTTTTCACATGATAGATAAAATGGCCAAAATAGCGAGTGTCGATTTCGAAGTACTAGATGCTGCTGGAAAAAATTATTTGAGCTGGCACGTGGACCTGAAGTTCCACTTACGTGCCCAGGGCTTATTAGCCACAATTTCAACTCCTCTTCCATCGGCTCCGGCCACTGGTACGGAAAATACAGCAGACACTGCTGTGGTTGTTTCTACAGTGAAAGTCTCTGATATAGATAAGGCGAAAGCCATTATCTACATCAGGAGACACATTGATCGGACCCTGAAGGCCGAATACCTCACTGTAGAAGACCCAAAGGAATTGTGGACTGCACTGGAGGACCGCTATAAACATCAAAAAGATGTAATCCTCCCACGTGCAAGGTATGAGTGGGAAAACCTTCGACTTCAGGACTTTAAGTCCGTAGCTGAGTACAACTCAGCTCTCCATAATATCACCTCACGCCTGAAGTTGTGTGGTGAAGAAGTCTCGGAGTATCGCATGTTGGAAAAAATTTATACATCCTTCCACGAGAAGGACACAATCCTCATGCAACAGTACCGTGAACGAAAGTTCACAAAGTACTCTGAATTGCACTCCACCCTGATGATGGCAGAGCAAAACAGAGAACTTCTCTTGGCCACTCATAACCTACGCCCTGCAGGCTCAGCTCCTCTCCCAGAAGCTCATTTTTCTTCCAAGAAGCAGAAGAAAAATAAGGACAAATCTAACATGGGAAATGCCCATAAGAGGCCGGCCAGAAGTCCACCCCAGAACAACTTTCATCCCCAGAGCAGCAAAAGTGGGACAAAGAAAAAGTGGAAGAAGACCACAGAACTGATGTCCATTCCCAAGAAAAATTGGGAGGACAAATGCCACAAATGTGGCATGACTGGACACTGGTCCAGAAACTGTCGCACCCCGCGACATCTACAAAATCTGTATCAAGCGAGCCAGAAGTCTCAAGTTGAAACAAATCTGGTAGAAAAGCAGCCGTCTACTCAGTTCTCGGCGGAAGACTTCGAGAACGACGACCTACTCGACTAGAGCCACTATCTTATTTCATGCTTTTAAAAATTTGTTGCCGCATTTTCATATTATGCTTCTCTTTTAAATTTCTTGAAAAATAATATTTATTCTTACATTTGACAAAGAAAATTTTACGAAGTCTCTCCGAATAGGCTCACCTATTTGGGTATGATGTCAGAAAGAACTTGGGGCTTGGTTCTTAAGAGGTCCCCGGTGACCCTCCTCCCTCATTTTCCCGCCTGGTCATATTCACGTAGAGCTACCGAAAGGGGATGACCGAATATTTTTTTTTTTGCTCAAATTGTATTTATAAATTATGCATTTTTGCAAGCAACTTATTGACCTCTCTATATCGGTCCGTCGATAGATATAAGAGATTTTTTTTAAAACAAAATTATATTTCAAAATCGTTGTTTTAATTACGATGGTTTGTTGTTGTTTTTTCATAGATCTATAGATGAAGTGTGAATGCCTTGTGGACAGCGCCTCGACGCACACAATCCTTCGAGAAAAAAGCTATTTTTATAGCTTATATGATTATGACGGTCCCGTTATTACGATATCAGGACTATCAAACATAATAGAAGGATCTGGTGAAGCAATTATATTGCTCCCAAATAAAACAAGACTAGTAATAAAAGATGCACTATTCTTCCCTAAATCAAGTAGGAACCTCATAAGTTTCAAGGACATTCGTTTAAACGGATATCACTTAGAAACAAATGAAATAAATGAGGCAGAATATCTGTATGTTACTCGTCTAAAAGATGGTTCAAAAATTATCTTAGAACGATTCAAGGGACTCCCGTCGGGTCTCTATCATACTCATATTCAATCAACAGAAGCTAACATGATTGTGCACCAGAAGTGTCATTCATCGCCAAAATTTAAACTTTGGCATAATAGACTGGGTTACCCAGGATCAGCTATGATGAAACGAATCATAAGCCAATCCAGTGGACACAACCTGCAGAACCTGAAGATTCTTCAGAAGTATGATTACTCGTGTCTACCTTGTTTTCAAGGCAAACTTATAACGAGACCATCCCTTTTGAAAGTGGGACTAGAGTCTCCTAGCTTCTTAGAGAGAATTCATGGAGACATTTGCGGACCTATTCACCCCGCAAGTGGTCCATTTAGGTACTTTATGGTACTTATAGATGCATCTACTAAATGGTCTTATGTGTGCCTTTTGTCCACCCGCAACTTAGCTTTTTCTAAGCTATTGGCACAAATAATTAAGTTGCGGGCTCATTTTCCCGATAACCATATCAAAAAATTAAGACTTGATAATGCGGGTGAATTTACTTCACAGGTTTTTCAAGACTATTGCCAAGCAACTGGCATCGAAGTTGAACATCCTGTAGCTCATGTTCACACCCAGAACGGGTTAGCAGAATCTCTTATTAAGATATTACAATGGATTGCTCGTCCATTGTTGATGCAGTCACAGTTGACTGTGGAAGCTTGGGGTCATGCTATATTGCATGCCACATCACTTTTTAGAATACGGCCTTCTGGAGGTCATATTCTATCTTCGATGCAGCTCGCTTATGGTTCACCTCCAAATATCTCACATTTGAGAGTTTTTGGTTGTGCTGCTTACGTCCCCATTGCTCCCCCACAGAGGACCAAAATGGGTCCACAACGTCGATTAGGTATCTATGTTGGGTTTGACTCACCCTCTATAATTAGATACCTAGAACCCCTGACGGGTGACGTATTTAAGGCACGTCGTGATGACTGTGAGTTTGATGAAGGATTATTTCCTAAACTGGGCACACAGTCTAAGAAGCCAGAAGCTTCTAAGACAATTTCTTGGGACACAAAAACTTTGTCTCATTTTGATCCACGTACAAGTCAATGTGAAGATGAGATCCTGAAGATATTACATCTTCAGAACACTGTACATCTACTTCCGGATACATTTACTGACAACCAGAAGATTGTCAGATCATACGTCCCTGCTGCCAATACGCCAGCTAGGATTGACATCCCCAAAGATGGATGCAATCCACCGGCAGCAGAAATGGCAATACCTCAATTAAAAAGAGGACGCCCACCAGGTTCGAGAGACAAAGTCCCTCGTAAAAGAAAAAATCCTGGAGAAATTAAGAAGATCCCAACACAGGATGCTGAGCTCAGATCAGCTACCTCTCCCCTCCTAGTTTCTCCTGAAGAGGAACAAACAGAAGAAATATTATTAAATTATGTACGTACTGGAGAGGTACTGAACAGAAAAAGCACAGTCGTCGACGACGATTTCTCGTTCAATATTGCCGTTCACGTCACTGAAAATGACGATAACATCGATCCACGGTCTCTAGCAGAATGTAAATGCAGAGGCGATTGGCCAAAGTGGAATGAGGCAATAGGAGTAGAGCTGGACTCACTCTTGAAACGCGAAGTCTTTGGACCTGTAGTCCAAACACCTGAAGGTGTAAAACCTGTGGGATATAAATGGATCTTCACAAGAAAAAGAAATGAACACAACATAGTTGTGCGCTACAAAGCACGCCTTGTAGCACAAGGTTTCTCCCAGAAACCGGGAATAGATTATGAAGAAACATATTCTCCGGTCATGGATGGGAATACCTTCAGATTCCTGATCAGCCTCTCTTCTCTGAAAAGCCTAGAAATGCAGCTCATGGACGTTGTGACTGCATATCTTTATGGCAATATAGATAAAGATATCTATATAAAACTCCCTGAAGGATATAAAATTTCACCAGAAAAAACAGATAGACCTCGGGACACCTATTCTGTAAGGTTACAAAGATCATTGTACGGTCTTAAACAATCAGGAAAAATGTGGTATAACAGACTAAGTGAGTTTCTTGCTACGCAAGGATTTACTAATGATAAAGTCTGTCCATGTATCTTTATAAAAAGATCGGAAACAGGATTTGTTATAGTCGCCGTTTATGTCGACGACTTAAATCTCATTGGATCTCCTGCAGAGATCACTGAGATATCTGAAAGCCTTAAGACAACTTTTGAAATGAAAGACCTAGGCAAAACAAAGTATTGTCTTGGCTTACAGATCGAATACCTAAAGGGTGGTATCCTGTTACACCAATCTACATATACACGAAGATTACTTAAACAATTCCACATGGATAAATGTCATCCCCTTAGTACACCAATGGTCGTTCGATCATTGGATGTAAAGAAGGACCCTTTCCGTCCACTGGAAGAGGGGGAGGAATCATTAGGTCCTGAAGTACCTTACCTAAGTGCCATTGGGGCACTACTCTATCTGGCTAACTGTACGCGTCCTGATATTGCATTTTCAGTTAACTTATTAGCCAGATACAGTGCAGCGCCCACAAAGCGCTACGGGAATGGAGTGAAGCATCTTCTGCGCTACCTCCAAGGGTCTATAGACCTAGGACTATATTACCCGAATAGTGGATCTTCCACTTTACTTGGTTATTCAGATACAGGTTATAGATCAGATCCCCACACAGAGAAATCACAAACTGGATTTGTGTTTACTTTCGGTGGTACGGCTATCTCTTGGAGGTCCGTCAAACAGACCAGTGTGGCTATCTCATCCAACCATTCTGAACTCCTGGCAATCCATGAAACAAGCAAGGAGTGTGTTTGGCTTCGCTCTGTCATTCAGCACATTTTGGCATCTACTGGCTTGAAGATTGGTGAACTTGAGCCTACTACCCTTTTTGAAGATAATGCAGCATGCGTAGCTCAACTTCAGAAAGGATACATGATGAGTGACAAGACGAAGCACATATCCTCCAAATTCTTCTGGACGTACGACCTTCAAGAGAAGGGACAAGTCAAAGTACAACAAATTCAATCTTGTAATAACTTAGCAGATTTGTTTACCAAAATACTGCCACGATGTACTTTTGTAAAGCTTGTAAGAGGAATAGGGATGAGGCAACTAAAAGACCTGCAAGCCTGAAGCTTGTATAGATCAGGGGGAGTAAAACTATAGGATTGTACTCTTTTTCCTTAGGACTGATGGTTTTTCCCACTGGGTTTTCCACAGCCAAGGTTTTAATGAGGCAAACCAAGTTTACTCTGGATCCAGCAGTATCCACCCCATTAGCTTATTGAAACCTGAAGTATTTCATAAGTAGATCCAAGGAAATGGATGAATAAGGGGGAGTGTTGTGAAACCCTTAGATATTCACCATTATGTCATGAGTTACACATGACCCTTGGGATCATGTAACTCATGACCCTTGGGTTATGTAACTCTTGACCCTTGGGTTGTCCCTTATCACTATATATATGGCCCTTGCCATATGATGAAATGGATAAGAAATATACTATTCTACAATATCTCGTCTCCCTTCAAACAATTATAATTTTGTGATAGATAATGCTCTCCTGTAAGATCGAGCATTTTTTTTAGGGTGTCCACTTCTTAATGGTACTTGGAGGCATACCTCTAAGGGGGCTCGAACCCGCGCCACTGCGCCGTAGTGCTCCACCGTTCCCAACGGGCTACGGCCACGGGGACAGATCGAGCACATCTAAACAACAAAATTGTCTCCCACCTTAACCACACTAGTAAAAGCACGTGTGTATTTAAATTTAAATTAAAATTTGTTATATATATATATATATATATATATATATATATATATATATTAATTAAAATTTGTAGAAATTAATTAAATTTTAATTATAATTGTTAGGATATATCTCTACTATTATAAAGGGACTTCAAAACGGTTCAAGATTGAGCCGTCTAAGAGCATCTCCAACTCTATTGTCTTATTTTGTGTTGTGAATCTTAGGTGGCATGGGACACAACAATGTCTTGTATAGGTGGCAAGATTATATTCACAAATGACAATGAGTTTAAAAAGTCATCTCCAATGCAAAAGTATTGAGAAGAGTAATTTTTTATAGCTTCCAAGATAACTTTTACTCTTCTACTTCTTTTCATAAACGTTTTTATTCACAAATGATGATGTGGACATAAAGACATTGTGAAGTGCATTGTCTAGATTTAGACAACCAAGTTCACATTGTCTTTGCCATGTCAACTCCACACTTTATTTCACATTTGCATTGGAGAAATACTTTTGGAAAAAATGATTGTCATTCCAATATGGCAACCATTTTTTTCAAACTCACAATAGGGTTGGAGATGCTCTAAGTCGTGTATATCATCAACCATTTTTTTAAGTAAATTAAATTATGTATAAAATTGTTGAAAAAAGTTTAAATTTGTTATATATATTCAAAATACGGAATCGAACTCAACCAAACAAGAAAAGAAAAAAAACTCCTACCTTAACCACATGAGCTATAAAAGATACTTAACTATAATTGAATAATATTCTTTTTATACGTTATCATACGTGCAAAGCAGTTGCGTTTACTAGTGTGGACAAAAAGATGGGGCATTGGGTTATGTGGAAGAAAATGAGAGAAATTTTAAAATTATAATCTTTCGTTTTTTTTATAAAAAAGAAGGTATTCATTTATGCCAAAAAAAAAGTTAAAAAATATATTATTCTATAAATTTATTTTAAAATAAAATGGTTGATGATATACATACGGCTTACACGGCTTTATCTGAGTTATAAAGGTTGGGATTTGTCCAGGCGACCTAATCACCGCCATATACTTGTCTTTATATATTGTCACGATCCGCTACCCAAATTGTTGGACCAGGCCGAGCCATGTCCAGTCTACGTTTGTGTTATAGCATAGTAAGCTGTTCTCAAAGATAAACAATAAGGTTCTAAGTATGCTAACGGTTCAATATAGCATTTTAAGAGTTCATCACAACACATCATCTATAAGCGAAAGTAAACAAGTTTAGTTGGTTATTACACTTCCAAAGTATGAAACTGGAGACAAAGTCCAGTAACAAAATATAAGTTCATAATAACCCAAATGTCTAAGTTCAAAGTAGATAATGTAGCAGCTAAGTGAGGTTCCCTACGAGGACTTCCTTTGGAGCTAAAGTCAGGTCCTCTATGGTAGCCCCATAATATGTATCACAGAGCATCTCCTCCTCGAACAATATGCCTGCAACGTTATCCTGTCAGGAAGGGAACAAGTACTAGTTCTACAAACTAAACATATTGAGCATGAAATAAAATGTAATAAGTAGAAACATGACATATCACGGTCTATCATCTAGAGAATATATTTGTCATGACGACACATGTATATATAATGTTTAAAACTGTAGCAGGTACGCAATCGGTCAATAGGTATAAAATATACCGGTGTACAAGTCTATATATAATAAAAAGTACGTACGTACAAGTCTACGAGCATAGGTTACATACATACAGAAATGCGGGATAAGGCCTACGGCAAGGTTTGCATGTACTGCGACCTTGCTCGGTACATATGTACTGTAGAGGGGGGGGGCATGATCACGTACTCAACTAGCAGTTTCTTTATTACCCAAGTTATAACATGTAATTTATATTGAGAGCAGTATAAAGCATGTGAAGCATACGGTAGGTACATAGAGATATGTAAAATATGATTTGTAGTTTAAGAAACTGTATTTTAACATGGTTCATTCACAGTTCATTATCATATGCAGTAAATAAAGCTTGTAGGGGTACTTGTCTCGTGCAAGGCAAGGATACGAGTATGAAGATATAGATGTTCGGTGTCCTGTCAAAATGATACACAATCTCAGTCTCTAAACTATGTTCAAGATTTTACACTAGTGGTGTGACAAGACTCCTAACTGGACACTAGCTAAGTGATGATCTAGCATATAAGTCTAATGTGGGGTGATATAATATCTAAACCAACACTTAGGGTCTATACACTAAGGTAGGGCAATGTCCCAATACTAAAATATCCCAAAAACCCATTATAACACACAAGACAATATTAATTAATTAATAATTCAAACTATGTATTGTGTTCCAACAATTATTAAAATAGTTATAAAGCTCTAATATATATGAAATAAAATATCAAAATGATCCTTGTTAATGGTAGTAATTTTTTTAATTTTTATCGGATTTATAATCTATTGTAGGTATTTATTAAAATAAGTTTACATATATACTTTAAAAATGAGTTCTGTTTTTCTATTTTTAGACAATGGCAAATATATAAACTAAATTCTAAAAAAAATATATTAAATTATCTATATTAACATAGTATTTAATTATAATTATTCTGGAATTTATTATGTATTTAAAAGCTATCTGAAAATTCAAATACAGTAAAGTATAGATTCTGAAAATAAATAATTAATTATTTAATGTATTTGTCCACGTATACGAAATTGAACCGAAGTTCAGATACGGGACTCAAGGCCATGAATCAAGTCCGATATGACTCGTACAGACCTTGATTGTATTTAGACTCATTTGGGTCCACAAAATCCATGCTAGATTTGGACTCAAATGGCCACGATTAATAAATTACGTAAAAATACGAAATTAGACATATATGTAAATATGCATTGAACATTAATATAATAATATTTTAATGCAGTAAAATATACATAATAATTATATTTATTGACAATAATATAACAAGTGAATTTACATATATTAAAATACAGCATATATGAATATATACATATATAAATACATGGATATATGTAAATATGTATATATATATATATATATATATATATATATATATATATTTTATATATATATATATATATATATATATATATATATATAATAATAATAATAATAATAATAATACATATATACATTTATATATATATAAAGGAAAAATATAATATATATAAATATGTATAAAGACAGTATATATATACAGTATAATTACATATACATATATATAATATATAGTATAGTAAATATAATAGTATAATACAGGATGTATATACATATATATACATAGATATATATATTAAACAGTATATATATATATATATATATATATATATATATATATATATATATATATATATATATATATATATATATATATATATATATATATAGTCCAAAGCTGTAGTGCCCCGTCCCTACATCGTGCCCCGTTTTCGTCCATGGGGTGCGCGAGAAAGGAACACTGTCGCTATCGATTCGGTCGGGACCGATAGGTCGGAATCGGCCGAATCGATCGAACATGAATAGTTGAATTAAGATCCTTTCCACGTTATGGAATAGCTTCCTTGGAACCAAGTCTCATATTCAGCGGGTTGCGCCTCAAGGATTGGCTCTGCGGCTGAGTCGGAAGAGACCTCCCGTTGCTCTGGTTTTCATGTCGCACTTGATTTGGCTTTGGCTTTGGTTTTCGTGAATACATTTTTTGTGAATATTTCAGATAGGTTTTCGTGACTTGCATTTTCGAGCTTCGCATTTTTATCAAAATTCCTTGAATTACACAGTATTCTAATCAGTTGCTTATGCGATTGCAGGTGATCGCGTAGGCGACGTCAGTGCAGCCAACCAGTCACTCGCCTGAAGCAAGTCTAAGGTGAGTGGCTGACCTCCTTCGCCTCGTCCCTCTATTTCAAAAGCAATATGAAGTTAAATGAAATGCTTGTCATCATAGTGTAGAATCAAGGAAATTATGGCACGATTCTTCACGAAACACTTGCTATCAAACTGTCGATATTGAAAATGGAAAACATACTTTCTTATGCAATTCCACTTAGTCTATGCAAAATAATGAATAAATCGATTAACGTTTATCGCAACGATATGGCTAAGTGAGTAAATCGACTAAGTTCAAAAGAAAGGCTAAGTTTTGCAACTAAAAGAGAAAGGATAAGGTTATAGAAAAGAGAGAGTATTTTTCAAGACTCTGCAAAACGGTCATTAGACAACTTGTCGACAAGATGTAGTTTCCTCGAGCGGTTGCCTAGGCCAAGGAACCGATTCAGCCCGGGAGGAACGAGTATAGCAAGCGCCAGCCTTACATCGGTATGGGTTATTCGGGAACTTTTGCACAGGGCTCGCTACCCGCCGTGAAAGGGTCGTCGTCTAACCCAGCTATAGTCCGTGATGGCTTGACATTGCCAGTAACCTTCACACCCTTTCACTGCTTAACTAATGCACGTGACACAGAATGAATATGATAGCTGTTTAATGTATACAATTTCATATGCTTGCTTCAAAACATGTTAACATGCAAAGCGATCAGGATGATTAGAAAGATCACAGAAATAGCTAGCTAACATGTTTATAAAATAGCTCGAATCAAATGCAGAGTTTGGATTTTAATTAGCCATTCGCCAGTACATGTGATCGGACTGATCCTCGCTCTTTGCAGGTCCCATGAATAAGGAAGGACGAGCTAACTAGCTTGGCGACGTTCATAATTTTGAAGCTTCGGCCGCACGTCAAAGATTTGTCCTGCAACTCCACTTTTGAAGACTCTCAACTGTCCAAGAAAGATGGCTCAGCGTCCCTCCATTCCAGGTTACTGGAATACTCTGTTGTATATTGAGGGATGTATGCGATGTATGGAACGATTATCTCATCGGCACTCTTTTGTAATTGAGTCATGTTGTAGCCCGTGCGACATGAGTCCTGTACTAGAGTCTGTAAATGATGTCCATTATCAATAAAGATCAAAGTTCTCTTTACTTAATTGGGTGATTAAATTTGTCTGCTTGCTCTCTTAGATTCTCGTATTTCGGATTACCTTATGACTATGCCTTGTGCGATCACAAATTAGGTTCGCACGACATCACGCCCGAGGGACGACTATCGATTCGACGGAATCGGGACATGACATAATGGTATCAGAGCACGGCTTTATGTCCTTGGCCTCCAGTGTCAAGTTTCTAGTCTCAAATCGTTGACCTTGTGTCGATGAGATGAGTGTTCCATACGCTGAACCCAGGACATTTTCTGAAACTAACAAGAGTTGCCTTTCTTTTCCCTGCAGTTGTGGGAGCTCGGGTAGAGGACGAGACGAGCACTTCCAGCGGCTCGAGTACTTCCAGACTCGAGCATTCCGTCAACCCAACGGGGATGACGCCTATCGTAGCCAGACCTTCCGGCGACCCGATACAACGGATGCTGCAGATGCTCGAAATGCAGCAACGCCAAATGAGCTCCATCGTCAGCAAGCGGAGGCTCGTCAGACCCAGTTCGAAAATCGGTTCGAGGCTCAATTCAAGCAGCAGCAACAGCAGCTGAATACACTCCAACAAATAGTACAATCGATCGTAGCCAACAATAATTCAACGACGACGCCTGCCGTGACTGAGCCTGCGGTTCGATCCAACGAAGCTGAACCGAAGGTGCCCGTGCTCTCACCTGCGGCACCGAGAAGTTCTAACTTCGACGTGTCAAAATTCACAAAAAGCTTCCGCACTTCCTTCAACGGCACATAAGATCCCTCCGTGGTGATCGACTGGTTGGAGGAGCTGGAAGACAAGTTCGAACTTCTGGGTGTCAAAGACGCAAAGAAAGTCTTGTGTGCTCAACTCCTACTTTGAATGAACGCGCACGATTGGTGGGCCGTACAAAAGTGGGCAATTCGACGTGAAGACGAGACGGCGGCGATCTCGTGGGCCACATTCAGAACAGCGTTCGAGACCGAATATCTTTCTGCAGCCGTACGACAGGAAAAAAAAATAAATTTATGCAGTTGAGGCAAGGGAATATGACAATACGACAGTATACGGCCGAATTCAACAAACTGGCCAAATTTGCTGGAGCATATCTACCTACAACTGCAAGTCGAGCTCGACGATTCGAAGTGGGCATGCGTTCCTTTATTCGAGCCCATGTCTCGGTGCCTGACTACAAAACCATGGGCGAGGTACTCAACCATGCCCTCCGTCTGGAGTCCGAGTATCCTCCTGCTACTACTGGCGCTGTTCACTTTAATAATAAATGCCATAGTAATACGGGAGGCAACAATGCGCACAAGCGTCAAAATTGTGGCAACGGAGGCAGCAACCAGGCAAAGGATCGAATAGTCTACAATTTCTGCCACAAGGAGGGGCACGTGGCCAACGAGTGCTGATTGAAGAATGGAGCATGCTTCGGGTGTGACCGAACGGACCATATTGCACGTAATTGTCCGGAGAAGCCAAACCAGCGCCCCCAACAACATCAACAGAACTAAGGCCAAGCACCTCGGGCTCCACAGACCGTACCACAGAATGGCCAGGACCGTCGCCCCAATGCTCAGGGCCGCATCTATGCCATAATTCGAGATGAAGCATTCGTATCTGACACAGTTGTGACATGTATACTGCATTTCAATAATAAGCATGCTCGTGCATTGTTTGATTCAGGTGCCACGCATAGTTTTATATCGGCGGACTTTACCGTCGAGCACAAATTTTCTCTAACACCGCCGGGTCTCGATCTTACTATTAATGTACCATCGGGTATGCCACTACTTGCAAATTTAGTCTGCGGAGACGGAATCATCTGTATAGGTGGTCAAAAGATCAGTCTTGATACGATAGTTCTAGATATTAAGGACTATGACATCATTCTGGGGATGGATTGGCTCGATCCATGCAATGTAACCATAAACTGTGCTGAAAAGAGGGTCACATTTTGTATCCTGGAGTGCCTGAATTCTGCTATTCGTGTGGTGAGACGTCGTCGACCTGCATGGCGATCTCCGCAATATCTGCTCGACGGATGCTGCATTCCGGGTGCGAAGGCTATCTAGAGTCCGTTCAAGACATGCGACAGGATGGTGCAAACGTGGGTCAGACCGACGTTGTGGTAGAATTCCCAGATGTGTTCCCGGACGAACTGCCCGGCATGCCACCTGATCGAGAGATTGAGTTCACTATTGATACATTTTCCGATACCCGACCGATCTCTAAAGTCCCGTACAAAATGGCCACTGCAGAGCTTAAAAAACTCAAAGTACAGTTGCAAGAGTTGTTCGACAAGGGATTCATACGACCCAGCGTCTCGCCATGGGGAGCGCCCATGCTTGTAGAAGCATGAAAATTTTAGGCGCATCAACTATCCAGGTCAACATGCGCCGAGAATATCATAAAATAGTAAAAGAGTAGCAACATAAATGGGCTTTTTATTTCATAAAAGTCTGTTACATGACTAAAGACTCTCTTTACACAGAAGACTCTTTTTACATAAAAGACTTCTTTTACGAAGAAGAAATAAAAAAAACCTAAAGCTACGCTTCATCCAGGTGCGTCTCAGTCAGGCGCATCTCTTCAGCGTCTCAGCTAGGCGCATCTCTTCGGCGTCTCAATCAGGCGCATCTCTTCAGCGTCTCAGTCTGGCGCATCATGAAGTCTCAGCATATGCGCTCTACTTCGATCCGATCAAGTGCTTTGGCTAATGAAGCAGTTATTGAGCATAACAAGAGCGGGCGATCAACCCCACTCTAGCAGGAGGAAGAGCTCTCCAAAGCCCAAGGAAGATGGGAGCACCACAATTTCGATCTGTGGCTCTTCCAGCATAACGAAGATGGGACTCGAACGTCCCGATCTTTGGATGCAACAGGCACCTTCGGCCTGCATCGGGATCCCGCGATCCTGACTTTTGGATGTAACAGTCACCTTTACGAGTGCGTACGAAGACGGCTTGACGCATCTTCACCCTCGGGAGCGTCTTGTCAACGAAATGTACTCGAGCGAAGAAGTTCATCTCCATTCGAGAAGACGAGAGAAAATGAGAAACAAACTCTCTCCTTGCTGCTATTTATAGGCCGAACAAATCAAACCTACGTGCCAAGTGGCGGGCTCTCCGAATTCCGTGCAATGAATTTGCATTCATGGTGATGAACCTATCCCTTCGAATTCAGCTGGTCAAAATGGCTATTTAAAGCACTCGAAGAACTCAACAGCCGGACAAATAAAGATGTGCCACGCAGCAGATGCGCCTGTCAGCATCCTACACACCATACCGATGCGCCCATCAGCACCAAGCGCCCCGTATAGATGCGCCAAACAAAGCATAGATCCATGCGTCCTGGTGAACACGGACCTGTGCGCCTAGTGGGGTACAAATCGATGTGCCCACTTTAGCTCGTTATCCACCAAGCAATTAATGCGAAAGTGACAGAGTTGGCAGCACGTCCCCCGAGGACTAAATAGTTGACAACTTTTTGCAGAAAACAAAGACATCATCATCATTACCTTTTGTCGACTACAGCCACGTGGCCAAAATGACCAAATTGCATGCGCCGCCATGGCCATGCGCCCAAATCTCTGCATGTGTCTCAAGAGCCATGCGCCTCTGACTTACCTCTGATCCCTAAAGACAGAAGTCAAGTCGCAGCATGCGCCTCCCCGGCCATGCTACTGAAGCCCCGCATGCGCCTCAAAAGCCATGCGCCCAGACTGGTTCATGATTCCTAAAGATTACGAGCTAAATCTCCTCATGTGCCGGATCCCATGCACAGCTCATCAGATCCTTCTCCACCAAATTCGAGATCTTTAAGCCGAGGACATGCGCCACGTGTCCTTTGACTCAGTTCAGCCTATGAAGGGGTGCTAACCACCCAATATCTCAACAACCGAAGAATCCTCTCAGCTGCCACGTGTCGGCTCTTCCGCGGCCCACAGGCGCAACATGAAGGATTCAATCCCCAAATCAGGGCGCATCAACCATGCGTCCCTGCCAGCATCAGCCACGTGGCGTTCCTACAACCAGGCGCATCCGACATATGCGCGCATGAGCAGCCAGCCTGCAAGCTATAAATAGAAGAATCATTCCTTCATCATACAACGACACACACAGACAAAGACAGATATATATACTCAGAGAGAAGCACCTCCACAGAGGCCAGAAGAAACACTTAACGTCCGCTTCTTCTCACAACGCTCCGACATCCAGAGCAACCCAGGCCTTCAGAGAATCTGAAATCGTCGTCATATCGTCAACGAAGTTAACGCATTACCACTCGCTCCATCGACACAATACCCAGATAAAAACAAAAGTGTACTCCTAGGACTACATCTAAGTCCTACATTATAATACTGTTCTGTTTGTGATTGAAATTCCAATTCAAAGATTTTAATGGCAAACAAGCTGGCGACTCTGTTGGGGACTTCTTTCTCCTCCGATGAGAAAGCTGTGTCGCAATCTGACGACGTGAAGGTGGGCTCCTCCCACAAGACACTAGTCGTACGCCTCGATCAACAGGCGTATGAGGAGTTCATCTCTGAAGGCAGAGCAAGTCCTTCGAAGCGGCTGCCGAAGCCGAAGAAGACTCGCCAAGCCTGGGTGCACAAGGTGGAGGCCCCTGGCACCATCATTGAAGGTATGCGTCGATGCAGCCTACCCTTCTCGCTGTCATCCTCAGCAGTCAGGATATGCCCACGGGTGCAGCGCATCTCTCGAAAAAATGTGGTGCTGACCACATTCCCCAACCATCTCCTTCTCAGTCAAGGAAGATTCGCCGACGGAACAGTGGCGCATCTAACGCCCTGCACATGAACTCCGGTGCGCCGTAGAAGGCCTCTGTCTTTGACAGACTCACTCGCTGTCATGGCGAGGATAATTTGGACTCTGAGTACTATGTGCCCCAGCGGGCTAGTACGAAGAAGTCCAAGACGGCACGGGCCATGCGCCTCAAACGTGTTATGCCAATGGCAAACCAGAAGCATGCGCTCACAATTATGCGCGCTGCTGATGGTAAGCTGTACAAAGTTGACTCGGATGCTGCTGCGCCAGAGACGAGACGACCCTCAAAGTCCTTATCTCACTTGGATGCATCTGCTGCGTTCGTAACCAAGTCGTGCAAGGCAAATTCTGTGGTCTTGAACCCCCGCGCCTACATTGGTTGTGCGTCTGAGGCTGGTTCAAGTCACTATAAATGTTGTTCCCCCACTATTGATCTGGGCGCACCTTATGCGCTGGATCAGGGGGGGCAACATTCACTTGATCACCCCGGCGCTTGGCTTTGCCATGCGCCTGATGGGGGTTAAAAGGTGGGACTCTCTTCCAATGATTTGCGTAATGTGATCATTCACAAAAGTCAATCAGGAGAGTCGACCGACAAGCACAATGCGCACCTCACAGGGCACACCTGTGCGGTGGTCACCAATAACTGTTATTGTAAGACAGGAGTTCCACCTCAAAGGCAGTCTGTGTTCCAGTGACTGCAGACGTCAACACCCCTCCGACGTCGCCTCGGGAAGAAGGTGTCGATTGATGAAGAGCCGAAATTAAAGGTTGCTTCTTGCAACGTAGTCTCTAACTCCTCATTAATCCGAAAGGCGACTAGCAACTCCTCGACCTCGTTCTCATCTAAGAGCCAGCCGAGGAAGACCAAGGTGACTGTCCCGTCCTCAGGGGTGTTTGAAGGCACCCGGGTAAGATAGAAGATTTTAGAGGAAGTAATAGCTGGGGGTAGTCAAGCCCTTGTTGATCCTCATCCCGAAGACGAAGATATCCTCCAGAGCATAACTGGAGATAGCCAGGATGAAACTCCAGGAGAAGTGACTCTTCTACAGGAGAGCGAGGCTGAAAGTGAAGCTTCAACCGATCCATCCACTTCCAGTCACGTCATGACCGTATACATGACAGGAGGTGGTGATACGGAGTCAGATGTTCCGCCAGAAGACCTCGTTCAGCGCATGGATACTTTGGAAGGGGGACTCAAAACCCTCTCTGCCTCCATACAAACACTGACTCAAGCAGTGTTTGAGATACGATCAGCTTTGGCCAGGGCACCTTCCATCAATCCTGACCCAGGAGCCAACGGGGAATCAAGTGTGCCCCTTCAACGGGCATCATTGAATACCGATTGCCGCGAAGCACCTCGGGTATCGGAACCTTCGAATTTACAACTCCAGACTATTCCACCTTCTCCGACTCCCAGCTCCACGGAAGACATGGTTGAGATGATCAGGGACTTGCGTGAACATTTCGAGTCAAAGAACAGACAGGAGGAGCGCCAGAAGATGGGGATCCCGCAACTATACCCCCTCGAATGGAACAAAGTGGTCTATCCTCCCAAGTATAAACCACAAATGTTAATGCCATACGACGGAAAGGACTCTCCCCGCCGTTATCTGATGTATTTCCAGTCTCAAACGGGACATCTCCCGAAGGAAGACGCGCTACTCACCAGCCTGTTTGTCGGGGGATTGAAAGGTGTGGCTTATGACTGGTATTGCAGTCTCCCTGACAACTCCATATCCTCCTTTGATGACTTAACACGCCTCTTCCTCGATCGTTTCTATGACGGAGGGAAAGACATGACGATGGCGTCCCTTATAGAGGTACGTCAGACAGAAAAAATAGACCGTTCGAGCATTCATCGAACGATTTCGACAAGCCTGCTTGAGACTGCCCCCGGATATGCCAGAACATGCACTCCTTTCCTCCTACAGCATGAACATGCTTCCTGCGGTTAAGCTCTGGCTCAACTCCACTCCTCCTCCTGACTGGAGATTATTGATTATTGAGGCCGAAGCAGCTGAAAAGAAGGCATACAATGCTCGCCTTCTGGGAGTCAGTTTCCCTGCCTTTGAGGACAAGGAAAAACGGCCTGCTACCAGCAACCCTGGACGTGAGACGAAAGGGAAGCAGGCATTGACTGTCAATGCTTCTAAAAGCGTACAAGCACCTACTCAAAAGCCTCCGCTTGTACCGAGGCCAAAGAAGGTCTACTCCTTCATTGATGAAGACACCTTGCAACTCTTCGAGATATTGAAGCAGGGTGATAAGATCAAATTACCAGAACCGAAGCGTCCTGACGAGGTTGGAAGAATTGACAACCCGAGGTACTGTCACTACCATCGGTTTGTCGGACATCCAACTCAGGACTGCTACGTCCTCAAGAATCACATCCAGCGCATGATCAATGCGAATGTCATCTCCGTCGATTACGAGGAGAAGACAGTCTCGGCCAACCTGGTGTCGCTCCAATTCGGCACCTTGCCGCCAACCACAGCACAAGATGGCGTCGTCCCCATCCCAAAGGCGACAATGGAGGTGGTCAACCTACCTCCTACCCATAACAACATGAGTGGACTCATCCCACTCACCACATCTCGGGAAGAGATCGTATGGGTTCACCCAGACCTCGTCTCCAAAGTTACTCAACCGGGGGTACGCTCTGCTTCTAAAACCAAGGACAAGAAGACCAAATCTTGTCGCATGGTCTCTTCCTCCACGGAAGAGGCACTTCTTGTACAAACGCGTTCGCAGCAGAACGCCCAACCTGACGAAGCTGCCGTCGAGGTGGTGCCTCCCTGCACCACCCCTGCTGCCCAGGAAGGGGGTCCATCCAGACCTTCAGCAGCCAATAAACAAAAGCACGTAGAGGCCCGCTTCGACAAGCATTTGCGAAGAGAAAATGCTTCGGGGCTAGCCAAGCCCCACAACTTCGACATACTGGCACAACTTGCCGGTACTCCTGCTCGCTTATCTCTGTTTGAGCTTTTTTGTCTTTTCAAAGACACCCGCGAAGCTCTCTGTGAAGCCTTGAAGGATGCTGAGTCCTTCATCAGTCAGGTTAAGCAACCTAAGGATATCCCAACAACATGTGCGCACTGCCATTGTGCGGAGGAAGTCATCCCCAACATAACCTTCACCCAACAAGACATGTTGCTCAAGCACAACCGACACAACAGGCCGCTGTATTAGACATGGTATGTGGGTTCCGTTAAGGTGAAGCAAATTCAGATTGATCCAGGATCTTTCCTTAGCATCATTCCTAGGACTCTGCTCTCAACATTGGGAATCCCGATGCATCGTCTGGCGCCTTCTAACACTATAATCAGCGGTTTCAACGCCAACAGAAGTGAACCGCTGGGCAAAATTCGACTGAAATATCATATCGGTAACCTCCGAACCGAAGTGACTTACTATGTCGTAGACGCCGACGTTAATTATAACCTTCTGCTAGGTCGGTCGTGGCTGCACGAGTACATGGTGGTGCCATCTACACTCCACCAATGTATGAAGTATGTGTCCACTAACAACATTATCCGAACAGAGTTCGCCGACATTGACCCCTTCAAAGGGGTCGAAGCCTACTTCACCGATGCTAGCTTATATAAGTCGCTCGATGAAAAGGAAGCCAATGATGCTGATGACGAAGCAGAAATGACGGCAGAGACGGACGTGGAGACAGAGATGGTTCCCAACGCTCCTCTGAAAATTCGACTCAAAGGAAAATCGCCTCAAACGCTGCCTCCCATGGCAATCAAGTTACCTGGAAAAGCACCAACTTCTCTAGGTAAAACATCCACCGAAGCTCCCTTGAAGATACGGCTCAAAGGAAAACCTCCTCAAATGTCGGCTTTCCATGTGGCAAAACTATAGGGAAAGGCACCGGTCACCGAAGGCGCAGTTGAGGAACCCTTGAAGGCGCGTCTTAGAGGCAAGCCTCCGCAATCTTCAGCCTCGTTCAAGCTGCAAGAGAAGGCCCACATAGCCCTCTCAGAGCCTAAGGTCAAGTCTGTGATGAGTTCTCCCGAGCCAGCTCCAGTGCTCACAGATGAAGAGTTAGGAGAATACATATCTGCTGACATAGATGCACCTTCTCTTGACAATGTAATCCTACGAGACAAAATCTCGTGTTTTATCAATAATAGAGTATCTTTCAATTATTCTAGTCTTTCACATTGGAATGCCATGTATACACTAGATAACGCTCTGCGGTCGTTACAAACATAAATAACGACCGTCAATCATGTAAATCGAATAGTCCCGTCCCAAGGAGTCTGTTTTATAGTCCCACCATGGAACCAGGATGAAGAACCCATCATCTTCGGCAAAGTCGAGCGTCATTAAGACCTTCCGCCAATCGAGCCAGAACCGGATACCGGCAGAATACAAGTCTATCGGTACACGGACAAGGCAAAGTACCTCATCCAAAAGATGGGTTACGATCTGAAAAGCAACAAGGGCCTGAACTACGGCAAAGGCCGGCGTCTTCCCCTCCGACTCTCAATACCTGAAGGAAAGCCGCAGGACTACTATCATCGTACTCGACGGAGGGTGGGCTATGTCACGCCGTCGGTTACTCCAGAGAGTTCGGAAGCGGAAGAAGTGGAGCACTCTCATTCATCTGAAGCATCAACTTGGGATTCCAATACCAGTATCGGCCTAATTTTTAGGAAGGTGCTATCAGTCAACATGGCATCTGCACAATCTCGAGAGGATGAAGGCGATGACCAAACGCCGAAATTCTTCGAAGAAAAACCTTGGGCTTAACGCCTAGGAGCGCAGTGGGAGTCTCGTTTTGAATTACGCGAACCCCCTACCGAAGACGAAGTCGAGCAGATCGACCTTGGGGATGGGTCTCCTTCCAAACCTATCTTCATCAGCAAGAGTCTAAAGGGAAGAGACCGAGAGTCTTTAGTCCAATTGGCCAAAGAATACATCAACTTCTTCGCCTGGAGCTACGAAGATATGCCGGGACTTGATCCCCAGAACGCGATGCATAGACTTAACATCTTACCTGATGCCAAGCCTATAAAACAGCAACAACGACGTTTTTGTCCTGACATCATGAACGCTATCGATCAAGAGGTGGACAAACTCCTAAGCAGCGGGTTCATTCGTGAAGAGCAACATCCGGATTGGGTAGCCAATGTTGTCCCTGTCACCAAGAAGAATAGGAAGATACGATTCTGTATCGACTTCAGAGATCTCAATACTGCTTGCCCGAAAGACGAATTTCTGCTTCCAATCACTGACATGATGATCGACAATACATGTGGCTTCGAACGCATGTCTTTCATGGACGGGTACTCCGGCTACAACCAGATCAAAATGTTTCCCGATGACGCAAAACACACGTCATTTAGGACTCCGAAAGGGGTTTTCTGCTACACAGTAATGCCCTTTGGTTTGAAGAACGCTGGTGCTATGTACCAACGAGCTATGAGTACCATCTTCCGTCAACATCTACGCAAAACAGTTGAATGCTATGTTGATGATATCGCCGTCAAGAGCCGTCTCAAAGGTGATTACTTACAAGACCTAAAGACAGTCTTCGATCTCATGCGAGCGCATCAACTCAAGATGAACCCCGCTAAATCCTTCCTTGGGGTTTCTAGCAGAAAGTTCTTGGGCTTCATTATCACGGCAAAAGGCATTCATGTCGACCCCGAGAAGACCAAAGCCATCCTTGACATACCCTCCGAAGAACCTCTGAGAACTTTAAGGCCTGTAAGGGCGTCTTGCATACATCCAAAGGTTTATAGCAAACCTTTTCGAAAAATGTCAACCCTTCACCCAGCTCATGAAGAAGGGAGTCTCCTACGTCTGGACAGAAGAATGCCAGAAAGCTGACGAGCCCGCCAGTCCTGGTGGCACCCGTCGCAGGCAAACCATTTCTCCTCTACGTCCGTACCATAGATCATTCCCTCGGCGCCTTGTTGGCTCAGAACAACGATGCAGGTTACGAGCAAGCTGTCTACTACCTTAGTAGGACAATGATCAGGGCTGAACACCGGTACAACCCCGTCGAAAAGAAATGTTTGGCTTTGGTGTTCGCCATCCAGAAGACTCGCCATTACATTTCGGGCCAGACAATTCATGTCATCTTCCGAGTCAATCCACTCAGGGTTCTCATGACGAAGTCGGGATCATTAAACTCCCGACTAGCTACATGGGCAATCATGTTGACACCGTATAACATGGTATTCGTCCCACAAAAAGCCGTCAAGGGCTACGCTCTAGCCGACTTTTTAGCCGCGCACCCGATCCCAGAATCCTCTAGACTCTATGAAGCCATCCCGGATGAGGTCCAAGAATCAAACGTCGTTAAAGAAAATTCCGTCTGGCGGGTGTTTTTCGATGGTGCTTCGAGAACAGACCCCAAAGGCCAAATCATCGCAGGAGTGAGGGTGGTCTTAGTCTCTCCTGATCAGCTAGTCATCCAGCGTGCTTACTCCCTTTCAAAGCCGTGCTCCAACAATGTTGTCGAGTACAACGCTCTCATCATGGGACTCCAGTTGGTACGACAACTGGGGGTGGATCATCTGGAAGCTTACGCTGACTCAAAACTCGTTGTTAACCAGATCCGAGGGCAGTACGAAGTTCGTCATGAAGATCTGGTTCCTTACCATGAAGTTGTATTGAATATTATCTCAACCTTCACCAAGTTCTTCATAGAACACGTACCTCGGCTACGAAACCTGGAGGCTGACGCTCTGGCTGGCCTCGCAGCTTCATTAGCAGCACCCCTCAGGACTCAACACTATGTCACGGTAGTTGGTCGAGACTTGATCTGTCCTAAAAACAACCTATGCACACAAATGGCCCATGCCATGACGACAAGTGCCGGTGTTAATGTCCGAGACTGGAGGTTCCCGTTTATCAACTTCTCTGTCTATGGAATTCTTCCAGAAGATTCGAATGAAGTCGTCTCGGTCAGAAGGCGTTCCCTTCGATTTTATTATGATACAGCTACTAAAATGCTGTACCGACGTTCCTACGATGGACTTCTCCTTCGGTGTCTATCCAACGAAGAAGCAGCCGAAGCCCTTCGAGAAGCTCATGACGGAACTTGCGGGGCTCACCAACCCGGGCCTAAGTTACAGGATCGACTATGACGCATGGGTTATTACTGGCCAACCATGGCAGCCGACGCCGTCGACTATGCTAAAGAGTGCCATGCTTGCCAGCTTCACACCGACTTTATCCATACACCATCGGAACCACTACATCCTTTGGTCGCCTCCTGGCCCTTCGAAGCTTGGGGCATGGACATTGTGGGTCCTATCACCCCTCCTTCATCGAGGGGACACCGCTTCATTCTAGCCATCACCGACTACTTCTCCAAATCGGCAGAAACAGTTCCACTGACGGAAGTAAAAAGCTCTAGGGTGATCTGCTTCATCAAGCATCATGTCATCTACTGTTTCGGGGTACCCCGTAGGATTATCCACGACAATGGTCCATAGTTCATCAGCCATACTTTCAGCAGATTCTGTGACAAGAATCGTATTAAGAACGTGGCATCAACCGCCTACAATCCGACAACGAACGGATTGGCCGAGGCTTTTAACAAGACTATCGTCAGGCTACTCAAAAAGGTCGTGTCATCCAACAAACGTGACTCGGATGAAAAGCTCGGCGAATGCCTTTGGGCCTACCGTACAACGGTACGGACTCCGACGGGCAACATACCATTCTCCTTAGTCTACGGAAGCGAAGCGGTACTGCCTCTCGAGATCCAGATACCCTCACTCCGTGTAGCGATCACAAACCAATTGACAAAAGATGACAATCAACGCCACCGTCTGCGAGAGTTAGAAGCACTTGATGAGAAATGCCTCTTAGCTCAACAGCGCATTGAACTCTATCAAGCCCGTATATCACAGGCTTTCAACAAAAAGGTCAAGCAGAGAACTTTCCAAGTAGACGACCTGGTCCTGGCAGTCAGGAGACCGATGGTGTTGACTCACAAAATACCAAGAAAGTTTGAGCCCAAGTGGGAAGGACCTTTCATCATAGAGACGGTATACTCAAACGGTGCTTACCACCTCGCCCGACCAATCGGGGACTTGTTCATGATGCCCATCAACGGTAAGTTCCTAAAGAAGTACTACTCTTGACATCTTTCAGATATATACTTCCATCTCTACCTAGCAAGGGAATCAGTGGACCTAATCATCAGAGCTCACATACACCTCCCTTTCACAAAATCTTATGCTTTCGGAACCCAGTTGTTTCGTGGCATTCTATCTCTAGTAGAAGAACAACCACGTCCACATTACCTCTGAGTTGCTCCTCTACGCCCTATAAAGCAGAATCTTACACTCCGTAAGATTACGCTAACTATCATGTTTACCACGTCCATATTACCTCTGAGTAAACATCCCGTACAAACAACCCATGCGTTGCTGTACATCTACCGCAGAACTTCCATGTCTATATTACCTCTGAGTAGTTCCGCGTATCCCCCCAGAGTCACTCCTAACACGTCCACAACACCTCTGAGTAGGAAGATTCCGTCATTTGAACCCCATATTTGCCACGTCCACATTACCTCTGAGCAAATATGTTGGTCCTCTCAAACTTATTATCTGTACCTAAAAACTATGGTGCGCAAAAGATAATAGGTCCACACAAATCACTAGTTCATGACAGTAAAGATTAACACCAGAAAATTCTTTATTTTGCATTCAAAAGTAAAGGATTACATCCCCAGCAAAGTTGCCAAAAAAGGAGATTACAATCCCTAAGCTTCATTGGGATTGGCAGAAAGCTCTTCGATCCGATGCTTCAAGTCTTCAGCCTGAGTCCCCACAGTCGCCAAGACTCGACGTTCAGCTTCTTGACGCATCATCTCCACAGCCTCAGGAGCAGTATCATTCTCGTACTTAGCGTCCAACTCTTGCCGCTGGCAGGTCAGAGAAAGAAGATGGCGGGTAAAAGATGCTTCTTTTTCTTTGGATGCTACGTGCTCATCCTGGGCTCGCTCAGCATCTAGTAAAAGTTGGGCTCACTGGTCTTCAAGGAGGCAAATCTTGGCAGTGACCTCCGCTATAATAGCATCCAATGAGGCCCGCAGCTCCACCTTCTCCTGCGTGGACTGAGATAGTCTCTCCACCGCAGCCTCAGCATCGGCCACCTCGCGGTCCCAGATGGCCACCGTGGCCTGATAAGACGACTCAATATCAGCTATCAATTTCTTCTTTTCTACTTCTATCAGAGCGGAAAAGTTATTCCACCGAATACTCTGAAGTTCGGAAAGATGCTGGTCGAGCTCAGCTACCGACGCCTCCAAAATCTCAGCCATATGATCATGGCCCCGGTAGGAATGTATCAGACCAATATAAGGGAGCGCCATAGCTTTTGCCATCGCGAAACTTTCGTTCGCATTCAGCACTGTCGATACTCCTTTTTGCAGCATCTTGTACACTGCCTCGACAGCAAACTGTACATACTCATCCGCATCAGCCAACACTTGAGGCGTCATAGTAGGAGTTGTAGGAGCTGTTGTGATGGACAGCGGACCAGAAGAAGATCCACCGACCTCAATCCGCGAGGCTGAAACATCAACATCAGCGGACCCTCCCTCGTTGGGGACTTGAACTTCGCAGCTCGTCCGAGGAGCCAAGAGAGCGAAAGATGCCGAATAGGGCGTCGATATCGTCTCCCAAGTAGGAGGAGCGACAAAGGGTTCTTTCACCAGCAAACTCTTACCATTTTCAATCTCGGAGGGACCACCGACGTCTGGGCTTGTCTACTCCGTCTCCAAAACACCACCTGCAGCTCGCACAGGACCTTCTTCCTCCGGTAAGGCAACAGGATCAGCATCCGTTCTCGGATTCGGCATTTTCTTTGGAGTCAGGCTCGGCAGACGAGTCTCGCCTCCCTCATCAAATCCCTCTGCGGGAATGGAGTCTGTCAGGACCTCCTGGTCGACAGCCAGCTCGGCTTCCACTGTTGGGTCTGGGGTAGGGCTCGGCAACGGTGTAGCCGACCTTCCTTCATCATGACGAGAAGAGGAATCAACCATCTCCTCTGTTACAACCACGCCTGTCGCCCCTACTGTAGGCTCAGGGATCTCTGGAGGAACGTCATCCGAAGAAGACGAACTCCATTCCTCTTCCTCATCCGGAAGCACCGCCTCTGCTAGGACCTCGATACCAGAGGCCCCCACGGCAGCTTGTACTAACTTGGCAATTGCTGCTTTCCTTCCAACATAATCTGGAGACACCAAAATCTTCACAGAAGCGACATCATCAGCGCTCCCCTCCATGGGAGATGCTGTAATCGGAGGAATACGCTCGTCGGAAGAGCTTGCCACCTCTTTCGGTCTGCTAATACCCGGTTTCGAAACCCGGGGTTTCTTCTTCAGCACCTCCTACAAAAAGAGGACATAAGTCACACAAAAAAATCAAAGAATAAACCAGACTATGTGGGACGTCTTTACCTCTGCGGGAGCTGATTCCGTTGGTACTACAGGTGGCACTCCTGGAGCTCCTACCTTCGGAGTCGTAGCTTTCCTCGGCCTCTTCAGCACAGACGAACCGGCCTCCGCGTCAGCCCGCCTCTTTCCAGCTGGGGGCTCTTCTTGAGTACCCCCCGTTGATGTTGCAGCAACAGCCCGATAACCTGTAACCTCTGGTGGACGATATGACCGGGCCACCTCCAGCATGTTTTTCGTTGCCTCTAGCTGAGTGCCAACGATGAAACTAGTCTCCCTATCATATTCAGGGGACACAGTGTTCATGGCGCAATACAGCTTAACAGTCAAATATAAGATCTGCGGCCGAGGGTTGTGAACTGGCGTAGTAAAACGAACCCCAGTGCATCCAGCGTTGTAATATTGCCAACCCCGGGCTCCATCCAGTAAACTTTCGACAAATCCCAGACTATTACTGGGGTTCCTTAACATTAGCTGGGTGTAACCAAACTGACGTGCAAACCGGCTCGGTAAATATGGTTCCAGATAACACTTATTCTGATTACGGTAGACCAAATGGAAAGGCCGAATACTCTACAACTAGCGAAACCCCCATGTCGGCAGGGTGATCGTATCCTCATCGGAGTCCTCCAATTCCTGGTCAGCCTCAAAATTTATGAATATGGGACTGACCTTGGTGATCTCCCACCCCTGAAGATAAGACAAAACCCTCATACAGACAGGGACACCGGTGTGCAGCCACTTTCTCTTATAGAAGCGACGGATAAAGGCGTCACCTACAACATGATTGTCTTCAGGGACCGGGCTCATCACATTTGGGTGATACAGAATCAACCATCCCATTAGATAATGGAACGGTAGCTCAGCTCGGGGAAAGTTGTCTTTTCTGCCCCTCTCATGGACCACATCGTCAGCAAAATCTCTCAAATCCCGCAACAGGTTACACACTATCGCGAGGAGGAGAGCCAGAGGGCGACCAAAAACCAGTTTTACCGCTGGCAAAATAAGGTTCCTGCTCACTCTCTCTACAGATCCAGATCCGCCCGAGAACACATAGTCCCGGAGCCATATCATCAAGTATGCAGTCAACACTGTCTTGGACGACATCCGGTGCACGCAATGCCAGAAACAACTGTATACGTCCTCGCCACTCTCATTTGAACGAGGAGTCTTCTCACCTAGTCGGCTTATTTCGGAGGTTACCTCCGCTTGATTCAGTCCATGCGGGGTCACGAACCGAATCTTGGAAGGGCCCGTCAGGTCCTGCTTGAAGACGTAATCCCTCCAAGCAGTCACATGGGGCTGTGACCCGCCCTTATCCTTCCGTTGCATCAGATAATGGTGGCTCGCCACCTCCTTGAAAACAGCCATCATCTCTGAGTCCTTGTCTTCCAGGACATAGATTTCTTCATTTGTCGAGAAATATTCCTCATGTGGCTCCGAGCCCCAGGGAAGCTTGGACACCTCATACATCTCATGGAGGGCCAATCCCAACTCTCCCACTGGAGTAAAAAAAGTGCCAGTCTGGGTGTTGAACATTTCCAGGAGAGCAAAAAACATATGCTGATTAAGGTCGACACCTGCTTGGGTGGCACGAAGAGCGGCGGTCAGCCCAATCTTTGAGCTCAGTCTTGAACTTTGACAAAACCCAAAGGGTCAGCTCGTCCTACTTCGACACGTGGTGACACCAGCCCTCAACCCGAAAACCTCCTTTCGGATACACAACCTTCGATGTTAGCATCCGACTTGCAAAGGTTGAAGCACCAAAGGCGAAGGTGTCAGGAGGAACATCACTATAAAGGCTCCCAGGGCACAAAGTTCGGCAATGGTATGAGGTCCCGGTTCGCGAGGCGGCCAAGGTATCCCTTTGATTCGAAGTAACATCAATCCGAAGGGTACCCCCCACTGTCCCTTCTTGAGAAGGAGTAAGTTCCCATAACATCCTCCTCTTGGAAGCTAAACGGTAGAAAGCCGTCAGCGGCAATTGACGCTCAAACTGTCGCATGTACAGGGCCACGTCCCTCGCCGTGAAGAACCAGTCTTCCTTGATCTTCAGTACCTTCGCCTCAGTGGAGGTCAAGTGGTCACCAAACAGAAAGGCAGGCTTCAAGAAAGTCATATTCTCAGATTCTGCAGATTTTAGTTTGCAGCTCTCCATCATACTTTGGAAAAAAATAGACGACTGATCCCGAATTTGCAACATTCTCTCGGAAGGCTGATTCAGCAGGATAGCAGCCTTCGCTGGGTTAATAACCTCCTCGTCGAAGTCAACCCCCATTTGGCAAAGGAAAGCATCTAGAAGGACATCATTTAGCAAGGGAATAGTCATCGACACTGACACAGCAAAAAAACAAAAGTCGGGCAGCAAAGAAAAATTTAGAGGCTTTAAAAAGACAAAGCATTGGGCGCATCAGCAGCCTGGCGCATCATCAGGGCCTAAGCCCACGCGCGTCAGCAGCAAAGCTTCGGCCCATTATCAGGGCCTAAACCCATGCGCATCAGCAGTGAAGCTTCGACGCATAATCAGGGCCCAAGCCCATGCGCGTCTGCAGTGAAGCCTCGGCGTATAATCAGGGCCTAAACCCATGCCGTCAGCGGAATAGCCTCAGCGCATTATCAGGACAGAAGTCCATGCGCGTCAGCAACAAGGAGTTAGGACAGAGCAACAGCATGCAACTCATCCATGTGCCCCAAAATCGTCTAAAATATTGGGAACCACAAAGACAGAAGACTCCCACCCGTCACCGTGGGCCGAACGTCGGCGGGAGTCACAGTGACGACGGGAGCGTCCTCCTCGTCAAACTCCATCGGCTTTTTATGCCGGCCTCGTCCTCTGCCAGCGCCAACTGCGTGGGGTTTTGGAAGCCATCTCTTAAAAGAAGTTAGGGTTTTTGAAAGAAGAACTCTAAAAGAAGGAAGCAAAGAGAGGAAGGACTCTCTTTCTCCACCAGACGCCTATTTATAGGCTTGGTCATACGCTGAATCGATGAAGCGTGATGTCAGCCGCCGCTTGGGGTTCTGCGAAATGATAACGACAGATATCCAAAAGATCATCATTAATCTTTTCTTTATTTCGAAGCGTTATCATTGGCATATAAAACTGAGAGGAGCGTGCGCCTCATCAACAGATGCATGGAGCAATCATGCGCCCCGAACAGTCATGCGCCCCATTGAAGACACCACCATGCTTCTTATTCAAAGTATTCCAAAACTTCAGAAAGTTTCGAATTCAGCTAGTCAAAATGGCTATTTAAAGCACTCGAAGAACTCAACAGCCAGACCAATAAGGATGTGCCACGTAGCAGATGCGCCTGTCAGCATCCCACACACCATACAGATGCGCCCATCAGTACCAAGCGCCCCGTATAGATACGCCCAACAAAGCATAGATCCATGCATCCTGGTGAACATGGACCTGTGCGCCTAGTAGGGTACAAATCGATGCGCCCACTTCGGTTCGTCACCCACCAAACAATTAATACGAAAGTGACAGAGTTGGCAGCACGTCCCCCGAGGACTGAACAGTTGACAACTTTTTACAGAAAACGAAGACATCATCATCATTACTTTTTGTCGGCTACAGCCACGTGGCCAAAATGACCAAATCGCATGCGCCGCCGTGGCTATGCGCCCAAATCTCTACATGCGCCTCTGACTTACCTCTGATCCCTAAAGACAGAAGTCAAGTCGCAGCATGCGCCTCCCCGGCCATGCTTCTGAAGCCCCGCATGCGCCTCAAAAGCCATGCGCCCAGACTGGTTCGTGATTCCTAAAGATTACGAGCTAAATCTCCTCATGTGTCGGATCCCAAACGCAGCTCATCAGATCTTTCTCCACCAAATTCGAGATCTTTGAGCCGAGGACATGCGCCACGTGTCCTTTGACTCAGTTCAGCTTATGAAGGGGTGCTAACCACCTAAGATCTCAGCAACCGAAGAATCCTCTCAGCTGCCATATGTCTGCTCTTCCGCAGCCCACAGGCGCAATAGGAAGGATTCAATCCCCAAATTAGGGCGCATCAACCATTTGCCCCCGCCAGCATCAGCCACGTAGCGTTCCCACGACCAGGCGCATCCGACATATACGCGCATGAGCAGCCAGCCTGCAAGCTATAAATAGAAGGATCATTCCTTCATCATACAAGGACACACAGACAAAGACAGACATATATACTCAGAGAGAAGCTGTAATGCCCCGCTCCGCCATGGCACATTACGCTGAGGTGTTGACTCAAAGAGTTGCGTAGTCGCATTTACCGAATCAAATGTATCGATGTGAATCGATACAAGAGTTACGTTGTCCCGAGCAATGCATCGAATTAAGTTGATGCGAAGAGTTGCCTTGTCTGAAAGAATGCATCGTGTGAATCGATGCGAAGCGCCGTGTAGCCCCGAAGGATGAGTGCGTTGAATCGGCTCAAAGATTCTAAGAAATCGAATCGACCAAGGCGCAAGTCCGAATCGATGCAAGTATTAATTTTAGTTAGTTTCGTGTGCAGGTTATACGTTGACGCAAAAATATTAGAGGTCGATCTTTTGCCATATTTAGTAAGGGGTCCGCAAAATCTGTAAAACCCCTAAATTTCTACTATTTTTTTTATTTTTATTTGGTACCGATTTAAAATTTGTATTTGTACGACGCGTAGTCGTATTATATGTCACGCACGAAATTTAATTCTTCGAAATTGCTCGACGAGTGCGATTATGTGCGAGCGTACATATTTTTGAAAAATATTATTTTTCTATTTTTATAGTTTCAAAATAATATACATAATAATTATTTTATCGTTCCAACATTTTCAAGTTTATTATTTTTATTTATAAAGCCTTTCATTTCTCACAATTATTAGTCATAAATAATATTTTATTGTATACTAAAAAAAGGCATAATCATGTATGCATTATTTGTGCATACATATATTTCGTAATTATTTATTAGTCTATTTTTAATAAAAATATAATTTTCGAGATTTATTAATATTAATATTTTATTATTCAAAAAGATATTCAAAAAGATTTATTATTTTTGAAATTATTATTATTGGTATTTTTGGAAAATATATTTGGAAATTATGGTGACCATTTTAAATCTTGATTTAAATTTATGGATTTATTTAAATAGTTAAGTATTTGAAAGTTGATTTATCCTATTCGATTTTAAACTAAAATTTAATTTGATTTAAATTGGATTTGTATTTAGATTTGGATTTGACTTTAAATTAAATTACGAATATTCTATTTTGGGGTTTAAAATATTCCTAATTCCTATCCAATTGGGAATTCCCATATCCTATAAATAGGCAGGTACTCCTCTAATTTCTAATTATTTCTCCACAAAATTCCATCTACAAAACGTGCGTGCATCGTGTCCGTGTTCTCCGTCCAACTCTTATTCTAAACTTTTACATATACAAATTCCTCGTGTCGGACACACCCCGACATCAATGAATTCCTAATCCAATCCTAACCATAGCCCTAACAAATCTGGCCACCCGCCGTCATCCCGACATCACTTCATCATCCCCGACTCCATCCACCAGACCTTCACCGAGATGTCTACCACCCTCCGGCAACCCTCGTCACCATCTCCAACTACCCGACACCATCCCGGTCGACCCACGGCTCCCGACTATTACTGGCCGAAGCGGCTGGTACAGCCACCACCATGACAGCTCACCCCGAGCATACCCCGACCAAGCCACCCGACATCACCGCCCCGCCTACACTGCCAGCACCACTGTCGTCACCCCGATCACCACCAGCACCACTTTTGTCACCCCGACCACTACCGTGGTCACCATCCGAAACACCACCGCCACCACAACCGCAGAAAACACATAACAGAAAAATCAATAAAAACCCATAACCCAACTCACCTCGCCGGAGCTCCGTCGGCCGAGTCCGCACCCGCCGCCGCGTCTTCTCCATCTCGCGCCTGAGATCCCCACAACCGTCGACCGCCGCCTCTGTCCTCGATCTCCGTCGCGCCGAGCTTACCCCCGCTCGCCGGCCACCCTCCGCCGCTCCTCCGACTTCTTTCCTCCACCGCACGACCAGACCTCCGCCCCTAGCCGCCCAGTCTCCCCGATGATCTCTGCCGCCCGACCGGCACCAACCACCGCCCGAAACCCTCAGCTCCCACCGTCGTCGCCCCTATTCTTCTCCGCCGTCAGCCCACGCCGGCCGACCACGTGTCACGACCCGCACACTAGAATAAGGGCACGAGAAGTGGGTACGTCCAGCCTACGCCGCAGTGTCGACGGTAGAACGCTGTCCTAGGTCTCATGCATCTAACAGTATAAGGCTAAACAGTTTATACTTCCCGAATGGGGGTGACATAGCAGAATGTAAACTCAATCACATCTAAGGTAGAGCATAATGGAAAATAGACAAAACATAAAATCCAAAAGAGATACAGCAGATAGAAGTCTAAGTGTCTAAGATACACAAATCCAGAAATACATCTCAAAGCTCAAATACAGTAATCCATAATACAACTCAAGACAACTGAAAATAAAGGAGAAACTCTAGCTATCTACTTCGACCTCTACTGTGTCTCCTCTAGGCTAGCAATAACCTCCAAGCTATCTGTAAAATTTATCAACAGGTCCAGTCAGGTCAGGAACGAATACAATTCATCAAGAAATCCCAAGTAAATGACAGAGAACTATAAAGCAGTTATAGACAGTTATATTGATGAATATGGAAGTTTTATACAGGTAGTGATGTAGAGAAGCAGTTAAGGTACAATGAAAGTAAGGTAACTAAACAAGAGGAGAAGCATAGCAATGAAGACTGTAAAATAAGATCTAGCCGAACTAGAGTAACATGATGAGTTCAGACAGTACAATATAAGTCGAGTGTAATCCCAATGTGAGTCTAATACAAGAAGAGTCGAATGTGATTCTAATTATTATTCTAATAAGGTGAATCGAATAAGGTGATACGAATAAGGTGATACGAATAGTGATTCACATGACGATCTAACAATGATTCGAATAAATTTTCCAAGTGTGTTTTAAAATACTTAGATAGACATGTAAACGGCTATAGGTAAATCCGGCACATCACGCACTGATCAGGTGAGAGACGGCTATCGTTCGAATATCATTCACAGGAGGTGGTTCGAATAGTGGGAATGTTCACATGTCTAATCAAGTATTTCCCCGCCCATCTAATACAAATGAATCCAAAATCCGACACATCAATCGAATAAAAGTCCAACCAGCATATGAAGATACGAATAGGTGGTTCGAATAGTGATTCGTATGGTGATTCGAATAATAGAGGTAAGACGAGTAAGTATGTGTGTCGTATACATGGATTCAGAAATAAAAATACGTGTTTGTAATAGAGAATCACATACAACTAACTAGAACTGAAGTACAGTAATTGACAAGTAAATGAGAGAACTATCAGAGAATGTACTCGCCTGCTATCTGAATGTCCAAAGGAAATGTACTGTCCGAAGAGAGGTGTCTGGCTCCTATTTAGAACAGCACAAGTCACAACAAGTCCAAAATGGTAAAATAAAGCTCTACTATGCATTCTACATGATTCTAGGTCATTCTAGGTCAAAGTCAACTCTTGGTCAACTCTGGTCAACCGTACTAGTCAAATTAGGTTAACTAGGCAGTACTAGGTCTAAACCTAGACTAACAAGTGTCATTAGGCCTAACCAAGCCTAGACTAACACTCACACAAAATTACAAAGCTACACAAGTTATCAAACACACATTACATATATATTCATATATATTTTATTACAAGCAAGGTGCATAAAGACAAGGAGTGAGTGATACATGAATATGGATATGGCTTGTGTACATAGCAGTACAATGTGTTCAAGTGTGAGGGTATTATGTTAGAAGGATAACATTTAGCAACGGTTCATTGTGTCACATAGAAGAAATAACATGTAAAGCATATATTTAGCATGTGTGTGTGGGTGTTAATCATAACAAAAGGGTTTATTTATACATCAAAGGGTTTACTCATAACAGTAAGTAGATTTTATGTGTATTCATGCTTGGGGTTACTGTCAACATGTAGAAGGGGGTTTTAACATATGAACATGGTGCTAAGTGCTAATATGGCATCATACATTCCTATCATGTTGGCATTCATATATAGCATACATTCATACTTGATTACGTTACTTACTTACATATGGATACTTGCATACATGTTTCAATACCTTGTATTACCCACATGCTTGCATTTCATCCATTCATTCATGCACCTATACATACATATTTGAATACATTATATACTTTCATACATTATATCATTTTGCATACTCTATATTATATTACATTCTCTTAACACACACACACACACACACACACACACACACACACACACACACATATATATATATATATATATATATTTTATATATATATATATATATATATATATATATATATATATATATATATATACACACATGCATACATACATATTTGTACATACAAGGATACAAAAAATGCATATGTCGTATAGTAATCTTCTACTTAAAATCAATACTGTATAAATTATGCATTCATTAAATTCTAGGATTAAAGTATGTTATACATCTTTGTGTTAGCTTTCCAAAACTTTAAACGGATTGCATTTTCGTGTCCGAAAGCTCCCGGAATTACAAAAACACCGAAACGCGTTTGTCTTTCGTACAGCTGACACTCAAATAATTTTACAGAACGTTTTAGAACGAATTTGGCTTATTAAAACATATATTTGGAAATCTAACTTCGATACGGTTCTTTTAAAAAAATGGGAGATAAATCGGAGTTTTAAGCTAAAAGTTATGACATTTCTAAGTTGCTATTGCTACTAAAAACGTGGATAAATATTATGACGAATTTAGGTAGTTTGAGACAAAAGAAACACAAGTATATAACATAATATATCAAGAACTCACTCTCTACACTAATATATATATATGAGACACTATAGAACACATCTCCAATACAAAAATATGAGATTAAACATGTAATAATTCATTCATACATAACAACAACACATAGTGTGTCCAAATTTGGGGTTTTCCCACATGGACACAACCACAACACAAAGGACACTCCTATGATCTCCAAATGGACACAAATAGAGATACAACCATGGGGGTCATTCCTATGGGTTCAAAATATTTCTATATGCATATAGGGGTGGTTTAGAGGAGAGATTATACCTTCCGGGAGAGAGATTCAAAGGAAAAGCCTTCCGACACGGCACCGACACGTAGAGATTCCAAAAGGACACGAACGAGCTCCGAATCCTCCCAAACTTGGCTAGCACCCTCTAACCATGGAGTAGAAGAGAAATAAAGAAGATTTGGTGGAAGAAAGGGTTGATTTGGAGATGAAATCAATGGAGGTTCATCTCTAAATTAATTTGGGGAAGAACAAGAGAGAGAAAGTGGATGAAAACAAATGAATGAAGGAGTGACTCACTCCTTATCCACCCAAAGGTGGCTGCCCAAAAAGGGTGAGGTGTCCCCTATTTGAATGTCCAAAATGCCCTCCACTAATCTATTTGATTTAAATTAGGAATGGGTTAAAGGTTGAGGTCAATTTAGTCTAGTTTTAAGTCTCTAATTAAACTAAACCTATCCATAAATAATTAGTCTAACTACTAACTAAAATTAATATCATGTGGACTAAAATTAATATCATATGGGCCATGCCTAACTAGTGTGTGGATCCCACTAGAGTCAAACTACCCCCCGGGTCCCCGTTTCAAGTCGGATTGAGTTGAAATTCGAACCCGACTCAAATAACCCCAAAACAATATCATAAATAATAAAATAAATTTCAACCCCAAAATAATATCATAAATAGTAAAATAAATTTTAAAAATATTCAAAAATATAAAATGACAAAAATACCCCTGTTTCTGAAAACTGGGGGTGACAAATCTATCCACCTTAAAAAAATTGTCCTCGAAATTAAAATATTCATACTCCTTCTAGGTCAAACCCCCACAATCAAAGTCCCAGAACTTAAACAAATCATATGATTTAAAAGGACGATATACAGGATCATGGCATACGGTGGTAGTGAAGTCTCATCTAGGTATACTAGTCATGCTAACCAAAACGGTCATAGGGTATCAAAACACACAAGCAATCTAGGTGCTAAACTAGAAATGATACAGAAATAATAGTCATCAAAACTGTAATACAGTCTACCATCCTATATGAAACTGGTACTTATCAAAAATAAATAAAGATGACTACCAATTATCTATAAAGGGGTACTATTCAAAGAAAATTACAATCAAAAGTTAAAGAATGAAAGTCAATTGCATTGAAATCCAATCACAATATATATATAGAGAGAGTGTTAGAAAGGAAAAGCTAGCATTATGTAAGGTTATCTGGTTCGTATGTGTATGGGTGTATGTGGACATGTTCATATGGTTAGATAGTAGGCATGTGTGTATGTGAAATATACATGAAAGTATAGGAGGATTTGGGTTTCAAAACAATAGCTATCAAGTTATACTACTCATGGCATATTGGTTAAACAATCTACAATGCACAACCTATTTACTCATAACATGCATGGCTAACCATATCTATATATATAAAGAGTTAGAGATTTAGTTATATATCTATATACATTATAACATGTATGCATAAACTCTATATATATCTATATAGATATATAAACATAACATAGAGAGGAAGGGTTAGGTTTACATGGCAGTGTATACTAAGTTAGGGTGTGTGTGTCCTTGTACAAGGTTATAGCTTAGTATTGAATGGTTAAATCCAGTTTTAGTTCAGCATTTACATACAAAATCAGAAAATAATCTAACATTTAAACCAGTGTAATATTAACATAATGCAGTTTCAGATTTTAGGGTTTGAAACATCACAACTAACTCAATGCTCCCAACACATCCTAACATGATAGAGATGAAACCCTAATATACTATCCATACATTTAGCTATGCATACAGTTCAATATTACATATTAAATCTAAAATTGAACTAAACATTTGAAATCAATGTAAAAATGTTAACATGTATTCAGTTTTAGGATTTGGAGAAATTCGAACATCAACCAACCCAATATTTATCACAACCTAACATGTAAGAATATGAAACCTAAATTTATATCCCTATATACCACAATGTATATAGCTCAAAATATTACATTTAAAACAACAAATTGAACTAACATTTAAAATCCAGTATTAAGGGTTAATATGCACACAGTCTTAGATTTGATAATTTCAAACACAAAACTCAACCAATTTTTTTTTTTGAATTGAAACCCTATGTATAACATACATGTGCAGTGATGTAAACATAACTAATAACATAAAATTTATATTTGAATTACAAATTTTAACTGAAAATGCAGAAAACCAGTCTCTGTTACTGTACTGTATCAGAAATATTGGGGTTTTGAAAATTTAAACATCAACAACGTATTAATATGTATTTAGATAGGTTGGAAATCAAAGTGTAGCATGCATACGTATCAGGCAAAGAGTCTGTGTCCACTATATATATATTCTCATGTCCCAATATAAAAATCAAATTCTACATCAAGACCAACATTTAGATTCCTACCAAGATTACAAATTAGGTAATTGATGTAATCAAGACAGTTTTATTATTATTTAATACAAGAATAATAACAAGAAAGAATAACGATAAAATCTGTTTTGCTCATCTGTTTAAAGAAGAACCATTTTGAAACTCAGAGCTAAAATATCAATCCAAGATAAGGTCTAGTAAAAATCATCGATTCATTGTATTATGAAGAAACCCCTAGCAAAAAGTTACACAAGGTTTATAAAAGCAGCTAAAGCTACTCCTAAGTTAAATAATGAGAAGCAAAACAAACAAATAATAATTTTTTTTGAAGGACTAAAACAAAAGCAGAGAAAATATGTTCGAAAACATTAAAGGTACAATCTGATAATCATATGCGTCTATCCAAATTCATGGTACTCTAAATCCTCGTCATACTAGTAAGCAAGGCTACGATAATCACAGAGTCCTCGACTTAGGCACATACCTCTAGAATTATGGTATTTAACATTTTTGCGATGCCGCTAGCTTGGCTGCGAAAATCTTAAATTCCCACACCCGAGAAATATATCCAAAATTAGACTATATGTCCTCACCATGCTGGCTAATGTGACTGTAGAAGACTAGATTCCATAACTTAGATGACCTAGCCCATATAATTTTATCTTGACAAAAATTAAATTAAATCAACAATGAATACTCAAAAATAAAATTTATCAAAGAACATCAAAATTCAAAAATGAACAAAAATCCTTCAAATCATATAAATACAAACTTGGATGCTACAGCTAACATCAAGATTCAAAATTCAACAATCTTTTATCAAAATCAATAAATACAAACTCAAATTCAACAATAATCCATCAAATCAAATTCAACAAGAGAAAGTAAAGATAAATCAAATCAAGGGGAGAAGAGTTTTCAAATCGAAGTTAAAATAAGATTCTCAAGGGTCGTCCCAGGAATCTCTCGAGGGGTCCTAACTGTGATTGAGTACCTTCAAAATATATCCTAATCCTACTGCAGGCTGTAGTGGTACTCTAGTTCGAATACCACTACACAAACTCGACCTGCATGGGCCACCACTAAAAACGTGTCACGATCCGCACCCTAGAATAAGGGCACGAAAAGTGGGTACGTCCAGCCTACGCCGCAGTGTCGGCGGTAGAATGCTATCCTAGGTCTCATGTATCTAACAGTATAAGGCTAAACAGTTTATACTCCTCGAATGGGGGTGACATAGCAGAATGTAAACTCAATCACATCTAAGGTAGAGCATAATAGAAAATAGACAAAACATGAAATCCAAAAGAGATACAGCAGATAAAAGTCTAAGTGTCTAAGATACACAAATCCAGAAATACATCTCAAAGCTCAAATACAGTAATCCATAATACAACTCAAGACAACTGAAAATAAAGGAGAAACTCTAGCTATCTACTCCGACCTCTATTGTGTCTCCTCTAGGCTAGCAATAACCTCCAAGCTATCTGTAAAATTTATCAACAGGTCCAGTCAGGACGGGAACGAGTACAATTCATCAAGAAATCCCAAGTAAATGACAGAGAACTATAAAGCAGTTATAGACAGTTATATTGATGAATATGGCAGTTTTATACAGGTAGTGATGTAGAGAAGCAGTTAAGGTACAATGAAAGTAAGGTAACTAAACAAGAGGAGAAACATAGCAATGAAGACTGTAAAATAAGATCTAGCCGACTAGAGTAACATGATGAGTTCAGACAGTACAATATAAGTCGAGTGTAATCCCAATGTGAGTCTAATACAAGAAGAGTCGAATGTGATTCTAATTATTGTTCTAATAAGGTGAATCGAATAAGGTGATACGAATAAGGTAATATGAATAGTGATTCACATAATGATCTAACAATGATTCGAATAAATTCTCCAAGTGTGTTTTAAAATACTTAGATAGACATGTAAACGGCTATGGATAAATCTGGTACATCACGCACTGATCAGGTGAGAGATGGCTATCGTTCGAATATCATTCACAGGGGGTGGTTCGAATAGTGGGAATGTTCACATGTCTAATCAAGTATTTTCTCGCCCATCTAATACAAATGAATCCAAAATTCGACACATCAATCGAATAAAAGTCCAACCAGCATATGAAGATACGAATAGGTGGTTCGAATAGTGATTCGAATAATAGAGGTAAGACGAGTAAGTATGTGTGTCGTATATATAGATTCAGAAATAAAAATACGTGTTTGTAACAGAGAATCACATATAACTAACTAGAACTGAAGTACAGTAATTGACAAGTAAATGAGAGAACTATCAGAGAATGTACTCGCTTGCTATCTGAATGTCCAAAGGAAATGTACTGTCCGAGGAGAGGTGTCTGGCTCCTATTTAGAACAGCACAAGTCACAACAAGTCCAAAATGGTAAAATAAAGCTCTACTATACATTCTACATGATTCTAGATCATTCTAGGTCAAAGTCAACTCTTGGTCAACTCTGGTCAACCGTACTAGTCAAATTAGGTTAACTAGGCAGTACTAGGTCTAAACCAGTGTGTTGATGATTTTTTTTATTTTTTTATTTAATTATTCCTTTCTTTTCTTTTTAATCATTATTATTATTATTGTTATTATTATAGTTATTATTATCATTATCATTTTATTATTATTATTATTATTATTATTATTATTATTGTTATTATTATTATTATTATTATTGTTATTTTCATTATTGTTATTATTATTATTTTATCCTTTATAAGTACAGATTCTATTGTATGGTTATAATTGCTATATTACTATTATTATTAATATTATTTTAGATATTTATTTAGAATATTTTGAATAAAAGAAAACCTAGAATTTTTGTCTAAATCGATTTTCCAAATTTTTGTGTGTTTATCAAATATTATTTTTACTAATAAAATTATAGCTCCTATCTAATATCTAATTTTGACGAACCTAGTATTTTATCCAAAAATGATTTTTCTTGACTGTGAGTATTTTTTATACTTATTTTGACTTATGAAAACTAGTTTAGGAAATATAAATATTTTCTAAAAACTCGTACATATATAAATATTTACTTATCCATTATTTCTTTAATTTCTCTCATGTCCGTATCCAAGTCCTGTTGTTCCTATTCCTTCTCCCATTTCGAGACTACCTTATGTCCACCTTAACTAAATTGACCCTTCTGGACCCAATGGAACCGACCGTGTCACCATCCGTGGTCACCTTGTATAGTTTTTGTACCAAAGTTGCAGTTCGTGCCATATTGATCATTGTAGCACACCAGGCGTACTATCAGGCAAGACACCTTGCCATTCGCTGTTTACTTATTATAGCTCATATTTCATGCATTGTTTATTATTTTCTTTATGCAAAATAACTGTGATACATGGCTTAACCTGTTAGAACTTACCGTTCATTTTTATTCTGCTATGTATTATTTTTCTTACACATTAAACCTAGATTTAAGGGACCACCTTGTGTGTTGCATTCATTGGCCTTGACACCTTGTAACACAAAGTGGTGTGTCGCATGTAGGACATGGAAGTGCATGATTGGCTGGCCACCAGTACGTATAAGCCGTGCGATAGGAATAACCGCTAATAGAGGTTGCATGCTAGTTTGACTTAGCGGTTATAGTGGTTTTGTGTTGTGGATACAACACAGTAGGCATTGGGCGGGAATGACGATTCCTTAGCGTATGGGCTTCGATGCACTTTTCTTTGTGACCCAGACTCTCCGCTGGAGATACGGGGTTGTTGACCTATGATTACTGACGGCCACTGACGATTCTGCGGAACATCATGCTCTTATTGATTGGGCCTCTAGTGCCCCAAGGGGGGGACTATGCCGATCCTATTCAGCCAGGGCCCATGCATAGAAAAGATTGTTCTTAACTATATTTCACTTAGAATGGATAGGCACCTTTATCCGTTAGGTACGAGTACTTTTGGTTTGGGTACTTGTATCTGACCGTGGCTTGGAACAATAACTTGTCGCGAATTAGTTTGTCACATCTTGTCCTTGTTTGGTTGTAGGTGTGACTTACTACTTCGATGAGAAGGTATTAAACCTTGTTGGGGTCCGGATACCATATTGGATTCATAGCATGGGAAGGTACGTCACTATGAATTAGTTTACCATCTCCTGTCCTTGTTTGGTTGGGGGGATGGTACGCTCGTTCAATAGGTGCGTATTGGACCATGTTATAATTCGATTGACTTATTTATTTGAGCAATATTTATTCAGTTTATATGGCATGATATTATGTGTCTTGTTACGTCCCTCTGAGGACCTGGTTATCTCTCCAGGTGTGTGCTCTTGTCTTTCGCAGGTGTTCTAGCTCTAGCCGTGATCTTCGCTATTTCTTCGAGGATGATTGCATTTGGATCGTCTTTGCTTCGCTCGCCACTCATTTTATTTCTATGTACTTTTTCTCATTTGTTGGTAGTGGATTTGTCTCCGCCCAACATATTGTATCAAGACAAATTCATTCTCATTATATGATATCTTTTATTCATTTATTCTGTGTGGATGAGATTATTTATGGTTCTACTGCATTTTACAGCTTGTGTATTTATACGAGGCTTCCATATATTGGAGTATACTTCGTATGAATACAGCTGGCATGTCTACGTTCCTAGTCCTACGTATTTTGGGACTGGGGCGTTACATATTTTTCTGGTGGCCCATGCAGGTCAAGATAAATTGTTTGGTTACTTTACCGTACCAAGCAAGCCTGCGTATAGGATTATAAGTCTAGGATCTCATCCACATACTTGATCTCTTTCCTTGATTTTATCTACCGTTGGACTCATCAATTGCATCTTGCTTGCTTCCTTCCATCCCTATTCTTGTCATCCCTTCGTGCTTGCTAGAGATTGACCCTACTAGTTAGTTGTCCCAAAACGCCATTAGTTTAATTCTTTAAGTTGGGTAGAATACCTTATGAACTAGCAACCCCTTTGACCTAGTGACCTATATTAGCAAGCTTATTTAAATCCTAGAATCTAGAGGACCTAACCCGTCTAGCCAACCAAGGACTTGGACAAGAAGACTATAGGACGACTGTATGACTTAGAATCATTCTACCTTCTTTAAATCTTAATCTCTCGTACCTATGTATTTATCGTTTTGACTAATGATGCTAATGTAGCCTAGTTTTTGCAAGCTTATTCTTTATCGAGTTTGTTCATGACATATGCTATTGAGCGCTCACTAGCCTATTGTCTAATCAGAACCGGTGCATAATGGTCTGATCAACCAAGTGCACTTTGGTTCGCTTTTGTCTATTACTCTACGTGGATGGGGACATAATTAAACTTAGCCCTTACAATCCCATCCACGACTGCCTTGACAATTCTTTTGAAATTATTCGATCGTCTTTGAATCTCGTATTCGTATTCGATAACGCCTCCTTCGAACTCTATATTGCTTTCGTCTTCACCTATTTTAGGAGGACGAAAGCGTTATACTAGAACTCCCTCTAGCCTTCATACCAATTATGACCGTTATCACTCAAGGTTGTTATATCCTCATCCTAAACTGCTCGTTCTTATCTCAGTCCTATATTTACTCTCATGACCTTCTAATCACTTAAGTTAGGAGTGACCCAAATCGCTCTCTCAATCGTGCCAAGCAACCAACTCCTAAGAAACCATATCTTTAAGATCTCTAATCTATTCTTCTCTAGATAACACACTAGCCTTATCGCGTGCTTTATCTTTAAACCTTACACATTTCTCCTTGAGCTATCCCATGATTACTCTCGCCGTTATTGAAGTCGTGATTTCCTAATGCATGATTGTGTTGGACGTTGTGAACGATTATTCCTCATCGATACCCCCTTGTGCCTTTCACCTCCATCATAATTTTTAATTTCGAGGACGAATTTTTTTTAAAGTTGGGTAGGATGTAAAACCCCTAAATTTCTACTATTTTTTTATTTTTATTTGGTACCGATTTAAAATTTGTATTTGTACGACGCGTAGTCGTATTGTACGTCACGCACGAAATTTAATTCTTCGAAATTGCTCGACGAGTGCGATTATGTGCGAGCGTACATATTTTTGAAAAATATTATTTTTCTATTTTTATAGTTTCAAAATAATATACATAATAATTATTTTATCGTTCCAACATTTTCAAGTTTATTATTTTTATTTATAAAGCCTTTCATTTCTCACAATTATTAATCATAAATAATATTTTATTGTATACTAAAAAAAGGCATAATCATGTATGCATTATTTGTGCATACATATATTTCGTAATTATTTATTAGTCTATTTTTAATAAAAATGTAATTTTTGAGATTTATTAATATTAATATTTTATTATTCAAAAAGATATTCAAAAAGATTTATTATTTTCGAAATTATTATTATTGGTATTTTTGGAAAATATATTTGGAAATTATGGTGACCATTTTAAATCTTGATTTAAATTTATGGATTTATTTAAATAGTTAAGTATTTGAAAGTTGATTTATCCTATTCGATTTTAAACTAAAATTTAATTTGATTTAAATTGGATTTGTATTTAGATTTGGATTTGACTTTAAATTAAATTACGAATATTCTATTTTGGGGTTTAAAATATTCCTAATTCCTATCCAATTGGGAATTCCCACATCCTATAAATAGGCATGTACTCCTCCAATTTCTAATTATTTCTCCACAAAATTTTATCTACAAAACGTGCGTGCATCGTGTCCTCGTTCCCCGTCCAACTCTTATTCCAAACTTTTACATATACAAATTCCTCGTGTCGGACACACCCCGATATCAATGAATTCCTAATCCAATCCTAACCATAGCCCTAACAAATCTGGCCACCCGCCGTCATCCCGACATCACTTCATCATCCCCGACTCCATCCACCATCCCTTCACCGAGATGTCTACCACCCTCCGGTAATCCTCGTCACCATCTCCAACTACCCGACACCATCCCGGTCGACCCACGGCTCCCGACCATTACTGGCCGAAGCCGCTGGTACAGCCACCACTATGACAGCTCACCCCGAGCACACCCCGACCAAGCCACCCGACATCACCGCCCTGCCTACACCACCAGCACCACTGTCGTCACCCCGATCACCACCAGCACCACTGTCGTCACCCCGACCACCACCGTGGTCACCATCCGAAACACCACCTCCACCACAACCGCAGAAAACACAGAACAGAAAAATCAATAAAAACCCATAACCCAACTCACCTCGCCGGAGTTCCGCCGGCCGAGTCCGCACCCGCCGCCGCGTCTTCTCCATCTCGCGCCTGAGATCCCCACAGCCGTCGATCTTCGCCTCTGTCCTCGATCTCCGCCACGCCGAGCTTACCCCCGCTCGCCGGCCACCCTCCGCCGCTCCTACGACTTCTTTCCTCCACCGCACGACCAGACCTCCGCCCCTAGCCGCCCAGTCTCCCCGATGATCTCCGCCGCCCGACCGGCGCCAACCACCGCCCGAAACCCTCAGCTACCACCATCGTCGCCCCTATTCTTCTCCGCCGTCAGCCTACGCCGGCCGACCACCTCCTTGCCTCCGCCGTCTCTTCCTCTCCGTGCCGCACTTTCTCCCCCTCGCCGCGTCGATCCGCCGCCGTCCCCAACCTCGGTGAAGCGCCCCCTCACTTCTCCTCCGTCGGACCACTGGAAGCCCCCGCGCGAGCCACCGCCTGAACCCCCGCCTATGCCGACTCCGCCTACGTCGGACCCCGACGATCGCCGCGTCTCCCCCGACCTTTTCCCCCCTCTCTCTAATCTCTTTTTTTTTTTTTCTGAAGAATGGTTCTCCTCGAAAGGAGAACCAGTGTGTTGATGATTTTTTTTATTTTTTTATTTAATTATTCCTTTTTTTCTTTTTAATCATTATTATTATTATTAATGTTATTATTATAGTTATTATTATCATTATCATTTCATTATTATTATTATTATTATTATTATTATTATTATTATTATTATTGTTATTATTATTATTATTATTATTGTTATTTTTATTACTGTTATTATTATTATTTTATCCTTTATAAGTACAGATTCTATTGTATGGTTATAATTGCTATATTACTATTATTATTAATATTATTTTAGATATTTATTTAGAATATTTTGAATAAAAGAAAACCTAGAATTTTTGTCTAAATCGGTTTTCCAAATTTTTGTGTGTTTATCAAATATTATTTTTACTAATAAAAATATAGCTCCTATCTAATATCTAATTTTGATGAACCTAGTATTTTATCCAAAAATGATTTTTCTTGACTGTGAGTATTTTCTTATACTTATTTTGACTTATGAAAACTAGTTTAGGAAATATAAATATTTTCTAAAAACTCGTACATATATAAATATTTACTTATCCATTATTTCTTTAATTTCTCTCATGTCCGTATCCAAGTTCTGTTGTTCCTATTCCTTCGCCCATTTCGAGACTACCTTATGCCACCTTAACTAAATTTACCCTTCTGGACCCAATGGAACCGACCGTGTCACCATCCGTGGTCACCTTGCATAGTTGTTGCACCGAAGTTGTAGTTCGTGCCACATTGATCATTGCAGCACACCAGGCATACTATCAAGCAAGACACCTTGCCATTCGCTGTTTACTTATTATAGCTCATATTTCATGCATTGTTCATTATTTTCTTTATGCAAAATAACTGTGATACATGGCTTAACCTGTTAGAACTTACTGTTCATTTTTATTCTGCTATGTATTATTTTTCTTACACATTAAACCTAGATTTAAGGGACCACCTTGTGTGTTGCATTCATTGGCCTTGACACGTTGTAACATGAAGTGGTGTATCGCATGTAGGATACGGAAGTGCGTGATTGGCTGTCCACCAGTACGTACAAGCCGTGCGATAGGAATAACCGCTAATAGAGGTTGCATGCTAGTTTGACTTAGCGGTTATAGTGGTTTTGTGTTGTGGATACAACACAGTAGGCATTGGGCGGGGAGGACGATTCCTTAGCGTATGGGCTTCGATGCACTTTCCTTTGTGACCCGGACTCTCCGCTGGAGATACGGGGTTGTTGACCCATGATTACTGACGGCCACTGACGATTCTACGGAACGTCATGCTCTTATTGATTGGGCCTCTAGTGCCCCAAGGAGGGACTATGCCGATCCTATTCAGCCAGGGCCTATGCATAGGAAGGATTGTTCTTAACTACATTTCACTTAGAATGGATAGGCACCTTTATCCGTTAGGTATGAGTACTTTTGGTTTGGGTACTTGTATCTGACCGTGGCTTGGAATAATAACTTGTCGCGAATTAGTTCGTCACATCTTGTCCTTGTTTGGTTGTAGGTGTGACTTACTACTTCGATGAGAAGGTATTGAACCTTGTTGGGGTCCGGATACCATATTGGATTCATAGCATGGGAAGGTACATCACCATGAATTAGTTTACCATCTCTTGTCCTTGTTTGGTTGGGGGGATGGTACGCTCGTTCAGTAGGTGCGTATTGGACCATGTTATAATTCGATTGACTTATTTATTTGAGCAATATTTATTCAGTTTATATGGCATGATATTATGTGTCTTGTTACGTTCCTCTGAGGACCTGGTTATCTCTCCAGGTGTGTGCTCTTGTCTTTCGCAGGTGTTCTAGCTCTAGCCGTGATCTTCGCTATTTCTTCGAGGATGATTGCATTTGGATCGTCTTCGCTTCGCTCGCCACTCATTTCATTTCTATATACTTTTCCTTATTTGTTGGTAGTGGTTTGTCTCCGTCCAACATATTGTATCAAGACAAATTCATTCTCATTATATAATATCTTTTATTCATTTATTCTGTGTGGATGAGATTAGTTATGGTTCTACTGTATTTTACAGCTTGTGTATTTATACGAGGCTTCCATATATTGGAGTATACTTCGTATGAATACAGCTGGCATGTCTACGTTCCTAGTCCTACGTATTTTGGGACTGGGGCGTTACAAAATCAAATCGACACCTTGCGACGGGCTGAGACTTGGGCACGGTAAGCCAAATCGGACGTATAATTCAATGAAGCACGAAGTGCTCGAATGGCTAAGTCAGGAGAGTGGCCGTGCAACAAAGTCATGAAATCGAGCCGCATCGGCTCGGCGAAACGACAAAGGGGTATCGACTCAAGGTGGGAGGATTGACTTCTTTTTACTCCTTCATGAGATAAGTCAAATATATTATTGTATGCTAAGTTAACCTATCGACGCCACGGGCGTGGTCCGATCGGAAAGTAAATCGTAGTATGAGTCGAACACTAAGTTAGAACAATTGAAATGAAACGCGCATCATATGCACGAGTCGCTATGGGACATTGGATATCGCAAAGGCGAGCGCCTCGGTGCGTGTCACGACCCGCACCCACTGTGAGGGTACGAGTACGTAACAGCGCCCAGCCTACACCGCAGTGTCGATGGTAGAACGCTGTCATAGGTCAATCATCTAACAATATATAAGGTACCTGTACAGTATATACACTCCGAATGGAGGTGACATAGCAGAATACAGTCTCAATCACATCAAAGGTAGAATATAGCACGATGGAAATAGATAAGAAAATCCTCAAACTGAGGTACAGCAAGAAGTAAAATAATCAAAGTTAATAACTACTAGTCTCAACATCTCTAAAATATACAACTCTGAAATCAGGGACAACAACCAAACATGAAAAGAAGAACAGTCTAAGCTATCTACACTATGCAAGGTATCGTCCTCAGCAGCTGCCTGAACCTCCCCAGGGGTCCAGGTCACGAGTGTCATCTAGGCAAGCTCCAAAGTAAGGGGTGCAGGGTTCCTCATCATCCTCTGTAAAATTTTCAACAGGTCCAGTCAGGACGGGAGCGAACACAATACATCTCACGCAGATCATAGCAGGTTAGAGAATATAAACGTACAAGAGAGTACGATACATGAAACTGAAAGAAAGTACATGATGTAAACAGAGAGAGAACTGTAATAGAAATATCTACTATAAGTAGAGAGCTACCAGTGACTAGTGATTTAGAGTACAAAGTCGACATGTGAACGGCTTGATTTGCACATAACTATACTAAAGAGGCGTACATGGCTATACTACTTTGGAATTGTTCACATGACTATTTATACTCTCCCATACCCCAATCAATACACAAGGATCCAGACAAGTTATGTTACGTACATGGTTTTCACATGAAGCCCATAAATGGGTGCACATGAAGTATAGGTTATACATGAGATACATGGGAAACATGACCGAACATGAGAGCACATGAGAGTACACGAACATGCATGAACGAGCATAAAGCACATGAGAAACATGAATAACATGAGAGCGAGGAATACATGATATACATGAAACACATGACATGATGTATCCGATGCTCCCGAGGGAGATAACATCTCAATGTAGGGATCCATATAGTACCAATCCGTGATAATATTGTGACAGCATCAAATAAGGTAAACTAGAGCAGGAATATAATTCTAAGCAAGTTATGAAATGATCAGAGAATGTACTCACCTGGTATCTGAATGTCTGAAGTAAATGTACTGTCCGAGATGAGGTACCTGACTCCTAGTTGGAGCAACACAAGTCAAGATGTATACAGGGGATGATAAATGTAATCTACAATGCATCTGCATGCTGTCTAGGTCAAACTAGACGAAAGTCAACACTTGGTCAACTCCAGTCAACTATACTAGTCAAGGCTAGGTCAACTAGGTCAAGTCCTAGCCCAACAAGTCTAACCAGTCTCACTAGGCCTAACCAAGCCTAGTCTAGCACTCACATACCATCACAATGCTATACAAGCTATTAAACCTACAATTTACACATATATTTCATATACAAGCATCAAACTTATTTATATATTTATATACCACATTATTCAGGCCTATATTGTATTACCTATATTGCATATCAATTCCTATATATCTATATACATACTATTTATATAGGCAAAAGCAATATTTATATTGTATTACATATATCACATTGGTATATATATCATATGTACATATGTACACATATAGAAGATAGGGAAAAAAATCATGCTTGTGTGTGTGTGGCATAAAAGAAAAGTGTATGTGAGATAGTGTGTGAATGAGTGTGTGTGCAAACATGTGATTCAATGTGTCATGATAGTTAATATTAACAGTGTGATACAACATAAAACAGGGAGACATGTGACAGTTGGTTAAATGGGTGTGTCCATATGTTTAGTTCTCAATTTAGGTGGCAGTGTCAACCACAGATTTGATAGGAACCTAAATTAATGTGTGGGCATATGAGAGGGGACTGGGAAATGAGTGTTCAGACCTCAAAACATTAATCCTATTCTCAGTTCAACTGAGAACAATCTATCTAGTAGGTATCTCACATATATAGGCTAATGTATTAAGTATCACAAGGTACAATACAACTTAACTCATTAAACTAATGTGTGATCATTCTCGGCTTCTCAGGTTCAGATTGTGTGTGTTTAGAGGGTGGCCTGTGTGTGTGTCAATGCAAAAAGGTGGTTCACATATAGGGGTGTAAGGTGACAGTTGATAAGTTAGATAGGTTGTGTGTGTATGTGCAGTGGACAGAAAATGGATGTGTGTTCAGAGATTTAATGAGTGAAGGCAATGGGTGTAATGACATTGTGAATTAATGAAGTCCTCATTAAACAACTTGCAAATCTCAGTTTTTGAAACCCAGGTGTAACTACTACTTGGAATCTCAGGAAACAGATTTTCACATAAGAGGAATGGACAGTCCAGTTTCAGTTCAACCAATGTTCAACCTATAAAAATAAACAAACAACTACATCAAACCAATTTCTCAGTTTTGTGTGTGTTCAAACATGATAGTGCAATAGAAGAGGGGGTGAGGTGGAGTGTGTCAAAATCAGTGCAAGGTATATTCAGTTAACAGTTTATTGCCAATAAAACCTAATGCAATTTTGAACTAAATCCTTTAACAGAAACCATTACACATGTATGTGAGTTAATATGGCAATTTAAACATTGACAGTTCAGTTTAATTTACATATGAATTCAGAAATTAAAAACAGTGTTCAGGATTTAAGAAAACAGAATGTAGGTATCAGTCTAACATTCGAAAACCCAAACTGGTTATCCTCAACAGTAACTAACACACATGTAATTGAATCTAACATGCATCATTCATATACAAGAAATCAAAATAGCATATAAGCTTTACAATTAACTTGCATTGGGTTTTAAAAATCCATCCAAAAATAGGTTTCATACATGTGCTTACTGTACAGATCGAAATGGCCAGTACAAGGCCTTAATTGAATACAAATCAAGCGATCATCTTTATGAATTAACCCTGACATTTACACCTATGCATCAGCATTGAACTTAGCTAAAAAAACATTGAATTTAATATGTAAATTCGAACTAATAACTACAAAACAGTATATTACAACTGATACTGGGTTCTGAAATTGGGGTTCGAATGCCAAAAACCAACCAAATCACCAAGAACTAAACCCAAGGCATAGCAATAGGATTAGGATAACTAACAGCATGTTTAACATATATTAACAACCTAAATTAAGCACCTAATGATGAATTAGTTTCAGAAGAACAGGGAGAAAACTCTGATACTGCACGTATCAGACAAATTATAGGATATAGTAAATTAACCTATAAATACATGTTAATATCACAATTTAATGTGTGCAGTCAGGTGTACACATGATACGTGCCATGGGGAGGGTGTTCGTGTCCAACAAGGTGGACACGAACGTGTCCAAAACAACCACACATACACAGACACAATTCTGTGTTCAGACAGTATCGTGCACACGTGCACTTCACTCGTGGACACGACACAGTGCACCACGTGTCACGTGCACCTACCTATGTGTTCACCTAGGGTAGGTCTAGGTGTCTAAGACCCTGATTCGTGTCTAGATGGTGTCGTGTCTAAGTTATCAGAGAGTATCAAGGCACGAAATCCGCACACTACAGTCCAGTGCGAGACCAGTGCACCACGTGTGCTGTGTCCGATACGTCACGAATAAGTCTAGGACTTGGGGGCTGATATGTCAATCAGTACCCCCTCCTCCTCACCAAAATTTGTGTGTCGAAGTGTTGTATCCAGGGAGAAATGGACACGAGGTAGCAGGGCATGTGCACGGGTCTGTGCATGTGTGTGCGTGTCCAATTCTGACACGAATACGACACGAAATCCACATCAGTCTTCACAAAATTTATCACACACATATATACCTAGGTATCTATGAAATTAGTTTTTCAAAAATCGAAAATAAAATCCTTTGTGACATTTTAACAAACACCTACACACACATCATGATACGTGTCCGATACAGACACCAAACGGACACGAAATCCGCCCAAACTATAGGGACAGTTAGGGGACACTTAGGGCTATCCTAATATGCAAAGAAATCGGAATTAAAAATACAATTTAAGGGATTTTACTTATAGGTGCAATTTACAAGGAAAAGCCTCAAATGGGGGTGCTCTCCTTGATAGTCAAATGCTCCAATTTGGTTCAAACATGAGATTTCTCTCCATGAACACGAAATAGGGCTAGATTAGGATCATATGCAAAAGACTAGAGTGGAAAATGAATTAAAATAAAGAAACTAGGGCTTGGGGAAGAAATGACATTACCTCTTTCTCCAAAATGTTGAAATCTCAATAAAGAGGCAAGAACAATAAATGAAGAGATTATTTATAGGGGGAATAGCCCTAGGTGGCTGGTCATAAAGTGATAGTTAGGGTTAGGGTTGAGTCTAATGGGCTATGGACCTATTTGTACTAGTCATGGAACCAAATTTTAAGTATCAAGCCTATGGTCCAAATCACTAAACCTTCTATCCAAGTCTTGATTCCTACATGACTAACTTAGATTGACTTAAGTTAGACTAGGGTCTCACCATGCTAATCAAGTCACCTTAACTAGAGTCAACATCTAGGTTAGTCTCTTAAGTCACAACTAGTAAAAGTCAAATCAACAGTCGTCAATCTAATAAATAAATAATTTTAATAAGTCAAAATGACCAAATTACCCCTAGGCTAAAAATGATAATTAGATATTCAAAATCACATGGTTAGGCTCTAGGGCAGACAGTCTCTAGGGTTTTACTAGCTGCACATCAAAATCACAAGTCATGATATTTAAATAGTTTTAAAATAATTAAAAATCACCAAAAATCATATTATTATTTAAATGTCATAATTAAATAATTAAAAACACAAAATTTCAAAATTACCTTCATTTTAGAAAATTGGGTGTTACAGTGTACAAGCCACAAGAACATGGGATAACTGTATTCGACGAGTGCCTTAGTGCACGAACCATACCGTGCCTTCGTGCACGAATTAGAAAGGCTAGAACATTGAAAGACAATAGGCGAGCGCCCTAACGCGCAAGCCTCGAACATTGAACACTAAGTTATAGAACATTGGAAATATGGTCGAAACGTGCCTTCGTGCACGAGATAATAAAAGATGGCTTCATTGCAAAAGAATATAGTTGTGGCATGAATGTGGCGGAACTGTCGGATATGACATGGTGCCTTGAAAGGTATTCGAGACCTTCGGGTCGTTTGGTTGACGAGCATTGAGTTGAGGTATGATGCCATTGAATCATTGAAACGAAGTATGAAACGTAAGAACACAGAAAGTTAACGGAAGAAATATGAGATGATAAAGTCCGAGTCTCAGACTCAAGATTATGTTTGGTTATTTGAATTTGATTGCTTGAATAATAAGGGCGTTGCATGGTCGATTGGGATGGACTTGAGATTAATGTGATAATAACTCGTGCACGAGTGTTTCCCCAAAACGGTTAAATGCCGGAGCGTCCCGGAACCGCTTGGCCTAGGAGGGAATCGAATAATCTTTGTAGGTGCACATCCTTAAGACGAGTAGCACTCGTCTTATAGACGGGAAAAGCCATAAATGATGGTATGCAGCGGGAACGTTTCGGTTGTTGGGACCGCAACCCACCCGTTAAACGTCGGGCAGCCCGACCAATATTGAGAAAAGAAGGAGAGAAAAGAAAGCAAGGAACTCCTTTAGTCCATTCCGGCGCGGATACGCCAACGGCCTTCATATAGCTAAGGAACGATGGGTTGAAAGTGTAGGCACGTAGGTGTCCCGTACACATAGATCCTGCTTAGAGATGCACTTATAACATGACAGGAAAGGAATGGGACGCATTCACCTTGCGTCGATGCAAGGGCGAGTGCGTCGACTTGGTAAGAAGTCGCACCACGAATCAAACACGAGATTGCTTGTTTGCTTGCCTATTTTAATTCGAATAACATGCTTGCCATGCTAACATGCTTTACGCTTTCGAATATGCCATGAAATTGACCCTAAGGAGAACATAGCAAGATCATAAGCTAAGTTGCATGATTCAACATAAATACTACAATGTCGGTTTGGAAAGAAGATCTTTGTATCAGTACATACGAGGACGAACGTACTGATCCTCTACCAGCTTCATGCAGGGTGCAGGGAATGGATGGCTCACAGCGAAGCGTTGCTTGAACGCGTTGAGGCTTGGAATGTCGAAGCGTATTGAAGCGTACGATCGCATTGACGCACGAACTATACAACAGGATTGATGCGGCCGAGATATAGAAGGCATGATGTATGGAACGGTGAAATCCTTTGTGGGCAAGAGAGAACCTGAGTGTTGTAGCCGATCTGGGATATATTGTTAGGCTATCGAAAGCCTTTGAAGTCTCAGTTTCGGATATTAATAAAGAAAATTATTTCGTATACTCTGTTTTCCTTTCGTTGTTAATTAGGGGTGAGCATATAACGGTTGAAAACCGAAAACCGAACCGAACCGAACCGAACCGAAATATGACAAACGGTTCGATTTTTTAGTTTTCGGTTCGATTTTCGGTTTTAAAATTTAAAATTTTAAAATAACGGTTCGGTTTTCGGTTCTTGATCCGGGTAACCGAACCGAACCGAACCGAAAACCGATTTAGATTTAGTAATTTATCAAACTACCTTCAATCTACATATACTAATATTTTATAACTCCTAAGAGAGCAATCTCTTCTCCTATTCTCTGTCGATACTTCTTTGAGCGCTCTATCTCTTTACCCTCAATCTATATATAGTAATATTTTTCACACTATGTAATATAATAATTCATAAATACAATAATGTCATATTTTTAAAATAAGGTCCGACACATTGGCTCATGAAACCGAACCGACTGAAAACCGAACCGAATTAATTCGGTTCGGTTTTGTTCGGTTTTTACAAAAACGGTTCGGTTTTCGGTTTTGAAAAATACGGTTTACGGTTATTTCAATTTTTATATATACGGTTCGGTTTGAACCGAACCGAACCGATGCTCACCCCTATTGTTAATATCGAATCAAAAGATAACCATTTGAGAACTTGTCATCTTGCCTTGCACGAACGCAACTCCAGGCTCGTGCGGCATCACGCCCCCTGCGAGGACGATGATTCGGGTGATTCCGGGTCGGGGCGTGACAGATTGGTATCAGAGCTCTAGGCTCAATTTCCTCTGGACGCTCGCTTTATTACAATTCCAAAGAGTTGCCCACCACCAATCGAAATCACACTTGACTCTACTCGATGCCGTACTGGATGTTCCATACAATAAGTCTAATACAAATCGTGTAATTTTGCCGCATGTGTTTTGGAAATTACATGATGTTTGCTAAGAAAGTCGTGAAAGGTATATTGTATTGAATGCAACGAGCCGTAAAAATATTAGTTGCTGCAAGTGCAACAAATTATGAAATACGATTTGGGATGTTATTGTTGCAATGTAACATGTTGAAAGAGAAATAAAATGATGCACGAAGTGCAACGAGTTAATTGTGAATATGCGTTAAAATGAAAGTGATAAGCTAATACGAATGTGTTGAACAGATTTGGGCATTGACTTTGAAAGTCGGGAATAAATCGTTGCACGATGTGCAACGCGTGTTGGAAGTAAAATTATTGCACGTGGTGCAACGCATATCAAATTAATCGTTGTATGGAGTGCAAAGGAGATTGGAAATAAATTATTGCACAAAGTGAAATGAAATGTCGAAAATAAATCGTAGCACGATGTGCAACGCATATCAAAATAAATTGTTGCATGAGATGCAACGAAAGGAATTAAAATCGTAAATCGATAGAACGAATCGTTCGGTTGCACACCAAACTTATGTTGGCAAACGAGAACAGTGACCGAGTTGTGTCGAATTTGATTTAATCAAAGTTACGGTTGTGATCAAGCACGATCACTGTGAAAATCGTGAGTTAGAAGAGATCGTTGGTTCATAGTGAGTAGAATGCAAGGGAAATAACTTGATTTCTGAGTGGTATATGCCATACCACGTAGGCGATGAATGACTCGATTCCGAGTGGTATATGGTATACCACTTGTGCGATAAATTGCATTGACGCGTTGTGAGAATTGTGGAAGGTTTGTCTGCAACGGGCGGAAGAGTACCGAGACTCGATTAGAAATTAGTATGACGGTATGTTGATGCAAGTGTTCTTTGAGAATCGGTTGGGACGATAAGGCGAGACTCGTATCAAGGAATGATACGTCGGACGGAATTTATAAGTCGGTCGGACGACCGAAACTAGCGTAACGATTATGCCTTGAAGCAATAATCGGACCAATGGAAAAGGAAAACTCGAACTTACAAATGAGTTGCACGACTTGCGATCTCGATAGAAATATTGAGGGAGGCGAATCGAATCGCACGACTTGCAATTTCGATAAAAATGTTGGGCGATGCAAATTGTAATCGAATCGCACGATGTACGACTTTGGTAAAGAGTTGGTTGACGCGAGTAATCGTGCCTAAGAAATAGTTGGTTACGTTACGGTGAAACTCATTTGAGTACGACTGAAAAATACGCGAAACTTAGAGGGCAAGATCGTATGACTTGAGGGTTCGATGTTGGATAATCGGTAACTCAGTTACGCAATCAATGTATAGCGGGATGCGATGAATCAGAAAATGAGTTAATGCGTATGGAAAAGTTCGTTGCGAACTTGGACGTATGCAAGGCCAGTTGTCGACGTTGAAACGGATTCAAAGTTGACCCTTACGCTATCGAAAATTGATACGACGTATCGAGATCGATACATAAGAAAACGTAAGCACGATGTGGGAATACAAAATGGAGTGTGCCTCGCGCTATCAAAGTTTTGTAAATAACAATACGAGAATGAAACAAACTGGTTGATCATGAACCTTGTGATTAATCAAGACGAGACTATAAGTCATCGACGATTGTTCGATGCATATAGCATCTCGTGTGTCGATCGCAAATAAGATAGACTCGAACTTAATACGAGTAAATGTTTCATAAATTGCAAAATCATCGACGATAATGCATGACTTGACTCGGAGGATAGTTGTGCATGAGTTGCGCCAATAGAAACGGTTTTATCCGAAATTGGGTAGTCGCGTAGAATCGTCGGAACGTGATTTGGCTCCGAAATAAGATATAGCATGGTTCGTAGTAAATTATCCTTCGTTAATGATCCACAATTATCGAGCATAGCTTCTGGGCAGCTGACCCTAGAAGACTTGACCGCCAAATCAAATTGAATGTTGTAGACCGTAATATGACCCATGCGATATCGTATATGAGATTGCACTGATAACAAATATAACACGGTGCATGTTGGCGATAAGTCTAGGCGATCGAGAATTTTTGGAACAACTTTCGATTGAGAATATATAGTTAGATCTTTGAGTATTCGTCGGATGATTGCTTGAATGGTTATGTTAGTCGACGATCAGGCTAGAAATTTACCAACAAACTTGGTGATTTGGATAGGCGATTGCGAGAATCGTACTATGTATGAGAGAGAATGATAAGAGAATGACTTATGAGTCATGTCGTTAGGTTCGGATTCACCTTATAATTGAGCTTGCGTGAATCGAACTTATATTCGATATCGCGAGACGGATAAGTCAGGAATTTGGCTAGTAAATTTCCTACTCGATAGGAATCGAACGTAAGGCATATCGTAAAGACCTTCGTGTCAAGGCGATCATTGCCTTGAGCACCGTCGCCTTGATGTAAACTTTCGTGTAGGATAGATTGTGGCCTTTGTGCAATGTCAATTTAAAGTTGCGTCGGGAGAAGTTAAGCACGATGCTAGGTAAGTCACCTGGCGGGCGTAGTCCCGAATGTTGATAAAGAAATCATATCGAGATAAGTTGCATAGCCAGACTTCAGAAATGGTTGGGTGGCGACTTCGAACGCAAGGCGTTGCGAAGGATCATTGCGATCGGATGCGCGACGGCTCGACGCGACGCATATAATTAATAGTTTCGATGAAACATACGAAATAAGAAATGTGATTTTGAATCGCATCGTGTGCCTTGACTTTTGTTGGATGATCGCGTGTGTATCAATATGCATATGCAATAAAATTGTGAGAACAAGCACTAGAGTCCAAGTCCGATTGAGAGTATGAGATGGCAAGCATAGGATTGAAATTTACCTGTCAGCTTTGTTCTAATTTACTACCACTGGAATTGGTCAAAATACATATATCTTCGGGACGCCTTGAATATAAGTACGTATCCAAATCGAGTTGTATACAAATTCAAATCGAGCTGCAGGAAAGACATTAAAATGTTAGTGAAAAGCTTGCGAGATAGTGTAAAACTGAACAACGTTGGTGGAACGAGATCGTGAAACGATCTATAAAACACTTAGTTGGAGTGTTGGTTTTGGTTCGAGGACGAACCTTGTTTTGAGTGGTATATTCTGTAATGTCCTGCTCCGCCATGGCGCATTACGCTGAGACGTTGACTCAAAGAGTTGCGTAGTCGTATTGACCGAATCAAATGTATCGATGTGAATCGATACAAGAGTTACATTGTCCCGAGCAACGCATCAAATTAAGTCGATACGAAGAGTTGCCTTGTCCGAAAGAATGCATCGAGTGAATCGATACGAAACGCCGCGTTGCCCCGAAGGATGAGTGCGTTGAATCGGCTCGAAGATTCTAAGTAATTGAATCGACCAAGGCGCAAGTCCGAATCGATGCAAGTATTAATTTTAGTTGGTTTCGTGTGCAGGTTATGTTGGCCCATTGGTCATATGGTCAACCTGATTTTAATAATTGATTAAACTCTGTCTGGATATACGAAGCTAGTCGGGACATCTCGGACTCTTGAACATGATCAAGAATGGCTATCCACTGTATTCAAGACCGAAGATTTGTTTGCATACTCGAGTCTGTAATTCCTTATACAATATATTTTTTATTTTATTTGAGTCTAGGAATATGTTGTACACCAAGTCGTACTGGCAAATAGGCTACCCTTAAATGAGTTCAAAATATTTTTAAAAATGACCTCTCAAAAAGGTTTACAAAAAGGTTTTCAAAAATCACCAAAAAGCTTTTTAAAACCCTAACTAAACCCTGACTAAACCCTGACAGAACTCGGACCGAGTTCAGCCAGAGTTCGGCCAGAGTTCGGTTAGTGGCCGTTGTGATTTTGAATCCTTGTTACTTGGTCCTCCTGCAGTTGCAGATTTGACCGAGATTTGCTCATAGAGTTCTGCCCGAATTCTGCCCGAATTCTGTCAGAAGTCTGCCTTTGGAATTCCTATAAATAGAGAAGGATTTCGATCATTTCAACTCACTCATTCACTTTCAATCTTCTCTCTATCTAAAGCTTTCAGTCTTCCAAAGAGTTTTCTAGAGCTTTCAATTTCAGATCCCAAGCCAGTTACAATCCTCTAGTCAATTTGCCAGTGCGGTACGGTCTAGAAGTTTCTGAGAGATTGTAATCAGAAGGCTTGATTGAAGAATACCTCTTCACATTTGAAGTTGGACGAGTTCTTCGTATCAAAGCTCGCGTTGTAGAAGTTGCAAGGACTTCGTAAGAAAACTTGCAGTTTTTCCAATAGTGGATTCAACTGGTAGCAAGAGTTCTACCGACTGGATTAGTCCTCAATAGAAGGAAACCAGTATACATCGCTGTCTTTGCGTTTGCTCTCTTAACTCTGTCTTTACTTTATTTCAGTTGTGATTAATATTCTGTGATTGTGCTGCTAACATTTTTTAAATTAGCATTATTCCGTTGCCAACTTTATTCACCCCCCCTCTAGAGTATTACGCTTTACTATTTCGTTCCTACAGGTTATACGTTGACGCAAAAATATTAGAGGTTGATCTTTTGCCATATTTAGTAAGGGGTCCGTGAAATCAAATTGATGCCTTGCGACGGGCTGAGACTTGGGCACGGTAAGCCAAATTAGACGTATAATTCAATGAAGCACGAAGTGCTCGAATGGCTAAGTAAGAAGAGTGGCCGTGCAACAAAGTTATGAAATCGAGCCACATCGGCTCGACGAAACGACAAAGGTGTATCAACTCAAGGTGGGAGGATTGACTTCTTTTTACTCCTTCATGCGATAAGTCAAATATATCATTGTATGCTAAGTTAACCTATCGACACCACGGGCGTGGTCCGATCGGAAATTAAATCGTAGTGTGAGTCGAACACTAAGTTAGAACAATTGAAATAAAACGCGTATCATATGCACGAGTCGCTATGGGACATTGGATATCGCAAAGGCGAGCGCCTCGGTGCGCAAGCCGCAAGAACATGGGATAACTGTATTCGACGAGTGCCTTAGTGCACGAACCATACCGTGCCTTCGCGCACGAGTTAGAAAGGCTAGAACATTGAAAGATAATAGGCGAGCGCCCTAGCGCGCAAGCCCCGAACATTGAACACTAAGTTATAGAACATTGGAAATACGGTCGAAACGTGCCTTCGTGCACGAGATAATAAAAGATGGCTTCGTTACGAAAGAATATAGTTGTGGCATGAATGTGGCGGAACTGTCGGATATGACATGGTGCTTCGAAAGGTGTTCGAGACCTTCGGGTCATTTGGTTGACGAGCATTGAGTTGAGGCATGATGCCATTGAATCATTGAAATAAAGTATGAAACGTAAGAACACAGAAAGTTAACGGAAGAAATATAAGATGATAAAGTCGGAGTCTCCGACTCAAGACTATGTTTGGTTGTTTGAATTTGACTGCTTGAATAATAAGGGCGTTGCATGGTCGATTGGGATGGACTTGAGATTAATGTGATAATAACTCGTACACGAGTGTTTCCCCCAAACGGTTAAATGCCGGAGCGCCCCAGAACCGTTTGGCCTAGGAGGGAATCGAATAATCTTTGTAGGTGCACATTCTTAAGACGAGTAGCACTCGTCTTATAGACGAAAAAAGTCGCAAATGATGGTATGCAGCGGGAACGTTTCGGTTGTTGGGACCGCAACCCACCCGTTAAACGCCGGACAGCCCGACCAATATTAAGAAAAGAAGGAGAGAAAAGAAAGTAAGGAACTCCTTTAGTCCATTCCGGCGCGGATATGCCAACAACCTTCATATAGCTAAGGAACGATGGGTTGAAAGTGTAGGCAGGTATGTGTGCCGCACACATAGATCCTACTTAGAGATGCACTTATAACATGACAGGAAAGGAATGGGGCGCATTCACCTTGCGTCGGTACAAGGGCGAGTGCGTCGACTTGGTAAGAAGTCGCACCACGAATCAAACATGAGATTGCTTGTTTGCTTGTCTATTTCAATTCGAATAACATGCTTGCCATGCTAACATGCTTTACGCTTTCGAATATGCCATAAAATTGACCCTAAGGAGAACATAGCAAGATCATAAGCTAAGTTGCATGATTCAACATAGATATTACAATGTCGGTTTGGAAAGAAGATCTTTGCATCAGTACATGCGAGGACGAACGTACTGTAACAGTATACTGAAAAGCAATACTTTGAGTATAAGTGGGAGATTGTTATGGTTATATACTAAAAGCATCACTTTTTTAGTAACCTTATTTCCTTAAATTTTGAATGAGAATCATATGGGCAAATATTTGCATATTGTATTTGTTGCAAGTGTTAATGTAAATGTCTGATATTCTATATTGTAGATAATATGGTGTGTGGTGTCACACAGAAGATCATATTATCAGTTCTCTATGGAGTATATAAATAGTTCACAACCTAGATGGACTTGGACAATCTATTGGAAAGGTTGTAGTGTAATCTGGTATTAGTATATCTTGACTATAGGTTTACACTAGTACACTTTGTGTGTATTGAACATGACCACTTGAGGTTGTTCTCTTTGTACTGACTACATAAGAGAATAAACACCTCAGTTATTATGGATGCTTGTGCTCTTAACCCGGATATAATAATGGACATGTATATGCAGTGTGCATTATTTTGACTCATAAAAGAGTGAGATTCATTATGGATCAACAACCTCTATGAATTGGATAATAACATTGTATGTATGATGAGCTGTTGATTAGAAATGGAATCTATGTCCCGATACATCGGGTTGATGATGTCCCCTTAAGGAGCTCATAAGGATTGTCATGTAAACCCTGCAGGTAGATTATATCCGACATGACAAATAAAGTTGAGCGGTACTACTTAAGGATAAAAGATGTCGAATCAATATAGTTGTCCGTAACTTAATTTGATCGACGGACATACAATATCTTAACATGGAGAGCTAACCGAGTATATAACAAAAGGAACCCATAAACATAATTTGGGATTAGGGAGGTAGTGCAACAATAGCTCATTAGTGGACCAAGCTATTGTTAATGGGCCTGGATTGTGTGTTCGGGCTGAACACGGGATATCCAGATCCGTTAGGAGGCCTAACCCTAATTTCTTCTCATGGTCCCTGCCGTAGCCTATATATATCCTCTATTCTCTGGCCGCCATCATGACCGATCAGAAATCTAAAACTTTCTCTAAATTCGCGATTCACGTAAGGAGAAAAAGAGAGGGCTGCCAAGGAGAAGAAAAGGTTAGGAGATCGTCGCCCATACGACGTCCAACTCGAGGAAGAAATGCGTGCAGAAGATCTTGGGGTCGTCCGCTCGAGATTGCCAGGAATTACTTGTCTCCTTTCCGCCGCAGGTATAATTCATGAACCCTAGTTTCCGCCTATGAAGGGTTAGAACACGTATTAGATCTGTTTAACTTTCTATTGATCAATACGTACACCAAAGGAAGGGTCATGGGAATCCCCAGTTGCATCAATTGGTATCAGAGCCACTTTGGACCTACGTATTGATTGATACGTCCATGTTGTCCAATAAAACCTGCGTTGTGTAATAGTCGGTAGATGTAGATCTGTTCTAACTCGGTTTTGCAGGCATCTTAGATCCAACTATTGTGGTCCAATGCATGTTTTTGATTGTTTTGTTTAAACCACGGACATGTCGTGGATGTTGTTGTTGCTGTGGATGTAATTAAAATCACGAGGGTTGATCGTGCTTATTATTTTAATTTTGCAATCTAGATTATGTGTAAACTCCTTCGGGAGGCATAGGATTGATGTAATTTTAATTATTTTTGATCAATCGTGACGGCGGTGGTGGCTGTTTCTGACGTCGGACGAGATGCTGGTTTTAAGCAGTCCAGAGGTCGAACCCCGAATAGATCTGCACAGTGCCAGATTTTGGATTCGGATAGTTGAGGACGGAGCAGCAAAGATGACCATAATAGTTGAATATTTTCTCTTATTTTTGTCATTTTGCTTTTTCTGATTATGCATGTTTATTATTGTGTGGTTGTTTTTAAAAAAAAGCAAGCCTACATTAATAATGGACAACATGGACATAATATCAACTAGTGGAAAAACCCTCATTGTTAAATAACTAAGTGGGGAGGATATTTATTTAGTTTAAATCTTATGGTCTCCATTACTGGTTTGTAGGTGATGTAATTATACTTGCGTGTTGGCTATAGTGCTTTCCTCCATATCGGATGAGTATAATTATGGATCACCAGTACAAACTTCCTTAGGGATAATTGTAGAAAGTTACCTAGTATGTGTTCACTTCTCCATCTGAGGGAACTCATTACAAGGTAATGGACTTAGTATTAAGTAATGGTATACACTTAGATACAAATAATGGTATCCTCCCCATCGGAGTCACTGCTATTATTTGTATGACCAGAGCAAGACCAGCATATTAATTTTATTTGTCATAAAGTTATGTTGACATGATAGTAAAATTAATAAGAAAAACCTACTTGAACAAAGTTGAATTTGTATACGTCCACACTATCGTGGCATGCTAAATTCATGGTGTTCAAGGTGTTGGTGAATTTCTTATTATTGTTTTGAGGAAATCAATATTTAGTTAATTCAAAAAGTTTTAATTTGCCCTACATAATTTTATTTATGTGATTCTCAGGATTTCAAAAATGGGTTCTTTCAGTCCACTTATGATGATTCTTAAAGAAAACAAACTTACTGGACCTAATTATATTGACTGGAAACGTAATTTGGATATTGTTCTGACTGCTGAGGAGTACAAATATGTACTTGTTGAGGAATGCCCACCTAAGCCTGATGCTAACTCTGATGAAGAGGTCAAAGAGGCTTATAAGAAGTGGAAAAAGGCAGATGAGATGGCGCGGTGTTACATTCTGGCATCTATGTCAATTGTACTGCAATATCAGCATCAGGCCATGGCCACTGCTTATGACATGATGTATAACCTCAAGGAACTCTTCGGACATCAGAGTAGAGCAGTTAGGCAGTTTGCTATGAAATGTTTGATGAATACAAAAATGGCTGAGGGTACACCAGTAAGGGATCATGTTCTCAAGATGATGGGTCATCTGAATGAGATGGAGATCCTTGGAGCTGAAATCGATGGGGAATCCCAGATCGATATCATTCTCGGGACTCTGCCTAAAAGTTTTGACAATTTTTGCCTTAATTACAACATGAACAAAAGGTTGTATAGTTTGGCAGAACTTGCAAAAGAGCTACAGGATGCTGAATCTCTCTTTAGGCAGAGTGGTCATGTTTTTGTTTCTGAAAAGGCTTCTACTTCTAAGTCAAAAGGCGGTAAGAAGAAGAATAACATTCAGAAATAGGCAAACTCAGCAAAGAAGGGCATGGGACCTCAAGACGTGGTGAAAAAGCCGAAAAGCAAATGTTTCAAGTGCAAAGGGTCAGGACATTGGAAGACTGATTGTCCACTTCTCAAACAAGGGAACAAAGAAGGTATATCTCATTTACTAGTAGTTGAAACATGTTTAGCGGTGTTATCTACCGGCACCTGGTGTGTAGATACAGGAGCCACTAATCATGTTTGTAATACATTGCAGGGGTTCCAGGAAACCAGACGGCTCAGTGATGGAGAGATATGCTTGTTCATGGATGATGCTACAAAAGTATCGGTCTTTGCATTAGGAGATGTTACTTTATCTTTGGTAGAAATAAGTCTTTGACATTGAGAGATTGTCTTTATGCACCTTCACTTAGAAGGAATTTAGTTTCTGTTTCTATGTTAGTTAAGGATGGATATTCAGTTTATTTTAATGACAATATTGTTATTAGAAAGAATAAACATTTTATCTGTTCTAGTGCATTGGTTGATAATTTGTATGTCATTAATCCTATTTCGCCCACAATGCAACTTATAGAAATGAATAATATGTCATCTAACTTAAATAAGAGAAAAGAACCTTCTTGTATGAACCAAACATATCTTTGGCACTTGCGATTGGGACATATTAACCTAAGAAGGATTCAAAGACTGGTTGAAGATGGACCTTTGAGTTCATTGGAAGTGGAGGCATTACCAGTCTGTGAATCCTGCTTGGAAGGTAAAATGACCAAAAGGCCTTTTACGGCAAAGGGGTATAGGGCCAAAGATGTGTTGGAATTGGTTCATTCTGATTTGTGTGGACCCATGACTATCCAAGCTAGAGGTGGCTTTGAATATTTTGTCACATTTATTGACGATTATTCAAGGTATGGATACATTTATTTGATGCGTCGTAAGTCTGAGTGCTTTGAGAAATTCAAAGAGTACAAGGCTGAAACGGAGAAACATCATGGAAAATGTATCAAGTCATTACGATCAGATCGTGGTGGCGAGTACCTCTTTGGAGAATTTAGGGATTATTTATCAGAGGCTGGGATTACATCCCAATTGACTGCACCTGGAACGCCCCAGCAGAATGGTGTAGCCGAAAGAAGGAATAGAACTCTTATGGAGATGGTTAGATCAATGATGAGTTATTCGGATTTGCCAGATTCGTTTTGGGGATATGCCTTAGAGATTGCAGCTTATATTTTGAACTTGGTTCCTTCTAAGTCAGTACCTCTTACTCCCACAGAGCTGTGGATTGGGCGTAAGCCTAGTCTGAAACATGTTCGCATTTGGGGTAGTCCAGCACATGTGCTGAATGGAAAAGCAGATAAGTTGGAATCTCGTACAGAAGTACGCTTGTTTGTAGGCTATCCAAGAGGAACGAAAGGAGGTTTATTTTATAGTCCTAAGGATCAGAAGGTCATTGTTAGCACCAATGCCCGATTCTTAGAGGAAGATTATGTGATGAACCATAAACCCACAAGTAGAGTTGTTCTAGAAGAACTGAGACGTGAGACACCAAGTACTTCAGTACCAACAGTACAAGAGGATAAACCACAAATAACTGCACAATGTGTCACAAATGTTACACTACAACCGATAGTGCCTCGTCGTAGTGGGAGGGTTGTGATACAACCTGATAGATATATGTTCTTAGGAGAGTCGTCAGACTTCGTCCCTGAGGAACAAGATTATGATCCCTGTACTTACAATGAAGCACTCCAAGATAAAGATGCAGAGTCTTGGCAAAAAGCAATGATATCTGAAATAGAATCTATAGATTCTAATCAGGTCTGGGAGCTTGTAGAACTACCCGTTGGTATAAAATCCATTGGATGCAAGTGGGTCTATAAGAGAAAAAGAAGATCAGACAGTAAGGTTGAAACCTTTAAAGCTCGGCTTGTAGCAAAAGGTTTTACTCAAAGAGAGGGTATCGATTATGAGGAAACCTTTTCTCCTGTAGCCATGCTTAAGTCTATCCGGATTCTTTTATCTATTGTAGCTCATCTCGATTATGAGATTTAGCAAATGGATGTCAAGACAACTTTCCTTAATGGAAGTCTTGAGGAAGACATCTATATGAAGCAACCAGACGGGTTCATTGAAAAGGGCCAGGAGCATCTTGTTTGTAAGCTAAAGAAGTCCATTTATGGACTTAAGCAAGCTTCCAGATCTTGGAACATATGTTTTGATCAGGTGATAAAATCCTATGGATTTGATCAATGTCAGGATGAATCATGTGTATACAGAAAGTATGACGGAAACGTGGTGGTGTTCCTAGTACTTTATGTGGATGACATCTTGCTCATTGGAAACAATGTGAAGGTGTTATCTAATGTAAAGGTATGGTTATCCAAACAGTTTGATATGAAGGACTTGGGAGAAGTAGGTCACATCCTTGGGATCAAAGTTCTACGAGATCGCAAGAAAAGGATGTTGGGCTTATCCCAAGCTTTCTATATCGATACTGTACTAACTCGTTTTAGTATGCAAAATTCTAAGAAAGGTTTCTTACTTTTAGACATGGAATTGCTCTATCAAAGGAGCAGTGTCCGAGGACACCTAAAGATATAGAGAACATGAAGGCAGTTCCTTATGCTTCAGCAGTAGGAAGCTTAATGTATGCAATGCTATGTACGAGACCATACATCTGCTTTACCGTAGGCATAGTCAGCAGATATCAGTCTAACCCAGGACAAGAGCACTGGACTGCCGTAAAGCATATTTTGAAGTACCTGAAAAGGACTAAAGAGTATATGCTAGTTTACCAGACAGATAGTTTAGTTCCCTTGGGGTATACAGACTCAGATTTTCAGTCAGATAGGGATTCCAGGAAATCTACCTCAGGTTATGTGTTTACTTTGGGAGGTGGAGCCATTGTGTGGAGGAGTGTCAAGCAAAAATGTATTGCTGATTCCACCATGGAAGTCGAGTATGTGGCAGCCTCTGAGGTAGCCAAAGAAGCGGTTTGGCTCAGAAACTTTCTGTTGGACTTGGATGTGGTACCTAGTTTGCCTAAGTCTATTACACTTTATTGTGATAATAGTGGTGCAGTTGCAAACTCGAAGGAACCACGAGCCCATAAGACTGGCAAACACATTGAGCGCAAGTACCACCTGATACGAGATTTTGTAAAGAAATAAAAAGTTGTTGTGATCAAGATAGCATCATCCGACAACCTAGCTGATCCCTTTACAAAGAGCTTACCAGCTAAGGCTTTTGATAGTCATGTTGAGGGAATGGAAGTCAGATGTGTAGCAGCATGGCTTTAAGTATAAGTGGGAGATTTGTAACAGTATACTGAAAAGTAATGCTTTGAGTATAAGTGGGAGATTGTTAGGGTTATATACTAAAAGCATCACTTTTTTAGTAACCTTATTTCCTTAAATTTTGAATGAGAATCATATGGGCAAATGTTTGCATATTATATTTGTTGCAAGTGTTAATGCAAATGTCTGATATTCTATATTGTAGATAATATGGTGTATGGTGTCACACAGAAGATCATATTATCAGTTCCCTATAGAGTATATAAATAGTTCACAACCTAGATGGACTTGGACAATCTATTGGAAAGGTTGTAGTGTAATCTGGTATTAGTCTATCTTGACTATAGGTTTACACTAGTACACTTTATGTGTATTGAACAGGACTACTTGAGGTTGTTCTTTTTGTACTGACTACATAAGAGAACAAACACCTCAGTTATTATGGATGCTTGTGCTCTTAACCCGGATATAATAACGGACATGTATATGCAGTGTGCATTATTTTAACTCATAAAAGAGTGAGATTCATTATGGATCAAAAACCTCTATGAATTGGGTAATAACATTGTATGTATGATGAGCTGTTGATTATAAATGGAATCCATGTCCCAATACATCGGGTTGATGATGTCCCCTTAAGGAGCTCATAAGGATTGTCATGTAAACCCTGCAGGTGGATTATATCCGACATGACAAATAAAGTTGAGCGGTACTACTTAAGGATAAAAGATGTCGAATCAATATAGTTGTCAGTAACTTAATTTGATCGACGGACATACGATATCTTAACATGGGGAGCCAAACGAGCATATAATAAAAGAAGCCCACAAATATAATTTGGGATTAGGGAGGTAGTGCAACAATAGCTCATTAGTGGACCGAGCTATTGTTAATGGGCCTGGATTGTGTGTTCGGGCTGAACACGGGATATCTAGATCCGTTAGGAGGCCTAACCCTAATTTCTCCTCATGGTCCCTGTCGTAGCCTATATATATCCTCTATTCTCTGGCCGCCATCATGACCGATCAAAAATCTGAAACTTTCTCTAAATTCATGATTCACATAAGGAGAGAAAGAGAGGGCTGCCAAGGAGAAGAAAAGGTTGGGAGATCGTCGCCCACACGACGTCCAACTCGAGGAAGGAATATGTGTAGAAGATCTTGGGGTCGTCCGCTCGAGATTGCCAGGAATTACTTGTCTCCTTTATGTCGCAGGTATAATTCGTGAATCCTAGTTTCCGCCTATGAAGGGTTAGAACACATATTAGATCTGTTTAACTTTCTATCGATCAATACGCACACCAAAGGAAGGGTCATGGGAATCCCCAGTTGCATCACGTACTGATCCCCCACCAGCTTCATACAGGGTGCAGGGAATGGATGGCTCGCAGCGAAGCGTTGCTTGAACACGTTGAGGCTTGGAATGCCGAAGCGTATTGAAGCGTGCGATCGCATTGACGCTCGAACTATACAACAGGATTGATGCGACCGAGATATATAAAGCATGATGTATGGAACGGTGAAATCTTTTGTGGGCAAGAGAGAACCTGAGTGTTGTAACCGATCTGACATATATTGTTAGGCTATCGAAAGCCTTTGAAATCTCAGTTTCGGATATCAATAAAGAGAATTATTTTGTATACTCTGTTTTCCTTTCGTTGTTAATATCGAATCAAAAGATAACCATTTGAGAACTTATCATCTTGCCTTGCACAAGCGCAACTCTAGGCTTGTGCGGCATCACGCCCCCTGCGAGGATGATGATTCGGGTGATTCCGGGTCGGGGCGTGACAGAAGCACCTCCACAGAGGCCAGAAGAGACACTTAACGTCCGCTTCTCCTCGCCACGCTCCGGCATCCAGAGCAACCCACGCCTTCAGAAAATCTGAAATCGTCGTCAGATCGTCAACGGAGTCAACGCATTATCACTCGCTCCATCGATACAGTACCCAGATAAAAACAAATGTGTACTCCTAGGACTACATCTAACTCATACATTGTAACACTGTTTTGTTTGTGATTGAAATTCCAATTCAAAGATTTTAATGGCAAACAGTGTTGTTCGTCAAGAAAAAAGATGGCTCACTGCGTCTTTGTATCGATTACCGCGAGTTGAATAAAGCCACCATCCGGAACAAATATCCCCTGTCCCTCATAAACGACCTGTTTGATCAGCGGTAAGGAGCGACAATATTCTCTAAAATTGATCTGCGTTCGGGTTACCATCAACTCAAGGTCAAGCCGAACGATGTGCCGAAGTCCGCCTTTCGCACTCGATATGGCCATTATGAATTCCTGTTAATACCGTTCGGCCTAACGAACGCCCCAGCTGCTTTCATGGATTTAATGATCGGGTATTCCGACCATTCCTCGACAAGTTCGTAGTAGTCTTTATCAACGATATACTCGTCTACTCGAAGAATAGGCAGCAAAACAATGAGCATCTACGGGCCATACTTCAGACCCTCCGAGAAAATTAGTTATATGCGAAGCGAAGCAAATATGAATTTTGGCTGAGCAGCGTCACATTCTTCGGACACATCATTTCAGCTGAAGGCATTGCAGTCGATCCAAAGAAAGTTGAAGCCGTTGTCTATTGGAAACGACCAGCGTCCGTCGACGAGATTTGAAGTTTCCTTGGCTTAGCGGGATACTACCGACGCTTCGTGAAAGACTTCGCGAAGATCGCATCGCCTCTGACTCGCCTCACCTAGAAAGGAGTCATATTTGAATGGTCAGACGACTGTGAAGCTTCCTTCCTGAAATTAAAGCAACGACTCATCTCGATCCCGATACTCGCACTTCCAGAAGGGACTGAGGGTTTCTAGATATTCAGCGATGCGTCCGGTCAGGGCTTGGGGTGTGTGCTGATGTAGCGAAACAAGGTGATATCTTTTGCTTTCTGACAGCTAAAGCCGCTCGAGAAGAACTACCCTACTCATGACCGGGAGTTAGCGGCGATTGTGTTCGTGTTGAAATTATGGTGTCACTATCTTTATGGCATGGCGTGCACGATCTATACTGATAAAAAGAGCCTCAAGTATCTATTCACGCAGAAGGAACTGAACTTGCGATAAAGACGTTGGCTTGAACTGATCAAAGATTACGACTTGACTATTGACTATACGCCGGAAAAGGGAAATGTTGTGGCGGACGCTCTGAGTGGGAAGTATATTGCCTCGCTATCCATCGAACGCAGATTGCTACGCGACCTAGAAGAGATGGGTATCGAACTCCGAGTCAAATTTAGAAATGTACAGTTGGCAAAGTTGCAGTTAGAGCCGAGCTTGCAAGAAAAGATCAAGACCGCTCAGAAGGACGATCCATACCTGAAGAAAATAGGAGAGCTAATCTCGACGGGTAGGACGACCGACTTTATGGAAGACGAAACCAGCATGCTTCGATTGAAGGGTAGCTTATGTGTTCCGGATAATTCAGAACTTATAAAGGAGATATTATCGGAGGTGCACTATGCGAAGTACACCTTGCATTCCGGTAGCACGAAGATGTATAAGGACCTCCGCACAAACTTCTGGTGGCACGAAATAAAAAAAGATGTGGCACTCTTCGTGTCGCAATGCATGGCCTGTCAGCAGGTGAAAGCTGAGCACCAGAGACCGGGCGGGGAGATGCAGAATCTGGCAATTCTATAATAGATGTGGGAGCACGTGTGCATGGTTTTATTGTTGGTTTGCCGAAGACGTCGCGGGAAAATAATGCCATCTGGGTCATCGTCGATCGACTAACCAAGTAAGCGCACTTCATTGCCATAATGTTACTTGGAGTATTGATCGCCTGACGCAGATTTATCTTGATGAGATAGTACGACTGCACGGAGTTCCAATATCTATCGTCTCTGATCGGAATTTACGGTTTATGTTGCAATTCTGAAGTAGCCTTCAGTCGGCTCTGGCTACGAAGTTGAACTTTATCTCAGCCTATCATCTCCAGACCGATGGCCAAATGGAGCACGTCAATCAGATTCTCGAAGACATGTTACGGCTCTGCACAATTGACTTCAAGTCAAGTTGGGACGTTCATCTACTCTGGCCGAATTTGCATACAATAATAGCTATCAATCCAGCATCCAAATAGTGCCGTATAAAATCTTGTATGGACGAAAGTGTTGATCACCCATTTGCTGGGACGAAGTCGGAGAGCGGCAGATTCTCGGCCCGAAATTGGTAGAACAGACCGTGCAGAAAGTTCGGTTAATTCGAAAAAGATTAAAGACCGCACAGAGTCATCAGAAAAGTTACGCGGATGTTCATCGTCGACCCCTCGAGTTTCAAGAAGGGGATTACGTATTTCTTAAAGTGTCGCCCATGCGAGGAGTTACTCGGTTCGGCGTGAAGGTAAAGTTGAGTCAGAGATTCGTTGGGCCGTTCGAAATACTCGAGCGGATCGCCCCAGTGGCCAATAAAATTGCCCTACCGTCGGTGCTAGAAGGTGTACACAATGTCTTCCACGTCTCTCAGTTACGGAAGTACGTGCACGACCCTAGCCACGTGGTAGATTTTGGCCAGCTGGAGCTGAAGTCTGACTTTGTAACACCCAATTTTCTGAAATTAGGATATTTTGAAAATTTATTATTTTTATTATTAAATAATGGTGAATTAGTCATGTTATGAATTTTGGTAATTTTTAGATAGTTTAAAACTATTTTCTAAGTCATGGCTTATGACTTTGGTGATTTACTAGTGTAACCCTAGAGATTACATAACCTAGAGACTAACCATGACCATATGAGCCTAACCATGTGATTAGGACATCAAATTACCACTTTTTAGTTAAAAGGGTATTTTGGTAATTTATTAGAATTTATTTGGATTTATTTGAATTATTATTATTTAATTAGTTGTTAAGTGTCATGTTAGCCCTTAACCTAGTTTAGCCATATCTAGAAGTTAGCCACTAACCTAGAAGACTAAGTGGAAGATATTGCTTTATGTCATAAATATCTAAGGTTAGATAAATATCTAGATACTATGTATACTTAGATATTTAGGTAGACCTAAAGGAAGATCTATTGGTCTTTACCTTAGAAGTTAAGTTACTTCACCTAGAAGGAACCCTAAATATCTACCCTACCCCCCCATGGCTGGCCACACCATGCCCCCATCCTATATCACACCCCTTCATCATTCATGCCTCATTTACATTACACCTTAAAACTAGTTTTCCCTACAACTTCAAAATCTCACCACTTAATCATTTTGACTCCAAATTGAGACTAGTTTCTTGCATTGGACTCCCCTACACTAGAGGATACCAATTGTGGCTTACTAGCAAGGAATTGTGGAGCTTTGGACATTGGGAGTTGAAGGGGGTTTTCATTCAAAAAGGCCTATTATTGAGGATTTTGCACTCATAGGTAAACACCCTCAAACCTAGTTAATATTGTGTTTTCTCTTCATAATTGCATGCATATAGGTATACCCTAGCTGTGGGTCAAGTTTGGTAGGAAGTAGGTTTGATTTGGTGTCCGTATCGGACACGTATCCATGTTTGAAAAACAGTGTTTGGTAAAATGTCTCTAAGAAATAAACTTCTGTAAAATGGTAAACAAATTGCATCTTTAGATAGCCCTAGACTTCCCCATCAAGAATTATCAACTCTGAGCACATTTCTGTGCTGTGTCCGTGTCCAAATGGACACGAACTCGCAGCACGAGGCCACGCACGCGTGTCCTACTACCACGATGTTCGTACTCACTACACAGAGCACTAGGACACGTCAAAATTGCCATGGACACGGGGGCAATGTCTACGAACATGCCCCCAAAGTCTCATGACTTCTCATGTCGTGTCGAGTGAGAAAACTCACTCGCACTGGACACGCACTGAACTGCACGTGCACGTTTTCCTCACTGACACACGACTCGTGTCGCACGAACACGAGTCGTGGACACCTCGTGTTGACACGAGTGTGTAGCCTAACAAGTAGGCTACACGTGGACATGACCACGTGGCCCCACGTGGCGTGTGTCGTGTCCACGAGACACTAGAACCCACGTACGACACTGTCTGAAACAGTGTGTATCAGTCGAGAAAAACTCGACTGATACGGGCCTCGTATCGACACATGAAGACACTTGGACACGACTCAGGTACCTAGACACCTAGACCAACCCTAGGCGAACCTAAGGACACAACCACGAGACCCTAGGACACGTTGTGTCGTGTCCTACGCACGTGTGCATCTCTGCACGACGTGGTGACACTGCAGCTTACCCGATTTTGGGTTTTACCATCTGGACACGTCGTGTGGTGTCGTGTCAGACACTTAGGACACTAGAGGACACCTAAGGCTAGTGTTACCAACCTAGGGTTTTGGGCCTTAGGTCGTTTTGGACTCGGGTTTGGGTTTTTCCCCCAATATCCTTCACTGTCTACAGTGAAACCCAGTTTCAGCATTTTCTTAGTATTTAAAATAGGTTTTGAAATGATTTTGATATATGTATATACGTATTTTTGGGTGTATATATATTGTATACATATGTATATATGTATGTGTATGTGTATGGGAGTATGTGAGTGTATATATGTGTGTGTAGATGTAGGTATAGATGTAGATATATATGTAGTGTATGTGTGTGTGTTTGTGCCTCTTTTTCTCAGAATTTCTGAGATTAACTCCCCCCCTGCTGTCAGGACACCCCATCACCCTAACCCTCACACCCTCACACTCTCACTCTCCTTTCTCTCTCTCTCTATATATGTAGTATACATATATATATAGAGTATTATATATAGTGTATCATATATATATATATATATATATATATATATATATATATATATATATATATATATATATATATATATATATATATATATATATATATATATATATATATATAGGTATTATATATATAAAGGGGTTATATGTGGGTATATATATAATATATATATATTGGTTATGTATGTTATGCAGGAGTTGGGTATATATATATATATATATATATATATATATATATATATATATATATATATATATATATATATATATATATATATATATATATATATATATATTTTTTTTTTTTTTTTTTTTGGTTATGTATGTTATGCAGGAGTTGGGTATATATATATATATATATATATATATATATATATATATATATATATATATATATATATATATATATATATATATATATATATATATATATATATATATTGGTTATGTATGTTATGCAGGAGTTGGGTATATATATATATATATATATATATATATATATATATATATATATATATATATATATATATATATATATATATATATATATATATGGTATATATATTAGATATGTATATATATATATATATATAATATATATATATATATATATATATATATATATATATATATATATATATATATATATATATATATAAATTATATATATATATATATATATATATATATATATATATATATATATATATATATATATATATATGTGATATGGCCTTGGAATTATACATGTATGTATATTGTATAGATATATGGTATAGAGATAGATATCCATGTGATATTAGCCTATGGTATTCATTTATGAGCCTATGGCTATGAGGTTAGGTTTTGACCCTTGTTTGACTAAAGTTGACCAAAGTCAACCTTAGGTCAAACTTGACCTAGTTAACCTAGATTTGACTTGAAATAACCTAGAATGACTAGTTTGACTAAACCCTAACTAGTCTGACCATGGTTGACCAAGGTCAACTATAGGTCAACCTTGACCTAGAATGGACTTGGATGGGTATAGAAGGGACTAGTTGACTAAGATTGAGTAAACCCTAGACTATTAGCTAGCTGTTTGAGTTTGACCTATATGTGAGTGCCCTAAGTATATAAGGGTATTTGTGTGACTTGGGTTATATGGATAGTTACATGTCAATTAAGATATATATGGGGTTAAGTGAGATACTTAGAGGTTGTGTCATAGTTTGAGTTAGTCTTATGGAGTATTGACTTAGATAGTTGACCATTGACCTAATTACCTTGTTGACTAGTCTTTGTTTAACCAAAACCTTAGTTGGTCTAGACTTTGACCTAGTTTGACCATATTGACTAGTAATTGACTAGTCTGACCATTATTGACTAAACCCTAGATAACTTGACTAGTTTGGCTAGGATGTTTGACCAATAGTTGACTTTAACCTAGATTAGACTTGTTTAACCTTGTTTGACCTTGTATGACTTAGTTTAACTTCTTGTGACCTAATATGACTTAATTTGACTTAGTTTGACTGAAGAGTTGACCAAGTTTGACTTTGACCTAGATTGGCTTAGAAATCATGTAGATTGCATTGTATCTTACATTTACCTTCATATTAGACATGTCATAACTGTATTACTCTATTTTAGGACATTGTGACCCTGGTACAGTCATCTGATATTATACTACTCTTTTCAGAGTATCAGGCGAGTACATTCTCTGATAGTTCTCTCATTTATTTGTCAATTACTGTATTTCAGTTCTAGTTAGTTCTATGTGATTCTCTGTGTCAACACGTATGGATATTTCTGGATTCATGTATCGACACATATCTTACTTGCTGGCCTCTATTACTGGAGTCATTGGAATCATTTTGGAATTATTTTTTGAATCATCATGTATTGGCCAGACTCATCTCGATTCTTTTGTCGATTTTGGATTCACTTGTTGGGCGGAGAAATATTGAGTAAGACATGTAGACATACCCTAAATCCGGAATCTCCTACTGGAATCTACCGGAAGCATAGCCATCTCTTGCCTAATCCGTGAGAGATGTGCCTGATACCTACAGCCGTTTACATGTCGATCTCGGTATTTTAAAACATACTGTTAGATCATAGTTGGACTCACCCTGGATTCATTGATCACTGTTGGACTCATCTTGTACCGGAAATCATCTGGTATCGGATTATATGGACTGGACTTACACTGGGATTACATTAGACTTATATCGTACTGTCTGGACTCATACATGTTATTCTAGTTCAGTTAGCTTTTATTACCGTCTTCATTGCCATGATTCTTCTCTTGTTTTAGTTACCTTTCTTTTCTTGTATCTTACTGTTTCTCTATGCCATCATTACCTGTATAAAACTGTCATGCTCATCAATAAAACTGTCTATAACTGCTTTATAGTTCTTTGTCATTTACTTAGATTTTCTAGATGAGTTGTACTCGTTCCTGTCCTGATTGGACCTGTTGAAAATATTACAGATGATAATCCTGAGGACACATGCCCTACTTACCATGGACCTGGCGAGGGACTAGCTACCTTTGGTCCTGACTCTCAGGAGTGATTCAGGAGATTAGCTAGTAGACTACTTTAGCTTTCATGTTTTGACTTGTTGTATTAAAGTTAAGATATTGAGTTTGTATTAAGTTTGTTTGAGACATTGTTGTATTATTTTAGTAGTTAGTTGTTGTTGTTTTTAATTCCTTAGGTATAACTTCTGTGTTATCTTATCGTGTTTTAGACTGTGATTGAGTATATCCTATCCTTTACTTGTCCTCCATTCGGAGCTGACATCTGGACAAGTACATTATATACACTGCATGAGATTAGTTAGCAACCTAGGACAGCTTACTACCGTCGACACTGCGGCGTAGGCAGGACGTACCCACTTCTCGTGCCTCTATACAGGGTGCGGGTCGTGACAGACTTATCCTACGTTGAAGTGTCAGTTCAAATCTTAGAACGCAAGGATAAGCGATTGCAAAATCGAGCGATCCCTCTCGTCCGCGTGCTCTGGAGTAACCATTCGGTCGAAAAGTCGACGTGGGAGCTTGAATCGGAAATTAAGAAAAGATTTCCTTCATTGTTCTCGTAGAGGTAAGTTCTATCATTAAGTTTCAAGGACGAAACTTTTTATTAGTTGGTTATGGTATAATTTCCCGTCCCTACATCGTTCCCTGTTTCCATCCACGGGGTGCGCGAGAAAGAAACACTGTCGCTATCGATTCGGTCGGGACCGATAGGTTGGAATCGGCAGAATCGATCAAACGGGAATGGTTGAATTAAGATCCTTTCCACGTTATGGAATGGCTGCTATGGAACCAAGTCCCATATTCAGCGGGTTGCGCCTCAAGGATTGGCTCTGCGGTTGAGTCGGGAGAGACCTTCCGTTGCTCTGGTTTTCATGCCACACTTGATTTGGCTTTGACTTTAGTTTTCGTGAATACATTTTTCGTGAATGTTTCTGATGGGTTTTCGTGACTTGCGTTTTCGAGCTTCGCATTCATATCAAAATTCCTTGAATTATACAGTGTTCTAATTAGTTGCTTATGCGATTGCAGGTGTAGCGTAGGCGACTAAAGCGCAGCCAACCAGTCCCTCGCCTGAAGCAAGTCTAAGGCGAGTGGCTGACCTCCTTCGCCTCGTCCCTCTATTTCAAAAGCAATATGAAGTTAAATGAAATGTTTGTCATCATAGTATAGAATCAAGGAAATCATGGCACGATTCTTTACGAAACACTTGCTATCAAACTGTCGATATTAAAAATGGAAAACGTACTTTCTTATGCAATTCCACTTAGTCTATGCAAAACAATGAATGAATCGATTAACGTTTATCGCAACAATATGGCTAAGTGAGTAAATCGACTAAGTTCAAAAGAAAGGCTAAGTTTTACAACTAAAAGAGAAAGGATAAGGTTCTAGAAAAGATAGAGTATTTTTCAAGACTCTACAAAACGGTCATTGGACAACTTGTCGATAAGGTACAGTTTCCTCGAACGATTGCCTAGGCCAAGGAACCGATTCGGCCCGGGAGGAACGAGTATAGCAAGCGCCAGCCTTACATCGGCATGGGTTATTCGGAAACTTTCGCACATGGCTCGCTACCCGCCACGAAAGGGTCACCGTCTAACCCAGCTATAGTCCGTGATGGCTTGACATTGCCAGTGACCTTCACACCCTTTTACTGCTTAACTAATGCACGTGATACAGAATGAATATGATAGCTGCTTAATGTATACAATTTCATATGCTTGTCTCAAAACATGTTAACATGCAAAGCGATCAGGATGGTTAGAAAGATCACAGAAATATCTAGCTAACAGTTTTATAAAACTGCTCGAATCAAATGCAGAGCTTGGATTTTAATTAGCCATTCGCTAGTACATATGATCGTACTGATCCTCGCTCTTTGTAGGTCCCTTGAATCAGAAAGGACGCGCCAACTAGCTCGGCGACGTTCGTGAGTTTGAAGCTTCGGCCGCGTGTCGAAGACTTGTCCCACAACTCCACTTTTGAAGACTCTCAACTGTCCAAGAAAGATGGCTCAGCGTCCCTCCATTCCAGATCACTGGAATGTTCTGTTGTATATTGAGGGATGTGTGCAATGTATGAAATGGTTATCTCATCGACATACTTTTGTAATTGAGTCATGTTGTAGCCCGCGCGACATGAGTCATGTACTGGAGTCTGTAAATGATGTCCATTATCAATAAAGATCAAAGTTCTCTTTACTTAATGTGTGATTCAATTTGTCTGCTTGCTCTCTTAGATTCTCGTGTTTCGGATTACCTTATGACTATGCCTTGTACGATCGCAAATTAGGTTCGTACGGCATCACGCCCGTGGGATGACTATCAATTCGAGGGAATCGGGACGTGACAAAAAAACCAACGTGCCGAGCCCAAACCCAAACAACACAGTAACCAAACCCAAACCAAACAGTTAATGGGTTTGAAACCCGATAGCACATATCCAAATCCGAAACCCAAATTTTAAACCTGTGTCCTGATAGTTAGGGACACGAGTGATAAAATCTGACACCGTGTCTCGTGTCCGAGGCTAGAACAGCAAACACGACAAGAATCTCGCGTGTCCAAGCGCACCACGAAGACTTACGACACGAGGCGACACACATAAGTGAATACGAGATACAATCGAATGAAAATGAAACATGACACGTACGTGTCCGACTTAGGATCGAAGCTCGGGGCTGCTGCACGACGGAGGAGTCGTTAGGGTGCGTCGAGAAAAATAGTATTGGGTTCGCCTGAGTGTGGCGAACACACTGGTGGTGGTGGCTCGTCAGGAAGTGGCCTAAGGCGGCGCCTAGATTGAATCTAGGATTCCGACGAGATAATTTAGGGCTTTCGATCGTAGTATGGCTAGGATGGTCGGGGTGAGAAATAGGTTTAGGATTTTGGCCGAGGGAGTTTTATAGGGGTTAATTTGGGGTTTTCAAGTCAGAAATAGGGATTAGGGTTAGGGTTTTGTCGTGGTGGCCGGTCGACGTGCGGCCAATACGAAGCCGAAGTCGTGGGTAGGTTTTGCAGATAAGCCCTCCAAGTTTGGAAAATTGCAGAAATACTCCACTGCCTGTCTAAATGCAAATTCTAATTTGCAATTTCTATCCCGCTGTGTTCTGTACAAATTCTAATTTGCACAGACAAATCTAAAATTTCATTCTGACTTTAAAACATTTAATTTAATTGCAAACTTAATTTTAAAAATTACAAATTGATATTTTAAGGTTTAAAATTCTTTTAAAAATTATTTAAAAATTCTAGAAAATTTCTAATAATTATATTAAATTATTTCAAGGCTAAATTAATCATCAGTGATTAAAAATTCCCAATTTAAATATATTTTAATTTCAGGGGCTTACATATGTGCTTGGTGTCCGCTATACGAGGGTTAGTTTGATCAGGTGGGTTGGCAAACGCTTCCCCGCGCTCAACAATTGGTATCAGAGCTTTTAGTGTTCTGGTGACCATGCCTACGGAGTAGATTAACACTCGTATTATCACCCTTGGAGGGAGACTGGACTATTTGGAAGTCAATGATGGAGGATCTACTCTGGTACAAGGACTTGCATGGTCAGTTGGAGGGCGACAACGCAAAGCCATTGGACAAAGCTGTTGAAGACTGAAAAAGCAATTATATATGTTCTTGGAAGAGTCGTCAGACTTCGTCCCTGAGGAACAAGATTATGATCCCTGTACCTACAATGAAGCACTCCAAGATAAAGATGCAGAGTCTTGGCAAAAAGCAATGATATCTGAAATAGAATCTATGGATTCTAATCAGGTCTGGGAGCTTGTAGAACCACCCGTTGGTGTAAAAGCCATTGGATGCAAGTGGGTCTATAAGAGAAAAAGAGGATCAGACGGTAAGGTTGAAACCTTTAAAGCTCGGCTTGTAGCAAAAGGTTTTACTCAAAGAGAGGGTATCGATTATGAGGAAACCTTTTCTCCTGTAGCCATGCTTAAGTCTATCCGGATTCTTTTATCTATTGTAGCTCATCTCGATTATGAGATTTGGCAAATGGATGTCAAGACAGATTTCCTTAATGGAAGTCTTGAGGAAGACATCTATATGAAGCAACCAGACGGGTTCATTAAAAAGGGCCAGAAGCGTCTTGTTTGTAAGCTCAAGAAGTCCATTTATGGACTTAAGCAAGCTTCTAGATCTTGGAACATATGTTTTGATCAGGTGATAAAATCCTATGGATTTGATCAATGTCAGGATGAATCATGTGTATACAGAAAGTGTGACTGAAACGTGGTGGTGTTCCTAGTACTTTATGTGGATGACATCTTGCTCATTGGAAACAATGTGAAGGTGTTATCTGATGTAAGGGTATGGTTATCCAAACAGTTTGATATGAAGGACTTGGGAGAAGTAGGTCACATCCATGGGATCAAAGTTCTACGAGATCGCAAGAAAAGGATGTTGGGCTTATCCCAAGCTTCTTATATCGATACTGTACTAACTCGTTTTAGTATGCAAAATTCTAAGAAAGGTTTCTTACCTTTTAGACATGGAATTGCTCTATCAAAGGAGCAGTATCCGAGGACACCTAAAGAGATAGAGAACATGAAGGCAGTTCCTTATGCTTCAGCAGTAGGAAGCTTAATGTATGTAATGCTATGTACGAGACCAGACATCTGCTTTGCCGTAGGCATGGTCAGCAGATATCAGTCTAACCCAGGACAAGAGCACTGGACTGCCGTAAAGCATATTTTAAAGTACCTGAAAAGGACTAAAGAGTATATGCTAGTTTACCAGGCAGATAGTTTAGTTCCTTTGGGGTATACAGACTCAGATTTTCAGTCAGATAGGGATTCCAGGAAATCTACCTCAGGTTATGTATTTGCTTTGGGAGGTGGAGCCATTGTGTGGAGGAGTGTCAAGTAAAAATGTATTGCTGATTCCACCATGGAAGCCGAGTATGTGGCAGCCTCTGAGGCAGCCAAAGAAGCGGTTTGGCTCAGAAAATTTCTGTTGGACTTGGATGTTCTACCTCGTTTGCCTAAGTCTATTACACTTTATTGTGATAATAGTGGTGCAGTTGCAAACTCGAAGGAACCACGAGCCCATAAGACTGGCAAACACATTGAGCGCAAGTACCACCTGATACGAGATTTCGTAAAGAAAAGAAAAGTTGCTGTGATCAAGATAGCATCAGCCGACAACCTAGCTGATCCCTTTACAAAGAGCTTACCTGCTAAGGCTTTTGATAGTCATGTTGAGGGAATCGGAGTCAGATGTGTAGCAGCATGGCTTTAAGTATAAATGGGAGATTTGTAACAGTATACTGAAAAGCAATGCTTTGAGTATAAGTGGAAGATTGTTAGGGTTATATACTAAAAGCATCACTTTTTTAGTAACCTTCTTTCCTTAAATTTTGAATGAGAATCATATGGGCAAATGTTTGCATATTGTATTTGTTGCAAGTGTTAATGCAAATGTCTGATATTCTATATTGTAGATAATATGGTGTGTGGTGTCACACAGAAGATCATATTCTCAGTTCCCTATGGAGTATATAAATAGTTCACAACCTAGATGGACTTGGACAATCTATTGGAAAGGTTGTAGTGTAATCTGGTATTAGTCTATCTTGACTATAGGTTTACACTAGTACACTTTGTGTGTATTGAACAGGACCACTTGAGGTTGTTCTCTTTATACTGACTACAAAAGAGAACAAACACCTCAGTTATTATGGATGCTTGTGCTCTTAACCCGGATATAATAACGGACATGTATATGCAGTGTGTATTATTTTGACTCATAAAAGAGTGAGATTCATTATGGATCAACAACCTCTATGAATTGAGTAATAATATTGTATGTATGATGAGCTGTTGATTATAAATAGAATCCATGTTCCGATACATCGGGTTGATGATGTCCCCTTAAGGAGCTCATAAGGATTGTCATGTAAACCCTGCAGGTGGATTATATCCGACATGACAAATAAAGTTGAGCGGTACTACTTAAGGATAAAAGATGTCGAATCAATATAGTTGTCAGTAACTTAATTTGATCGACGGACATACGATATCTTAACATGGGGAGCCAAACGAACATATAATAAAAGGAGCCCACAAACATAATTTGGGATTAGGGAGGTAGTGCAATAATAGCTCATTAGTGGACCGAGCTATTGTTAATGGGCCTGGATTGTGTGTTCGGACTGAACACGGGATATCCAGATCCGTTAGGAGGCCTAACCCCAATTTCTCCTCATGGTCCCTGTCGTAGCCTATATATATCCTCTATTCTCTGGCCGCCATCATGACCGATCAGAAATCTGAAACTTTTTTTAAATTCCTGATTCACGTAAGGAGAGAAAGAGAGGGCTGCCAAGGAGAAGAAAAGGTTGGGAGATCGTCGCCCACACGACGTCCAACTCGGGGAAGGAATATGTGCAGAAGATCTTGGGATCGTCCGCTCGAGATTGCCAGGAATTACTTGTCTCCTTTCCGCCGTAGGTATAATTCGTGAACCCTAGTTTCCGACTATGAAGGATTAGAACACGTATTAGATCTGTTTAACTTTCTATCGATCAATGCACACACCAAAGGAAGGGTCATAGGAATCCCCAGTTGCATCACGTACTGATCCCCCACCAGCTTCATGCAGGGTGCAGGGAATGGATGGCTCGTAGCGAAGCGTTGCTTGAACACGTTGAGGCTTGGAATGCCGAAGCGTATTGAAGCGTGCGATCGCATTGACGCTCGGACTATACAACAGGATTGATGCGACCGAGATATATAAAGCATGATGTATGGAACGGTGAAATCCTTTATGGGCAAGAGAGAACCTGAGTGTTGTAACCGATCTGGCATATATTGTTAGGCTATCGAAAGCCTTTGAAATCTCAGTTTTGGATATCAATAAAGAGAATTGTTTTGTATACTCTGTTTTCCTTTGTTGTTAATATCGAATCAAAAGATAACCATTTGAGAACTTATCATCTTGCCTTGCACAAGCGCAACTCCAGGCTCGTGCGGCATCATGCCCCCTGCGAGGATGATGATTCGGGTGATTCTGGGTCGGGGCGTGACAGAAGCACCTCCACAGAGGCCAGAAGAGACACTTAACGTCCGCTTCTCCTCGCCACGCTCCGGCATCCAGAGCAACCCAGGCCTTCAGAGAATCTAAAATCGTCGTCAGATCGTCAACGGAGTCAACGCATTACTACTCGCTCCATCGACACAGTACCCAGATAAAAACAAAAGTGTACTCCTAGGACTACATCTAACTCATATATTGTAACACTGTTTGTTTGTGATTGAAATTCCAAATCAAATATTTTAATGGCAAACAGTGATGTTCGTCAAGAAAAAGGATGGCTCACTGCGTCTTTGTATCGATTACCGCGAGTTGAATAAAGCCACCATCCGGAACAAATATCCCCTGTCCCTCATAAACGACCTGTTTGATCAGCGGCAAGGAGCTACAATATTCTCTAAAATTGATCTGCGTTCGGGTTACCATCAACTCAAGATCAAGCCGAACGATGTGCCGAAGTCTGCCTTTCGTACTCGATATGGCCATTACGAATTCCTGTTAATGTCGTTCGGCCTAACGAACGCCCCAGCTGCTTTCATGGATTTAATGATCAGGTGTTCCGACCATTCCTCGACAAGTTCGTAGTAGTCTTTATCAACGATATACTCGTCTACTCGAAGAATAGGCAGCAAAATACTGAGCATCTATGGGCCATGCTTCAGACCCTTCGAGAAAATTAGTTATATACGAAGCGAAGCAAATGTGAATTTTGGCTGAGCAGCGTCACATTCTTCGGACACATCATTTCAGCTGAAGGCATTGCAGTCGATCCAAAGAAAGTTGAAGCCGTTGTCTATTGGAAACGACCAGCGTCCGTCGGCAAGATTTGAAGTTTCCTTGGCTTAGCGGGATACTACCGACGCTTCATGAAATACTTCGCGAAGATCGCATCGCCTCTGACTCGTCTCACCTAGAAAGGAGTCGCATTTGAATGGTCAGACGACTGTGAAGCTTCCTTCCAGGAATTAAAGCAACGACTCGTCTCGGCCCCGATACTCGCACTTCCAGAAGGGACTGAGGGTTTCTAGATATTCAGCGACACGTCCGGTCAGGGCTTGGGGTGTGTGCTGATGCAGCAGAACAAGGTGATATCTTTTGCTTTCCGACAGCTAAAGCCGTACGAGAAAAACTATCCTACTCATGACCGGGAGTTAGCGGCGATTGTGTTCGCGTTAAAATTGTGGCGTCACTATCTTTATGGTATGGCATGTACAATCTATACTGATCACAAGAGCCTCAAGTATCTATTCACGCAGAAGGAACCGAACTTGCGACAAAGACGTTGACTTGAACTGATCAAAGATTACGACTTGACTATTGACTATACGACGGAAAAGGTAAATATTGTGGCGGACGCTCTGAGTGGAAAGTATATTGCCTCGCTATCCATCGAACACATATTACTACGCGACCTAGAAGAGATGGGTATCGAACTCCGAGTCCGATTTAGGAATGTGCAGTTGGCAAAGTTGCAGTTAGAGCCGAGCTTGCAAGAAAAGATCAAGACCGCTCAGAAGGACGATCCGTACCTGAAGAAAATAGGAGAGCTAATCTCGACGGGTAGGACGACCGATTTTGTGGAAGACGAAACCAGCATGCTTCGATTGAAGGGTAGCTTATGTGTTCCGGATAATTCAGAACTTATAAAGGAGATATTGTCGAAGGCGCACTATGCAAAGTACACCTTGCATCCCGGTAGCACAAAGATGTATAAGGACCTCCGCACAAACTTCTAGTGGCACAAAAAAAAATGTGGCACTCTTCGTGTCGCAATGCATGGCCTGTCAGCAGGTGAAAGCTGAGCACCAGAGACCGGGCGGGAAGATGCAGAATCTGGCAATTCCATAATAGAAGTGGGAGCACGTGTGCATGGTTTTATTGTTGGTTTGTCGAAGACGTCGCGGGAAAATGATGCCATCTGGGTCTTCGTCGATCGACTAACCAAGTAAGCGCACTTTATTGCCATTAATGTTACTTGGAGTGTCGATCGCCTGACGCAGATTTATCTTGATGAGATAGTACGACTGCACGGAGTTCTAATATCCATCGTCTCTGATCGGAATTCACGGTTTATTTTACAATTCTGAAGTAGCCTTCAGTCGGCTCTGGGTACGAAGTTGAACTTTAGCTCAGCCTATCATCTCCAGACCGATGGCCAAATGGAGCGCGTCAATCAGATTCTCGAAGACATGTTACGGCTCTGCACAATTGACTTCAAGTCAAGTTGGGACGTTCAGCTACTCTGGCCGAATTTGCATACAATAATAGCTATCAATCCAGCATCCAAATGGTGCCGTATGAAGTCTTGTATGGACGAAAGTGTCGATCACCCATTTGCTGGGACGAAGTCGGAGAGCGGCAGATTCTCGGCCCGAAACTGGTGGAACAGACCGTACAGAAAGTTTGGTTAATTCGGAAAAGATTAAAGATCGCACAGAGTCATCTGAAAAGTTACGCGGATGTTCATCGTCGACCCCTCGAGTTTCAAGAAGGCGATCACGTATTTCTTAAAGTGTCGCCCATGCGAGGAGTTACTCGGTTCGGCGCGAAGGTAAAGTTGAGTCCGAGATTCGTTGGGCCGTTCGAAATACTCGAGCGGGTCACCCCAGTGGCCTATAAAATTGCCCTACCATCGGCGCTAGAAGGTGTACACAATGTCTTCCACGTCTCTCAGTTACGGAAGTACGCACACGATCCTAGCCACGTATTAGATTTTGGCCAGCTGGAGCTGAAGTCTGACTTATCCTACGTTGAAGTGTCAGTTCAAATCTTAGAACGCAAGGATAAGCTGCTGCAAAATCGAACGATCCCTCTCGTCCGCATGCTCTGTAGTAACCATTCGGTCGAAGAGTCGACGTGGGAGCTTGAATCGGAAATTAAGAAAAGATTTCCTTCATTGTTCTCGTAGAGGTAAGTTCTATCATTAAGTTTTAAGGACGAAACTTTTTATTAGTTGGTTATGGTATAGTTTCCCGTCCCTACATCGTTCCCTGTTTCCATCCACGGGGTGTGCGAGAAAGGAACACTGTCGCTATCGATTCGGTCGGGACCGATAGGTTGGAATCGGTCGAATCGATCGAACGGAAACGGTTGAATTAAGATCCTTTTCATGTTATGGAATGGCTTCTATGGAACCAAGTCCCATATTCAGCGGGTTGCGCCTCAAGGATTGGCTTTGCAGTTGAGTCGGGAGAGACCTTCAGTTGCTCTGGTTTTCATGCCGTACTTGATTTGGCTTTGGCTTTAGTTTTCGTGAATGCGTTTTTCGTGAATGTTTCTGATGGGTTTTCGTGACTTGCGTTTTCGAGCTTCGCATTCATACCAAAATTCCTTGAATTATACAGTGTTCTAATTAGTTGCTTATGCGATTGCAGGTGATAGCGTAGGCGACGTCAGCGCAGCCAACCAGTTCCTTGCCTGAAGCAAGTCTAAGGGGAGTGGCTGACCTCCTTCGCCTCGTCCCTCTATTTCAAAAGCAATATAAAGTTAAATGAAATGTTTGTCATCATAGTATAGAATCAAGGAAATCATGGCACGATTCTTCACGAAACACTTGCTATCAAACTGCCGATATTTAAAATGGAAAATGTACTTTCTTATGCAATTCCACTTAGTCTATGCAAAACAATGAATGAATCGATTAACGTTTATCGCAACAATATGGCTAAGTGAGTAAATCGACTAAGTTCAAAAGAAAGGCTAAGTTTTACAACTAAAAGAGAAAGGATAAGGTTCTAGAAAAGAGAGAGTATTTTTTAAGACTCTACAAAACGGTCATTGGACAACTTGTCGACAAGGTGTAGTTTCCTCGAACGATTGCCTAGGCCAAGGAACCGATTCGGCCCGGGAGGAACGAGTATAGCAAGCGCCAGCCTTACATCGGCATGGGTTATTCGGGAACTTTCGCACATGGCTCGCTACTCGCCACGAAAGGGTCACCGTCTAACCCAGCTATAGTCCGTGATGGCTTGACATTGCCAGTGACCTTCACACCCTTTCACTGCTTAACTAATGCACGTGATACAGAATGAATATGATAGCTGCTTAATGTATACAATTTCATATGCTTGCCTCAAAACATGTTAACATGCAAAGCGATCAGGATGGTTAGAAAGATCACAGAAATATCTAGCGAATATGTTTATAAAACTGCTCGAATCAAATGCAGAGCTTGGATTTTAATTAGCCATTCGCTAGTACATATGATTATACTGATCCTCGCTCTTTGCAGGTCCCCTGAATCAAAAGGACGCGCCAACTAGCTCGGCGAAGTTCGTGAGTTTGAAGCTTCGGCCGCGTGTCGAAGACTTGTCCCATAACTCCACTTTTGAAGACTCTCAACTGTCCAAGAAAGATGGCTCAGCGTCCCTCCATTCTAGGTCACTGTAATACTTTGTTGTATATTGAGGAATGTGTGCAATGTATGGAACGGTTATCTCATCGGCATACTTTTGTAATTGAGTCATGTTGTAGCCCGCACGACATGAGTCATGTACTGGAGTCTGTAAATGATGTCCATTATCAATAAAGATCAAAGTTCTCTTTACTTAATGTGTGATTCAATTTGTCTGCTTGCTCTCTTAGATTCTCGTGTTTCGGATTACCTTATGACTATGTCTTGTGCGATCGCAAATTAGGTTCGTACGGCATCACGCCCATGGGATGACTATCAATTCGACAGAATCGGGACGTAACAAAAAACCAATGTGCCGAGCCCAAACCCGAACAACACAGTAACCAAACCCAAACCCAACAGTTAATGGGTTTGAAACCCGATAGCACATATCCAAATCCGAAACCCAAATTTTAAACCTGTGTCCTGATAGTTAGGGATACGAGTGATAAAATCTGACACCGTGTCTCGTGTCCGAGGCTAGAACAGCAAACACGACACGAATCTCGCGTGTCCAAGCGCACCACGAAGACTTATGACACGAGGCGACACACATAAGTGAATACGAGATACAATCGAATGAAAATGAAACATGACACGTACGTGTCCGACTTAGGATCGGAGCTCGGGGCTGCTGCGCGGCGGAGGAGTCGTTAGGGTGCGTCAGAAAAAATAGTACTGGGTTCGCCTGAGTGTGGCGAACACACTGGTGGTGGTGGCTCGTCAGGAAGTGGCCTAAGGCGGCGCCTAGATTGAATCTAGGATTCCGATGAGATAATTTAGGGCTTTCGATCGTAGTATGGCTAGGATGGTCGGGGTGAGAAATAGGTTTATGATTTTGGCCGAGGGAGTTTTATAGGGGTTAATTTGGGGTTTTCAAGTCAGAAATAGGGATTAGGGTTAGGGTTTTGTCATGGTGGCCGGTCGACGTACGGCCAATACGAAGCCAAAGTCGTGGGTAGGTTTTGCAGATAAGCCCTCCAAGTTTGGAAAATTGTAGAAATACTCCACTGCCTCTCTAAATGCAAATTCTAATTTGCAAATTCTATCCCGCTGTGTTCTGTACAAATTCTAATTTGCACAGACAAATCTAAATTTTATTCTGACTTTAAAACATTTAATTTAATTGCAAACTTAATTTTAAAAATTATAAATTGATATTTTAAGGTTTAAAATTCTTTTAAAAATCATTTAAAAATTCTAGGAAATTTCTAATAATTATATTAAATTATTTCAAGGCTAAATTAGTCATCTGTGATTAAAAATTCCCAATTTAAATATATTTTAATTTCAGGGGCTTACATATGTGCTTGGTGTCCGCTATACGGGGGTTTGTTTGATCAGGTGGGTTGGCAAACGCTTCCCCGCGCTCAACAATTGGTATCAGAGCTTTTAGGGTTCTGGCGACCATGCCTACGGAGTAGATTAACACTCGTATGATCACCCTTGGAGGGGGACTGGGCTATTTGGAAGTCAAGGATGGAGGATCTACTCTGGTGCAAGGACTTGCATGGTCAGTTGGAGGGCGACAACGCAAAGCCATCGGACAAAGTTGTTGAAGACTGAAAACAACTAGATCGGAAGGTCATTGGATTCATCCGCCAATGGCTAGACGACTCGGTGTTTCACCACGTGTCCATGCAGAGAACTCAGCAAAAGCATTGTCAAACATTGTCAAACCTAAATAAAATGGAAACTGTTGAACTAGGGTACTCCATCTGGTTGTTGGTGGTTGCATTGGAGTATAAAATGATTTATGCAGGTAGAATAGGTAATTAATCTCCTACAAGAATGCATCTAGAATAGGTAACTATCAATCCATAGTAGGTAATTAATCTTCTACAATCATGCATGTATAATTAATCTTCTACATTACGTAACTATCAATCCTATTCGTTACAATGTAATAAAATTCTAGATATGACATTTATATGTAATAAATACTAGATATTGACATTTATGTACAAATATCTTTAAGTGTACAGAATACAGTAAACAAATAATCTCATATTGGAAGTCGGTACTGGAAAAGAAATCAGACTCGTCCTCGAAATCCTAGAGACACCTACACCGCCATCCTCCTCATCTACACCACCATCCTCCTCAAGTGATATCATTCCTCCTACATCTTCCACACTACTATCTACACGAAGGACTACTCGCAGTAATACGAAAAATCCTCCGGACAGATATGGTTGGAATCTTGCTAAGTTTGTTTCTTATGACCATATCTCTTCTTCTCATGGAGCATTTATAGCATCTTTGGATAGTATTACTGTACCTAACAATTGGCAGGTTGCCAAGAACGATCCAAAGTGGAAAGCGGCGATGAACGAGGAGTTGGAAGCTCTTGAGAAGAACCACACTTGGGAGCTGGTGAGACTGCCAGAAGGAAAGAGAGCATTCGGATGCAAATGGATTTTTATGATGAAGCAGAACCCAGATGGACAGGTTGAGCGCTACAAAGCTCGACTGGTGGCAAAAGGATACAATCAGACGTACGGCATTGACTATGATGAGACCTTTGCACCAGTGGCAAAGATGAGCACTGTCAGGACCTTGATCTCTCTGGCAGCCAATGGAGGATGGAAGCTACACCAACTGGATGTGAAGAATGCATTTCTTCATAGGGATCTAGTGGAGGAGGTGTACATGGAGATACCACCAGGATTCGGCACCAATCAGACAGAAGACAAGGTCTGCAGACTGAAGAAGTCCCTCTATGGACTGAAGAAGTCTCCTCGAGCATGGTTTGATAGGTTCAGGAGAGCAATGATAGGGATGGGATATCAGCAGATTAATGTTGATCATACTGTCTTCTTCAGACGAAGTGGAGGCCATATGACCATGCTTGCGGTGTATGTAGATGATATGATTATTACAGGCGATAATGAGCAGGAGATCGCCCAACTTAAAGGGAAGCTTGGCAAGGAGTTCGAGGTGAAGGATCTTGGCCCTCTTCAATACTTCCTCGGGATTAAGATTACTCGAGATACAGAGGGAATTGTTCTTTTTCAGAGAAAGTACGCACTGCAGGACATGCTTACGAAAACAGGGATATGGGATGCAAACCAGCTACGACACCGATAGACCAGAAGTTCAAACTGGATGCTGAAGCTGGAGAACCAGTTGACCGGGATAGATATCAGAGATTAGTGGGCAAGTTGATCTACTTGAGCCACACTCGACCTGATATCAGCTTTACGGTCAGTGTAGTGAGCCGTTATATGTATGACCCCCGGAAGGGTCATATGGACGTAGTGTACCAGATTCTGAGGTACTTGAAGGGAGCCCCCGGAAAGGGACTGATTTTTAGAAGAAATAATCATATGAGCATCGAGAGCTATTGTGATTCTGACTGGGCTAGCTGTGCTGACGACAGGAGATCTACATCGGGATACTGTATATTTGTAGGTGGTAACTTGGTCTCTTGGAGGAGTAAGAAGCAGTCAGTGGTTGCCAGATCAACAGCTGAAGCAGAGTATAGAGCTATGGCCTTGGGAGTCACAGAGCTATTGTGGTTGAAGAATATGCTGATGGAGCTGAAGCTGGACCAGGGAGCCAAGATGAAGCTATGGTATGACAACCAGTCAGCTATTAGTATTGCCAACAATCCAGTACAACATGACAGGACCAAGCATATCGAGATTAACAGATTTTTCATCAAAGAAAAACTGGATGGTGGACTACTAGAGCTTGTCTATATTCCAACCAAATATCAGGTAGCAGACGGATTGACCAAGGAACTTAACTCTATCAGCATGATGAGAGGATGTGACAAGATGGGCTTAGTGAATATCTTTCGCCCATCTTGAAGGGGAGTGTTGATATATTTAGAATGAGAAAATGTTATATTTAGTATAGAAATATCCTGAGAATATACTTAGAATGAGAATATGTTATATTTAGTATGAGAATATCCTGAGGACATATTTGGGATGCCAGAATATGCCACAGGATATTCCATTGGATATTCTATCATGTAAAGGCTATATAAAGCCTATGAGATTATCAATGAAAATCATCAATCAATCTCAACACTTGTCACTTTCTTCTCTTATATATTATTATTACCACATCACCAATCACTGCCATGTGCTTACTGTTGAGAATCAATAAGGGACTTTAGTCCCATATTAGAAAATATAGTATGGAGAGGAGTTGGAACCTCTATAAGTAGCAAGTAGTAGCCCATCAATAAAATCAATCCATTATTCATTTTCTACTTGGTATCAGAGCCATAACCATCCACCCCTCTCCCCCCCAAATTTTTTTCCTCACCCAGCTCCAGCGGTGCCCCCTTCCCCGGCTCCAGCGGTGCCCCCCCCGCTCCAGCGGCGCCTCCCGGCTCCAGCGACGACCCCCCGATCTTTTTGTCTTGTAATTTTTTTGTTATGTAATTTTTTTGTTGTTTTGTAAAAAAAAAAGAAAACAAAAGAAAAAAAGAAAAAAAAGAAAAAATGGTGTGTTTCGAAGACAGAGGGACATCAAATGCTTTATTTGCCCCCCTCTGTTCCTAGATTACACCGTCTGGAATGAACAAATGAACACATGCTTTATTTGTTCCCCGATCTTCACGTCGGGATCTACACAGAGGAGAATGATCGTGTTTTCTCCTGTGTCCTGACGTGTTTACTTTATATGCGCGTACCGGTGTTGGCCACGTTTATAAGCACATTCGTAGAGTAGAAAACGAAGAAGCTGCCGACGATGACGACGACTAGCAGTTAGCAGCTGCAGCCGCCGACGACGACTAGAGATACAGTTGAAGAGGCCATAGATTCGATCGCTGGAAAACTGACAGCACAAGAGATGAAGGCCTTGGTTGATGATATCTTGTTGAAGAGATTGACCGATGCGACCCCTAGTGTGATCCATACTGATGTGGATCCGTCACCCTACAAAATGGGAAAGTTGCAAAAGCTGGAGACAAAGTTAGAAGAAACGTCCAACTACTTGAAATGGTCGTGGCAGGCGATGCGGACGTTGAAGGGATGTGGCTTGGTTGGATATGTCAATGGCCAAACCAAGACGCCTGCTGATCCCTCCTCAAAGGAGTTTGCTATTTGGGAGATTGTCAACAACGTAGTGGCTGAGTGGATGACAGCCTCCTTGACCGACCAGGTGTCGGGCAATATAGAGGCAATGGAGGGTGCTGCTGATATCTGGCGGACTTTAAAAGATATGTACTCAGGCTCGGACAACCCTATGCAGGTCTTCCAACTACAGGATGAACTCGATAGGGTGGCACAAGACGAACGTACCATCTTTGAGTATGCAGCCCTGTTGAAAAAAGTACTGGTCTGATCTGGATCACTATGATCCTCTTGGGAAGGAAGATGCACAAGTTGAACCGGCGTTTGCGAAGCATTTTCAGACGTTCCTGGCATATATTTCACGGCAACGGATGATGAAGTTCTTGAAGGGGCTCAACCCTGTGTTTGAGCAGAGAAGGAATGTACTACTCGCACAACCCACGCTTCCAACCTTAGAAGAAGCCATAGCTGCCATGGCACAAGAAGAAGCTCGATTTAAGTTGATGGCCAACAAGGACTACTTCCAGGGGGAGCAAGCTGCTGTTGAAAAGTCTGCCCTTGCTGTCTTCAATCAGCCTCCCTCTGCGGACGGTATTTGCCATAACTGTGGTGACTCGGGACATTACATTAGATTTTGTCCAAAACCCCTGCGAGGTCAGTCAAATGATAGCGGACGGGGCTGTGGAGGACGTCGTGGTGGTAGAGGAGGATATGCTGGTAGAAGGGGAAATTATTTTGGAGGACATAAAGCAAATCTGGCAGAAGAAGGGGGAGACATTCAATTGGCTGAAATAACCCCTCTTGAGAGGGAGTTTATTGCGAGGTTACGAGGCACGAAGCTGGGTTCGGACGACAGTCAAGTTACTCTTGGGGCGTCAACTATCTCAAAGGATCACATAACTTGCTTTGCCCAAACCAGCACAGGTATACCTGCACGTGCTCTCGCATCTGTCCATCAGCCAAGTTGGATTATGGACTCTGGGGCGTCTCGCCATGTCACGAGGTCCCGCGGTGAGTTCCAGGACTATACTCACCTACCGACGTCGGAGAGCATTCAGACTGCTGATGGTACCTCCAGACCTGTAATGGATAAAGGCACTGTCGCATGCACCCCTTCCCTCACTCTCATCAATGTCTTACATGCTCCATCTTTTTCTATCAATCTTATATCTATTAGTGCCATTATCCTTGACCTAAACTGTACTGTTTTCTTTGACATTCCTACAGTGACTTTTCAGGAGAAGGGGACAGGACGACGACTAGGGACTGGCACATGGCATAAGGGGCTGTGGTACTTAGACAGGACCGGACTGGACGAAGCATTGGCATCTCTAGTAGCAGACGCACAACTAGACGCTTCACGTCGCAGTGTAGAAGACGAATTACTACTCCACCACCAGCGTGTCGGGCATTCTTCCTTTCAAGTTATTAGTCGAATGTATCCGTCCTTATATCAAAGGGCTAATAAAGAGAAGTTATTTTGTAATGCATGTGAGTTGGGCAAACATAACAGGAGCTCGTATGCGAGCTCAGGGAATAGAAGTTCCGTTGCATTTGATATGATACATTCGGATGTATGGGACCCTTGTCCTACAACCGGTATTAACAGTTTTAGATGGTTCGTCACTTTTATTGACTGTTATACCCGCGTGATCTGGGTCTACCTTATGAAGAATAAAAGTGACATCCTTGAGGCTTTTCAGGATTTTTATCGACGGTGGAAACACAATATAATGTTAAAATTAAGTGTTTTCGGTCTGACAATGGGACGGAGTATACTAATAAGAGGGTTGCTGAGTATTTATCTACTCATGGAATACTACATCAAACTTTATGTGCCTATACACCGGCATAAAATGGTGTGGCCGAACGGAAGAACAGGCACCTGCTGGAAGTCGCACGGACGATGATGCTGGCTATGAATGTCCCGAAACACTTATGGGGCAAGCTGTATTGACGGCCTCTTATCTCATCAACAGAATGCCGTCTCAGATATTGGACTGGAAGACATCGTTAGAGATGCTTACTGGTGCAACTACATACACTGTTCCCCCGAAAGTATTTGGGTGTGTGTGTTTTGTCCAAGATAATAGGCCAGGAGTTGGCAAACTGGATCCAAGAGCGGTTAAGTGTTTATTTGTCGGGTATACAGCGACTCAGAAGGGATACGCATGTTGGATCCCAGTTGAGCGGAAGATGTTTGTTAGCATGGACGTTACATTCAGAGAACTGGAACCATACTATGGTTCGGATGCAGGTTCGGCGCTTGGTGACACACCTAACACAGAGGGTGTTAGACGTGAGGGAAAGATAATAAGTCCAAACGTGGTAGTCGGATCGGTCCCGTGTCCGGTCGTAAAAAATTGGACGAAAGGGGGAGATAGCAGTGACTCTGATACGGAGAATGAAGAAGAAGATACATATGTTACGCAGTGGGGAGACAAGGGAAAATGAGCTACAAGTCTACTGAAGGAGACAACAGAAGTCCAGTACTGTGCCGTGCCCATTGCCTACTGTGCCGTGCCCATTGCCTACTGTACCAAGTCCCTCGTCTACTCCTGCCCCAACTCTTGAAGATGTTGCCCCCGCACTGAATCACTCTGATTCTGATGCGGATCTCTCTGACTCGGATGGTATGATCTCTCCACCACCTATTGCTCTCTTAAGGAGATCTTCTCGCATCAATGCGGATAAGGCTCCTAGTCGTTATGAATATTATGAACATGATATTGCCAATTTCTTATCTTATTCTAACATTTTTTCGAATTATCGAGCCTTTATTGCATTGTTAGACTCTACTTCTTTGCCTTAGTGTTGGCAAGAAGCAAAGAAAGATCTAAGGTGGAAAGCTGCAATGATGGAAGAACTTGGGGCACTAGAAAAAAATAAGACATGGGAGCTGGTTCCATTACCCAAAGGAAAAAAAACTGTGGGATGCAAATGAGTGTACACAGTGAAGGAGACACCAGAAGGAAAAGTAGAGCGGTACAAGGCGAGATTGGTTGCAAAAGGATACACACAATCATATGGCATCGACTATGATGAACGTTTATCCCGATAGCAAAAATGAGCACGGTAAGAACTCTGGTGTCGGTTGCCGTAAACTATGGGTGGAAGCTATACCAATTAGATGTTAAGAATGCCTTTCTCCACGGGAACCTGCAAGAAGAAGTGTACATGGAGCTCCCACCAGGATGCTACGTGACAGAATCTGACGGAGGGACATCACGTGGAAAAGTGTGTAAACTAAAGAAGTCGCTATACGGGCTCAAGCAATCTCCTCGAGCCTGGTTCGACAGATTCGGAAAGGCTGTTACTGGATGGGATACCATCAAACAAATACAGATCATACAGTCTTTCTTCAGCATACAAGAGGCCACATTTACTATACTTGCTGTATATGTGGATGATATAGTAATCACAGGTGATGATGAGGTCGAGATCACTAAGCTGAAATCAAAACTCGCGAAGGATTTTGAGGTGAAGGATTTAGGAGCGATGAGGTACTTTCTGGGTATCGAGGTGTGTGACGGCGAACAAGGAATTGTTCTCTCATAAAGAAAATACGTACTAGATCTGCTAAAGGAGACATGGATGCTGGGATGCAAAGCAGCAGTCACTCCGATTGACCAGAAGTGCAAGTTGGGAGCAGAAGCAGGAGAGCCAGTTGATCGTGAAAGGTATCATAGACTTGTAGGGAGATTGATTTATCTGGGGCACACTCGCCCTGATATCTCATTTACGGTGAGTGTAGTGAGTCGCTACATGCATGATCCAAGAACAGGTCATATGGAAGCAGCGTTTCAGATCTTGAGATATCTGAAAGGGACGCCGGGAAAAGGACTATGGTTCAAGAAGAATGGACGCATAGAAGTTGAGGGATACTGCGATGCAGACTGGACGAGTTGCATAGACGACAGAAGGTCTACCACGGGGTACTGTGTCTTTGTAGGAGGAAACCTGGTCTCATGGAGAAGCAAGAAACAGTCAGTGGTAGCACGGTCGTCAGCTGAAGCAGAATACAGAGCAATGGCTCTGGGAGTGTCAGAATTACTGTGGGTGAAAGCACTGCTGACAGAGTTGAAGCTGGATAAGGAAGCACCGTTACATCTTCTGAACGATAGTCAAGCTGCAATAAGTATAGCCAACAATCCAGTTCAGCACGACAGAACGAAGCACATTGAGATCGATCGATTCTTCATCAAGGAGAAGCTGGAACAAGGGATACTGAAGATTGACCATGTTCGTTCAGAAGAACAAGTTGCAGACTGTCTGACTAAAGGTCTTAGTTCATTGAGTCTGTCAAAGCTATGTAACAAGATGGGGATGATTAATATCTATCGCCCATCTTGAGGGGGAGTGTTGAGAATCAATAAGGGACTTTAGTCCCACATTGGAAAATGTAGTATGAAGAGGAGTTGGAACCTCTATAAGTAGCAAGTAGTAGCCCATCAATAAAATCAATCCATTATTCATTTTCTACTCTTACATGCCAAAGTTAGTTACTTTTTTTTATCATTTTTAACTTTTTGAATGTCTTATATCTTTCAAACTCACAGATATATGGGTTTTTCGTGTAGGATGCAACTCTTGAGCAACTTCTTCCAATTTTTCTTTTCTTGCTAAAAGATGAGTTTCCTGATGTGCGACTAAACATTATTAGCAAACTAGATCAAGTAAATCAGGTAAGTTTAGTGATTTTTGATTGACTTGGTTTTATTGTTGGAATGCAACTGATACAAATACTTTACCTCCTTGCATATCATGGTTTGCTTTCAGTTCTCTTTGTTGTTGCACATGTTCACTATTTGACAAAATGTTATTTGTTTATATTCAAAAAAGTGTCGGGGAAAATGTTTGAATGGTTAAGAAACTTCTTTTACATGTATCTACATACAAATCCTTCTCCTGAAACTTCTTTTACATGTATCTACATACAAATCATTCCCCTATTGGTGTGACTTCGTTGCTTATGCACTCTGTATCCTTTTTAATAATAACAATTGACACATCATCTCTACCATCATCTTCATCCTCATCAAATCCTTCTCCTGAAACACCTACACTGACTTTCAGAACAAGCCCATAGGCATTTATGTTCTCAGAGCAAGTTCACCTGGAAGGTCTGCTGCTTCAGCGTCTCTTTCAATCCAGAACATCATGGTCCCCCTTTCCGCATCAATGACTATATTCGCGAATCAGCGTCTCCCCAAGCTCTGTTGGCAGCGTTGACCAGCTCTCCATGTGTCTGATGTGCAAAGAGACCGAGGAGACCCCATATCCCTGATCAAAGCTACTATGTTGGTAAGTACTAAAAGCCTGGTTCAGACAATATCCAGTCGGACACATACAGCAGGTTTGCAGCTGGCAAGAAAGACAGGGATACAACATGCCTAGGGTGGAATGACTACTTGTGGATCTCAGACTTGTTAGGGTTTGTTGATAGTAGTTGGACTCACTCATTTCCAACACATCTTTCTACATGATTGAAGTCCAACAACTTAATGAAGAACATGGTGGCACTCTTGCAAGGAAGCTGGATGAACATTTCGGGAAGTTGAAATGGAGGATCACAGTTTTCACTCAGTTGAGGGATTCATTAAGGAAGAGGAAGACCTTTGGCTTGTGGGTTGCTTGCTGGAGTTGGGTTTTTTTTTCCCGTCTTCTTAACTTCTTGAAGTTTTATTTTTTTTATCCAGTGGTCCCTTTTATACATTAGTAGCATTTTGATTGATGGCAGGGGAAGGTACATTAGCTAACATAGATTTGATTTCCAATCTCTTTACCCAGCATTGAAATTGTTCCTGATTTTTACCAATAAATGGTTATTAAATTGACCAAACTATGCCAACTTGTTCTGCAACTTTCAGATGAGACTGTCTGTTTTAGTTAATTTTTGTTCAGAAACTCCTAGATTAGACTGGCCTTTGATGCCAGTAACATTGTTTTAGATATTCTTATTCCTTTTTTATTCAGTATTCTGAAACACTATTTTTCTTGACATGGATGAAGCTTATATATTCTTTCAGGTGATAGGAATTGATCTATTATCCCAATCATTGCTACCCGCAATCGTCGAGCTTGCAGAAGACAAACACTGGCGTGTCCGTCTTGCCATAATTGAGTACATCCCTTTGTTGGCGAGCCAGTTAGGTGTCGGATTGTTCGATGATAAACTTGGTTCTCTTTGCATGCAATGGTTGGAAGACGAGGTATTACTAAATAGTTACAGAAAAACCAAATAATTAGTACTCAAATCCATAGAAGTTCTCTGCACTCTTGGCTTGAAGATCATCTGGGTTATGTTCATTCTGCTAGTATTTACCTCATTTTCGTTGTCATTTTGTTTTCTTGAATAGTCATAAGTGTCTATTCCTCATTTTTTATTAAGTTGATCTCTCAAAACTTGAATCAAGGCTTTAACTAAAGCGTTGCCTCTTGCATTCTGGAAACCTGATTGTTCTCTCTGGAGATGGTGTGAGATCTGGGCCTAAGATGAAGGAAAGATAGAATGCAGATTATATCCATATTTAAGGCATAAGATATAATTCAGTAAGTCCGTAATGAAATCTAGTAGTGATGTTAAGAAGAATTGTCCAAACATTAGGAATGACTATTAGTGATTTACAACCCAGTAGTTTGGTTATTAGATTTTGGATCTCAACCTGTTGCTCCCTGCAATGGAGTGGTTTATTAGTGATATAAATATAGTTTACATAAGCCTATCTAACCAAGGATCTTCATGCCTTAGTATGTCAAAGATTCTCCATTTGATGATATAGTTGATAACAATGATGCCCATAACGACTCTTGAACGCCGGGGAATTTTGCTTATCTACTTACAATAAATTGACTTGGTATCTTTTTTTTTTTTTTGAGGTTTGCTCAATTCGAGATGCTGCTGCAACCAACATGAAGCGCCTGGCTGAAGTATTTGGCATAGAATGGGCAATGCAGCACATAATTCCACAGGTCTTTCATGGCAATATTTTTTACACATTGCAACTGCTTTCTAGTTATTTGTATCCAGTATCTAGCACTCTTTCAAACTAGTTGCTAGGTAACCTGCTATCAGTTTATTTTTGAGACTAAACTGGGTAGACTCCAACCAGGAACCACCTGTTGATACCTAACCAAATCATATAAATGTTGAGTATTAGTTATATCTAGTCCCACATAGGGTAGAGAATAAGGAGGGGGCTAGTCCTCTCCTATATATATGTAATCACTCTTTCAATAAGAAAAACGAATTATCCCATCTAACATGGTATCAGAGGTATACTACTTTCTCAAACCCTAAAAAAATATTTTTTCTTCCCTCGACACCCCCCGACGGCTCCGCGCCCCCACGGCTCCAGCAAACCCCCGAGATATAGACTAAAGATATGAGATCGTTGAAGTACTTCTTGGGCATCAAAGTCACAAGGGGAAACAATATATTGTTATGTCTCAACGGAAGTATGTGCCCAATATACTAATTGAAGCAGGAATGATGCAAACTAAGGGAGCAACCTCAGCCATGGGTCCAGGGGTAAAGTTACTCCCCGATAGGGATACTGATGACCAATCAATAATCATGATTAGTTTCGTCGAGTAGTTAGAAAACTCAACTACTTGGCAGTCATGACTCATCCAGACATTTTTTTTTGTTTTAAGTGTCGCGAGTAGATTTATGGCTACTCTACGAATTTCACATTGGCAGACAGTTCTCAGAATTTTGTGCTATCTAGCTCCGAATCAGGGAGAAGGAATTCGAATGGAGAATCATGAACATACGCGTCTTGAGTGCTTTACAAATGCTAACTGTGGTACAAGTCTTACGGATAGACGGTCTACATCTGGCTACTCGATATTTATTGACGGAAACTTAGCATCGCGAGGTGGTTTGACAGATTCAGGAGGTTGAAAAAGTCCCTCTATGGACTGAAGCAGTCTCCTCGAGCGTGGTTTGACAGATTCAGGAGGGCGATGATAGGAATGGAATATCGGCAGGTCAATGCTGATCATACTGTGTTCTTCTATCGGAGTGGAGGCCATATCACCATGCTTGCGGTGTATGTGGACGATATAATTATCACAGGAGATGATGAGCAGGAGATCACCCGACTCAAGAGGAATCTTGGCAAGGAATTCGAGGTGAAGGACCTTGGCCTTCTTCGGTACTTCCTTGGGATCGAGATTGCTCGAGAATCAGCGGGGTCATATGGACGCAGTGTACCAGATTCTGAGATACTTGAAGAGTGCCCCCGGAAAGGGACTGATATTCAGGAAGAATAATCACGTGAACATCGAGGACTACTGTGATTCTGACTGAGCTAGCTGTGCTGATGACAGGAGATCTACCTCGGGATACTGCATAGTTGTAGGAGGCAACTTGGTCTCTTGGAGGAGTAAGAAACAGTCAGTGGTGGCCAGATCAACAGCTAAAACGGAGTACAGAGCTATGGACTTGGAAGTTGCAAAGCTACTATGGTTGAAGAATATGCTGGTGGAGCTGAAGTTGGATTAATGAGCCAAAATAAAGCTGTGGTGTGACAACCAGTCAGCTATTAGTATCGCCAACTATCCAGTACAACATGATCTGACCAAACACATCGAGATCGATAGGTTCTTCATCAAGGAGAAGTTGGATACATGACTACTGGAGCTAGGCCACGTTCTAACCAAGGATCAGGTAGCAGACGGACTGACCAAGAGACTTAGCTCTGTGAGCATGATTAGAGTATGTGACAAGATGGACTTAGTGAATGTCTTTTGTCCATCTTGAGGGGGAGTGTTGGTATATTAGAATAAGTATATTGAAATATCATGTTGGTATATTTGGTATGTCAGAATATGCCACAGGATATTCCACAGAGGGTTTAATATAATGAGGAGGATTGTTAGGCTATATATAGCCATGAGAATATCAATGAAATCATCACAAAATATTCAACATTTTCCATGTTGGCTCTAAGGGTCTGATTGGATTGAGGGAAAAAAACAAAGCTAAGTGGGGTTAAGTGAGGAGAAGTAGAGTCAATATATATAACCTTGTTTGGATTGCAAGGAGAGTTAAGTGAGGTGAGGTGTGTTTAATAACTCTTGCTTGTATTGAAGATTTTGAGTGAGAGGAGGATTAATAAAAATATAATAGTTACCAAAATATCCTTATTACATATGCCATACAATTAAATTTGGTTGGAATTTTAATTAAAATTTGTCAAAATATTTTCACAAATGAGGTTGCTATTGAACAACATGTTGAAAGCAAAAAAAATTGGAGAAAAAAATCATAATATTTTATAGGACAAGGATATTTATGACTTTTTAAATAAAATTCCTCACTCCGATTTGGAGAGTTACAAAAATAGAAGAGGGTTAAACAAACCCTCACTTAACCCTCTATAATCCTGGGTAAAGTGCATATAAATCCTCCTTAGATTTGCGTTTTTTGTATTTAAAGACCCTTGTTTAAAAAAATTCTCACATTTTCATTTTTTTCTCAATTTGCACCCATGCCGTTAACAGCCATTAAAATACGTCTAAAAAGACAATTTTATCCCTCCCCTACTCTCCCCCCCTCCCCACCCCCTCCTCTCTCTCCGGTGGTGGGGACGGGTTGAGCGGGACCGGCCAGAGGAGGGGGGAGGGTGGCCGGCCAGCGAAGGGAGGAGGGGAAGGGTCGGGAGGGTGGGGGGCAGCGGAGGGAGGAGGGGGGCGGCCAACGGAGGAAGGAAGGGGCGGGTTGAGGGGGCCGGCTAGCGGAGGGAGGAGGGGGGGTCGGGGTCGGGGTGGGCCGGCCAACGGATGAGGAGGGGGGCCAGCCACCGTTGGTAGAGTAGGGAGGACATTTTCGGTATTTTTTATTTTTTTTAAAGTCATTAACGTTCATTTCTAATGGCTAATAGACGGCAGGATTTTTTTGCTGACGCGAAAAATTTAAGGAGAGCGCAATTGCTTTAGTTTTCTAACGAGTCTTATTTTGCTAACGATGCAAATCTAAGAAGGGTTTATATGCACTTTACCCCTATAACCCCTTCCTAAACCTCCACCCTGAAACCAAGTATCATTTTTATTCCCCCTCACTTAACTTCCCCTCATTTAGCTCTCTTAATCCCCAGTCCAAGTAGACTGCTCAAAATTTTCCACCCAAAAGGAGCTGGGAATGAAAACTTTACATCTTCCAGATTTTGTAGATTACTTTGCTTTACCATGAGGCGAAACTTGTTTATTGATACCTTTTTTCTTCATAAAATTTTCATCAAACATATGCTGAAAAGTTGCATCTTCAAATTTATAAGCTCTACCTGATTTATTTACAGGTGTTGGACAAGGTTAACAATTCTCATTACTTGTACCGCATGACCATGCTAAATGCGATTTCTTTGCTAGCTTCTGCCCGTGGTCATTACTGCATCAAAAGACAGGTAATAAACGCACATAGATGATACATTTGTAGAGTACTTAATGTTGGGGTTTTGGCCTTTGTTTAGAAACTTTAGTCCCACATCGGCTTGGCCAAAGGAGTTGTATCTCTATATATTAGCTATGCTAGTTTAGAGATGCATATGTGGTGTGGAGGTGCACATGGGTGTGCCATATGGGGTTATTTTTCTAATGAAAAAAAAGGCTAAATCAACAATTGAAAGCATTCATGCTTTTTGCTCTTGGGAAATTTATTTCCATGGGAGCTAAGCCCCGTAGGCGCTTAGCGACTCGGACTCGGACTCGGGCTCATGAGGCGTAATGTGGCGTTTTGTTGGCGTACTTTGTACTTAGCACGTCAGCATTGCGCAGGCCAGGTGCGCTGCCAGGTTGTGCGCGCAGTTGCGCGGGTAGCGCAGGGTGCGCAAGGCGCGCAGGTGGCTCAGTGCGCGTACTGCACGCGGTGTGCAAGGCACGCGGGGTGCGCGAGTGGCGTAACTTGCTTCAGATCGTGCCTAAGCATGATCTGAGCGGTTACTGCATGTTCGGAGTGGTTATTACCACGTCCCGAATGTTGTGCTAACCGAACAGTTGCTACTCGGGCCTCTAAAAGGTCTCTTCTCTCTCACAAGCAGTATACACAGAGCATATACAGAGAGTTACGAAAGTTTATAAGTGTTTCTTAACACAAGTAAACAGAGGTTGTGAGAGAGAAGAAAAGCTTTGCACCAGCGTTGCTTTTGTATGGGAGTTCGTGAACGATCCGAGGAGTCAGAAGAGCAAAAGTGTTCCAAAGTTCTCCGACGAACTTTCTGGTTCCTGGAAGCTATTCGTGTGGGACGAATATAACTTTGAGCAACGGTGATCATTCACCCCAGCAGGCCATCTTCCACCTTTCGCCTGTCATCTTCTTCGCTGCTGTGGATTGCGAAATCTTTTTAGATTCTCGTAATATCATATGCTGCTGTAACGAGATCTTCTTAGATCTTTGTTAAACTTGCGCAACCTTCCTAGAAGTGTTGCGTTGGAACATTGTTCTTACAATTGTTTCTTCTCAGTTTTCCATCGAAAAATTGTGCCCCGGCACTAGCAATCTCAAAGCTATATTGCTACGATGAAAAACTTTAATGCTTCACTCCACAATACTGACTTCTGTAAGTTAGAAAAGTTTGATGGAGAGCATTATCAAGTCTGGAAGAGGAAGGTTTATCTCACTCTTCAACTCAGAGACGTTGATCACGTGCTTCTTGAAGAGGAACCTACTGTTCCAGATACTGGGTCTGTTACCGCAATCACTGCGGCTACTAAACTTCAGGGCAAGTGGAGAAGGGAGAATAGCATTTGCAGGCTGCTTATCCTGAATGCTATGGAGGACTCCCTAGCAGAATCCTACAGTAAGAAACCTATTGCCAGAGACATATGGGAGTCTCTGGAGAAACTGTACGAAGAAGACAAGAACAGGAGCAAGATATTTGTGGTTGAAAATATCACAAATGGCTCTTTGAGGACGAAAAGTCCATGCTGTCGCAGGTAAAGGAATTTCTGAAGCTGCGACAGAAGTTGGAAGACGAGGCGATGCCCCTCCCCGACAAGTTTGTTGTTGGAGGGATTGTCTCAAAGCTCCCCGCTGGGTGGAGTAAGTTCTATGCAAACATGCATAGGAAGAAGCTTGAGATCAACCATGAAGATCTCTTGCAGGAAATTTATGTTGAGGACTAGATGCGGGCTCAACTGAAGGTGGATGCACTGTCCAAGCAATTGGCTAACGCCAATCTGGTTCATACCAAGGAACCAAGGGGAAAGCATACGGCTTCCCACAGTAAGAAGAAGGACCCTAACAATCTGAACGTGAAGGGGACTTCTTTCAAGCAAAAGAAGGCAAAGTCTCAGATGCCTTGTTTCAAGTGTGGCAAGAAGGGCCACTTCAAGAATGAATGCAAAGCAAAGACCAAGCAATCAGAGCAAGGAGAGCCTAGTAAGGTATCTATGATCACTGACGTTGTTGCTATGATTGCGCAGGTTGATGCGGTAAGGACTGACTCTGACTGGTGGGTAGACACTGGAGCCACCTACCATGTCTGCTCCAGCAAGAAGTATTTTACCACCTACACACCTACTTCTGAAGTGGTTATGGTGGCGAACCAGGCACAAGCTGAAGTGCTCGGGATTGGGACGGTGGTGTTGAAGCTGACTTCTGGCAAGTCTCTGATGCTTCAAAGCGTGAAGCATGTACTTGCTATCGCCAAGAACCTGATCTGAGGAGGCCTACTCTGCAACGCATGCCTCAGGATGGACATCAATGTTGGCCAGATGGTGATGTATATCAAGAGAACATATTTCGGAAAAGCTTTTTATACCGAAGGAATGTTCAAAATTCAGCTTGTAAATCAGTCCAATGTAATTAATGTAATTAATGCAATCACTCCTTCTGCTCATACTCTTGAGTTGTGGCATAATAAGCTAGGACATGTTCATTGTAAACGAATAAACAGAATGTCTAGTCTAGGACTTATCTCCAAGTGTGAGGGTAAGGTAGAGAAATGTGAAGTTTGTGCTCAAACAAAGATCACAAGGAAACCGTTTCCTCGGGTTAATCGAAGTACAGATCTTCTGGAGTTAGTACACTCCGATATCTGTGACTTCAAACAGTTCTCTACAAAGGCCGCGATGAAGTATTTTATAACCTTCATCGATGACTTCTCTAAGTATGCGTTCGTCTACTTGCTGAAGGCTAAAGACGAAGCATTCGAGAAGTTCAAGGAGTTCAGAGTCGAAGCTGAGCGGCAGACTGGACAACAACTCAAAAGAATAAGAAGTGATCGAGGTGGGGAGTACAGGTCTCATGAATTTGCATCGTTCTGCAAAGAACATGGAATTGTCAATGAGACTACGGCTCCGTACTCTCCTCAATCAAACGGAGTAGCAGAGAGGAAGAACAGAAGGTTAACAGAAATGATTAACTCAATGTTGTTGACTGCGGGTCTTCCTAAGTGCTACTGGGGAGAAGCTGCATTGACGACCACTTTTATTTTAAATAGAGTGCCTCATGCAACTTCAGACGTTACTCCTCATGAACTCTGGTTCAAGGTCAGACCTAACTTGAATGTCATTCGAGTGTGGGGGTGTCTGGCATATGTCAAGCTTCCAGATCTAAAGATTCAGAAGCTTGGGACAAGGACTACTAAGACGATCTTCTTGGGGTATGCCGAGAAGAGTGATGCTCGGAGATTTCTTGATATTGAGTCAAATCATATCATTGAATCTCGCGACACAGAATATTTTGAAGACAAATTTGCAAGGCACAAGAATATTGTTCTTGCGGATGTACCGGAGAACAATGAGGGTGCACAAAAAAATGAAGTCTTCAATGAAGATGTGGTCCAAGAAGATGTTGTTGTTGAAACAACGATTGAACCAGAACAAGCTGAGCCGTCAGCTAAGCGTGTGAGGAGGCCGAAGGACTTCGGAAGTGACTTTGTCACCTATCATGTGGAAGCAGATCCGCTTACCTATGATGAGACGATGAAGACCAGAGACGCGATTTTCTGGAAGGAGGCGATTGACAATGAAATTGATTCCATCACCTCAAATAACACTTTGGTGTTGGTTGATCTTCCTGAAGGAGCGAAACCCATCGGATGCAAATGGATCTTCAAGAAGAAGATAAAAGCAGACGGAACTATTGACAAGTTCAAGGCTAGGTTGGTAGCCAAGGTGTTTTCTCAAAAGCAGAAGATTGACTAATTTGACACATATGCTCCAGTAGCCCGGATGACCACCATCAGAATGATGGTGGATGGTGATACATCAGATGGATGTGAAAACAGCTTTTCTAAATGGCGAGCTGACTGAAGAGATTTACATGTAACAGCCAGAGAGATTTGTCGTCAAGGGTCTTGAAGACAAAGTCTGCAAGTTGGTGAAATCTTTGTACGGTCTTAAACAGGCTCCCAAGATGTGGCATAAGAAATTTGACAAAGTTATAAGGTCAAATGACTACATGGTCAGCGAGACGGACAAGTGTGCTTACACGAAGTTCGCTAATGGAAGATGTGTGATCGTTTGTCTGTACGTGGACGACATGCTTATCCTAGGTACAGATATGGGTTGTGTCACAGAGACAAAAAAATTTATCTCGAGCAAGTTCAGCATAAAGGACTTGGGGGAAGCTGATGTGATCTTAGGGATCAAGATCATCCGGACAGACACTGGACTAGCGCTGTCAGAGTCTCATTATATTGAGAAAATGATCACTCGTTATGGGTATCGGGATCTTCCAGGGATCGATACGACGTACAGGTGTGATATGAAGCTGAAGCCTAATTCAGAGAAAAGCGTCAGGCAGCTGGAGTATGCAAGCATAGTCGGGAGTTGTAAACCCCCTAAAATTTCTTCTACGATTTTTTTAAATATTATTGTATTTATTTTGTATTTCGTATCTACACGTCGCACATGAATTTACATTGTTGTAGCATGCGAGATTTACGTTTCGTAATTGCTCGTCGAATGCGAATATGTGCGAGGTACATATTTTTGTAAAATATTTTTTTAGAGATTTTTATATATAGAAGAATTTAATTTTTAAAATAATATGTGATAAATATTTTTATTTCTAAAAAGGGTTATTTTGTTCGCCGTTTAAAAATAGGTGGTGATTTGAAAAAAAATTGTGGTTTATATGAAAAGTATTCCAAATAATTTGCAAAAATTTGAAAGTTGATATTTAAAATATTTTGCTATTTAAGAGCTATTTTATGATTTCATACTTAAGTATTTATCATGATTTTCGAAATTAATTATTTCTATATTTATTTAATTACGAAAATGATATTTGAGATTTTGTTAATTTTAATATTTGATTAAATATGGTAAATTAAATTGGAAAAGATTTTATTGACTTTGTTTAAAAATAGTTTAAATTAAGGATATAATTTATCTAGATTTGATTTGATTTGGATAGAATTATTTTTTTAAATCAGTTTAAATAAATTGGTGATTTATCTATTAGGGATTTAAACAAATCATAGTCCCTATCCAAATGAGAATTCCCACATCCTATAAATAGGCAGGTACTCCTCCATAATTTCTACCATCAACACATGTGCATCGTGTCTGGTCCTAGCTTCTTATTCCATATTTTACAAATACAATATTCCTTCTCCGTGTCGAAAACCCCGACACAATACATTGCAAATCCCTAAACATAACCGACATCACCCCGACCCTCGATTTTCTATCTCCGACTAAGCCCCTCCTTTGCCGACACACTTCGCCACCACCATCGGCCAACTCCGGCAGCCCCCTGGCAACAACAACCACCACCACTGTCATCGTCGAACCGCCAATCCCCTGGCCTCGGCCATGCCCGACTTCCTCCCCACATCACAGCCGCTCTCCACCTAATAAAACACTGCCTCCTCTCCGATCGTTCCCCCAAGCATCGCCCATCCCCCGACCAACGCTATCACCATCACCACCAGCAACATCACCAAAACCACCACCTCCGACCTTCCCGAACACCACAAAACACCACGCAATTGGGAAATAGGAGAAGAGTAGGAAACCCTAACCTGACCGAGCTCTCCGTGCTACCTCCAGCATGCTCAACCGTCCGCCGCGGATCCGCGCCGTCGTGCCCGCGCGCACGGGACTCCGCCCATCCGCCGACGAGAGCCCAGCCCCTCCGCCTGCGAACGCCGCACCCCGGCGTCCGCCCCCGTCGTCTGACCGCCCGACCACGTCGCCTCCGCGCAACCCCGGCGCCAGCTACCCGCCGATCGTCCGCCGGCCGGAGCAGCGCTCGGCCACGACCCGCGAGCACCACCGGCGCTCTCTGTCTCCACTCGAACTCCGGCGCGACCGCCCCCTTTTCGCGCTCGCCACCACACCTCCTACCACCTGATCGCGCCGCCCCTCAGATCCTCCTTCATCCGCCGTCGCCCTGCAGTTCCCTCGCCGCCTTCCCGTATTCGACATCCCACTTCCTTCGACGCCAGGTACCGACCGCCGACGAGCCGGCGAGAACCCCGGTAATCCCCTCTCCCGAAACCCGCTTTTCTCGACCATCTCACTCTCTCTCTCTCTTATTGAATGGGAACAGTGGTTCCTTTTAAAAGTTATCACTGTTATTATTATTATTATTATTATTATTATTATCATTAGTATAATTATTATTATTATCATTGATTATTATTATTAATTGATAAGATTATTAATATTCTTAGATATATTTAAAATTTTATTGTTATTTAATTAATATATAAGTAAAAGAATTTTTTATATGAGCTCTTTATTAAGGAACATGTTCTTTTGACTCTTCTATTTTTTTTAACAAATTCATATAAGGTCTATAAATAAGTTTTAATAGATGTAAATATTCCAAAATAATATTGTAAATAGTTTTCAAATATTATCTATATTTAACTAATAAATATAGTTTGTGCCTTGGCCTTACATTTATTAGTTAAAATAAATTAAAATATATATATATATAGTTCTTCACAACTATGTTTTGCTAATAAATTGTAGTCTTCATCTAGAAAACATCTTTTAACAAGTTTTAGTTAAAATAATTCTTTTAGATTTATTATCTAAAAATATATTTAGCTAAGGGAAATCTATTTTCTTTTTTTTCAATCATTATAGTATAAGTATTTTCCTACATCACAAATATTGACTAATGACACGTTCATATTTTCTCGTGACTCTTGGAACGTTACAGATCGAACATGGCTACTGGACAAACATGACTTGTCGGATTATTACACCATACTAGACGAAACACCAGGCAAGATACCTTGCCATTATACTATTTATTTTTAGTTTTCATTTTATTACATATCACTGTTCATTTATTTCTAGTTCTTGATTTACTGCCTGCTCAGTGATATTAGATGTACTTTGTTATTTATCCTTTGATTGCATATGGACCTAGAGTTAAGGGACTACCGTTGTAATGTACCTTGACACAGTTGTACCACGAGGATGTGTGAGATGAGTAGCATGTAGAGGTTCTTGCGTATGGGCTGATCCCCCATGTGCATGCGTTAGGGCTAACTGCTAATAGAGGCGTGTTAGGAGACTTAGCAGTTAGTAGAGGTACATGGTCGTGGATGCGACTTGACAGGTACATTAGATGGGGAGAACATTTCCTTGTCGTATGGGCTTCGATTGTACTTCCCTTATAACCCGGAAGCTCCGCTGAAGATACGGGTATGAGCCTCTCAGGTTGGCCACTGTCATTTTTGAACGTCATGCTCTTAGGTCACTGGTGCCCAAGTGGGGACTATACCAGATCCTATTTACAACCAGGGCTCATGCGATGAAAGGTTTGTTCTCAACTGCATGTTCACTTTAGTTCGGTTAGTTTACCTTATTTGTGTCTTGTCACTTTCTTTGATTGTGGCATATTTTTATATTCAGTATTTATATGGCATGTTTATTGTATCTTGTTACATCCGACCTGGTTATCTCGCCAGGTGTGTGTGTGTGTTCTTGTCTTTCGCAGGTGTTCTAGTCGTGGCCATGATTGTCACTACTTCTTCGAGGATGATTGCGCTTTGATCGTCTTCGCTTCGCCCGCCAAACTCATTGTATTTTTCATGTATTTTTCCTTACTTGTTGGTAGTGGATTTGTCTCCGCCCAACGATTGTATTCATGACAAATTCAAAGTTGCTTTTATATTATTATTTATCTTTGTGGATAAGATTTAGTACCTTGGTTACTGTATTTTACAGCTTATGTATATATACGAGGGTCCATATACTTCGTATGTATACAGTTGGCATGTCGATGTACCTAGTCCTACGTATTTTAGGACTGGAGCGTTACATGTTTTTGTGGTGGCCCATACAGGTCAAGTTTGCTGTTTCGGTTACATGACTGTACCGAACGGGCCTGCAGTATAGGATTAGAGTTTAGAATCTCATCCACCTACTTGACATCCTTCCTTGACTTCAAATTCCGAACTCTCGTTCGACCTCCTTGATTTGCATCTTGCTTGACTCTTCCTACCGTAAATTCTTAGTTTCATGCTTAGTAAGAGGACTACACTAGTATATGCTCATAGGTCAAACATATGGCTAGAAGGTTATATTAACAATTAATATGCATGGAGATTTTATTTGAGTTATAGAGGCATTTATTTTCCTAGAAATATGATTCTTAAGGATTAGTTAATTCCAAGTTGGGTAGTAGCATATTACCGCTTTCAAAAGATAGTTGGAATTTTAATTTGATATTATAAGGTGATATACACAAGAGGATAGCTAGATCGAGAAAACAAATTGAATTGATTTTGTGTTTGATTTTGAAGGTCTTTGAACATTTATGAGTTATTGAGTTATAGCTATACATCTTTTGGAAGGATATAAATTTGATTTGGAAAAGGATCAAAAAAAATTTTTAAATGTGGAAGTATGATTTACAATTGACCAAAAAAAAATGAGGAGGATTGATAATTTTTGGTAAAATATTTTTTTGAATTAAATTACGTCATATGATTTATGATTTATAAAGTTATTTAGATTTCGAGTTTAAAACCTTGATTTTGGATATTTAAATTTTGGAAAAAAAAAGGAGAATTACTTTTGAAGAGTAGTTGAGACTTATTGGAAGCTAGATATACACATTTGAAGGATATATAATTAAATTTGAGGGTTATTTTAAATGTTCCATTTTGTAGTATGAAAGTCGGCTGATAAACTTATTTAAAGATTGAGTTTAAGATTTGGAAAAAAAAGAAAAAAAGAAAGAGAAGAAGTTATTATTCGATTTGCGATATACAAGGGTTGTTTTGAGATTGATTAGAAATTTAAATTGGATTAAACTTGACAGCCTAAGATGATTAGGAAATCCGGTTGAGTATCTTGGAAATTTGTTGAGAAATTTCAAGGAACTTTAAATTTTAGATTAGATCATATATTGGTAGAGGACCAAGAAGCAAGTAAGGTCACCCTAGTGGGATAGAAGTATTCCACATTAGATTGCCATGCCACCTATGACTATAATATTGCATATACACAAGTATAGTTAGTCATCGACTAAACCGATGAACATATCTTTGACTCACTCGACCTTCCCTCCAAGCTAGATCTTTATTCGTGACCATCTAATTGTTTGGAACTTAGAAATGACATAATCATCCCCGTGACCGTACCCTTATCTATGAGACTATTTTCTCTCTAGAATCTGTGTCTCTAACTTATTTTACCTTGATCTACAAGATTTCCTAGATTATCTTTATTTTGTGCTTTAACCTTTTATTTTTGTGCATTAAGTACCTTATGAAAACCCACTTTCTATTTTGATCATTCGGCGTTCCCTATCGTGACTTTGATATTTGGAGCACAACACTAGACTTTTCCTTCCCACAAATTTTACATACAAAACCTAGACGAGCTCACCTTCATGTAGGTATATCATGTCCCACTAAAACACGTCCTCTTGTACTCTACTTTTATGGTACGACTTTCGGGTCATAAAGACTCAACTATAACCTATACCATGGTACCAATATGCTTTTGACTATATATTTGGAGGTCAAATCTTGACTCAAGTCTTTCGACCCGATACTGATTGTGATCTACTAAATCCGTTAAATGTTTAACCTTGTGTTTTATCTTGACTGCCTAATTCTTGTCATTTTATTTTTGGATTATCTTGATTTACTTAGACCCATAACACCTTTTACTCTTCATGCGATATTAGCAACATTTACTTTTCTCCCTTCCAATTGCTTAACTTATATTTCACTATGATTCCACCATAGTTTATGCAACCTTGTTCCTTGTATGATTCCATTATGCGAAATAAAATTTGATCATGACAATCTTGGGTTAGTAGAAGTTAGATTGGAGAACCCCACAACATGGATAAATAATGAAGTTGGTACAGATGGGACATAAATAGAAATATGCGATAAATTCGAATCAATGAAGTAAGGGAGGATATATTATGTTATGATGAAACACTCGAGGATAAATAGACTTCGCGAATTTCAAATTTTGTTTTAAGGTAACTATATAATCAAGTGGAAAATCTTCTAAAGTGTTGATGGTTTAAGAACCAAATATATATATATAATTTATGGATGCAAATTTTTGACAAAGACAATGTTGACGATATGATGATATTATTTTTCAAGGATAACCAATTGTTGAAGAAAGAAACCTTTATACTTTAATTAAGTTCCAAAATGATTATGAATAAGAAGTTAAGAAGAGTTTCATTTCTACCATCAAGAAACTGAGATTGTTGAATTCAAAAATTTTCAAGAGAGACTAATAAATACTTTATGAAATTTTTAATTATGATGATAGAAGATTGAGTATGAAGGTATACTGTTAGTTTACGAGATTATCGAACGTTGAAGACGGACTTTTTTGGGTACCTATGGATGCAATAAATACAAATTTGTAGTAAGAAGATTTTAACTGTTACTTGGGCCAAATTGGTTGAAGGTTTTGGAATTTTTAAATTTTAAGAGAAAATTATAACTTGGGAAGATATATATAAGTGAGCTAGTATAAGGGAGATTTATGGATTCAAAATTTGAGACTATTGAAATTCTAGGACGAGATAGAGGAATTTAGAGTACAATTATGATCGAAATTGTTTTGTTAAAATTTTTAAGGGAACGTGGAACAGAAGTAATTTTTGGAAAAAACGATTTATGATGGAGAGATTACATGAATATTGATGATATCAAAATTATTACCTACTTATGAGGTTGTCCCTTTTTAAGGTTAATGTTAAGGTTGATTGAGCTTAGTCATTGATCGATTGTCATGTGCATGATCGTAATCTATAACCATCGGAATTTTGTTCTAGTCGATCGAATAACTCATTACCATTGAAATGTCACTCGCCTCCTCGACGAATATTTCGTTTGCATTCTCGTGATCACGTACATCTATTCGAATAAACTCTTTCCATCCCCTTCGCATTACCTACCCTAATTTTTCCTAAATTTCGAGGACGAAATTCTTTTAAGTTGGGTAGGATGTAAACCCCCTAAAATTTCTTCTACGATTTTTTTTAATACTATTGTATTTATTTTGTATTTCGTATCTACACGTCGCACATGAATTTACATTGTTGTAGCATGCGAGATTTACGTTTCGTAATTGCTCGTCGAATGCGAATATGTGCGAGGTACATATTTTTGTAAAATATTTTATTAGAGATTTTTATATATAGAAGAATTTAATTTTTAAAATAATATGTGATAAATATTTTTATTTCTAAAAAGAGTTATTTTGTTCGCCGTTTAAAAATAGGTGGTGATTTGAAAAAAATTGTGGTTTATATGAAAAGTATTCCAAATAATTTGCAAAAATTTGAAAGTTGATATTTAAAATATTTTGCTATTTAAGAGCAATTTTATGATTTCATATTTAAGTATTTATCGTGATTTTCGAAATTAATTATTTCTATATTTATTTAATTACGAAAATGATATTTGAGATTTTGTTAATTTTAATATTTGATTAAATATGGTAAATTAAATTGGAAAAGATTTTATTGACTTTGTTTAAAAATAGTTTAAATTAAGGATATAATTTATCTAGATTTGATTTGATTTGGATAGAATTATTTTTTTAAATCAGTTTAAATAAATTGGTGATTTATCTATTAGGGATTTAAACAAATCCTAGTCCCTATCCAAATGGGAATTCCCACATCCTATAAATAGGCAGGTACTCCTCCATAATTTCTACCATCAACACATGTGCATCGTGTCTGTGCCCAGCTTCTTATTCCATATTTTACAAATACAATATTCCTTCTCCGTGTCGACAACCCTGACACAATACATTGCAAATCCCTAAACCTAACCGACATCACCCCGACCCTCGATTTCCCATCTCCGACTAAGCCCCTCCTTTGCCGACACACTTCGCCACCACCATCGGCCAACTCCGGCAGCCCCCGGCAACAACAACCACCACCACTGTCATCGTCGAACCGCCAATCCCCTGGCCTCGGCCATGCCCGACTTCCTCCCCACATCGCAGCCGCTCTCCACCTAACAAAATACTGCCTCCTCTCTGATCGTTCCCCCCAAGCATCGCCCATCCCCCAACCAACACTACCACCATCACCACCAGCAACATCACCAAAACCACCAGCTCCGACCTTCCCGAACACCACAAAACACCACGCAATTGGGAAATAGGAGAAGAGTGGGAAACCCTAACCTGACCGAGCTCTCCGCGCTACCTCCAGCATGCTCAACCGTCCGCCGTAGATCCGTGCCGCCGTGCCCGCGCGCACGGGACTCCGCCCATCCGCCGACGAGAGCCCAGCCCCTCCGCCTGCGAACGCCGCACCCCGGCGTCCGCCCCCGTCGTCTGACCGCCCGACCACGTCGCCTCCGCGCAACCCCGACGCCAGCTACCCGCCGATCGTCCGCCGGCCGGAGCAGCGCTCGGCCACGATCTGCGAGCACCACCGGCGCTCTCTGTCTCCACTCGAACTCCGGCGCGATCGCCCCTTTTCGCGCTCGCCACCGCGCCTCCTACCACCTGATCGCGCCGCCCCTCAGATCCTCCTTCATCTGCCGCCGCCCTCCAGTTTCCGTGCCGCCTTCCCGCCTTCGACATCCCACTTCCTTCGACGCCAGGTACCGACCGCCGACGAGCCGGCGAGAACCCCGGTAATCCCCTCTCCCGAAACCCCCTTTTCTCGACCATCTCACTCTCTTTCTCTCTCTTATTGAATGCGAACAGTGGTACCTTTTAAAAGTTATCACTGTTATTATTATTATTATTATTATTATTATTATTATTATTATTATTATTATTATTATTATCATCATTAGTATAATTATTATTATTATCATTGATTATTATTATTAATTGATAAGATTATTAATATTCTTAGATATATTTAAAATCATCGAACATGGCTACTGGACAAACATGACTTGTCGGATTATTGCACCTCACCAGGTGACACACCAGGCAAGATACCTTGCCATTATACTGTTTATTTTTAGTTTGCATTTTATTACATATCACTGTTCATTTATTTCTAGTTCTTGATTTACTGCCTGCTCAGTGATATTAGATGTACTTTGTTATTTATCCTTTGATTGCATATGGACCTAGAGTTAAGGGACTACCGTTATAGTGTATTACATATACCTTGACACAGTTGTACCACGAGGATGTGTGAGATGAGTAGCATGTAGAGGTTTTTGCGTGTGGGCTGATCCTCCATGTGCATGCGTTAGGGCTAACTGCTAATAGAGGCGTGTTAGGAGACTTAGCAGTTAGTAGAGGTACATGGTCGTGGATGCGACTTGACAGGTACATTGGATGGGGAGAACATTTTCTTGTCGTATGGGCTTCGATTGCACTTCCCTTATAACCCGGAAGCTCCGCTAGAGATACGAGTATGAGCCTCTCAGGTTGGCCACTGTCGTTTTTGAACGTCATGCTCTTAGGTCACTGGTGCCCAAGTGGGGACTATACCAGATCCTATTTACAGCCAGGGCTCATGCGACGAAAGGTTTGTTCTCAACTGCATGTTCACTTTAGTTCGGTTAGTTTACCTTATTTGTGTCTTGTCACTTTCTTTGATTGTGGCATATTTTTATATTCAGTATTTATATGGCATGTTTATTGTATCTTGTTACGTCCCTCTGAGGACCTGGTTATCTCGCCAGGTGTGTGTGTGTTCTTGTCTTTCGCAGGTGTTCTAGTCGTGGCCATGATTGTCACTACTTCTTCGAGGATGATTGAGCTTTGATCGTCTTCGCTTCGCCCGCAAACTCATTGTATTTTCCATGTATATAGGCACCTTCGATCTGGAGTATTTTATGGTATATAGGCACCCTCGATTTGGAAAAATCCTACCAATATATATATATATATATATATATATATATATATATATATATATATATGGTAGACTAAATAAGAGATAAAATCAAATGAACAAAACCCACACCCAAACAACTTCCCACAGAGCAACTCCAAACCGGCCACGTAGCACCAGCACAGTGGGCCTAACCCCAGGAGGCCGACCCCTTCTTTTGGAACCAACCGAACACATCGATACATATACGTATATATATATATAGATCGGGACAGAGGCAGAGAGAAATTTGCCAAATAAACATTAAAAACCCTAACCTAAAACCCTCCTCGATGCCTGGGCAGCCTCCCCACGATCGCGCGCCGCCGCACGAGTCGCCGGACGGCTATTGAAGCCCGCGCGCGCGGACAGCACGACAGCAACAGCCCAGTCCGACCCTAGTTTCGTGACAGAAGTTCTCCCACGATGCTTGATCGTTTTACGATCTACTTCTTTATGTAGGATCCCGAATTATACACCTTCAATTACCTTCAGTTAGTTTTAATTCAAATAAACTGGATTGCCCGATAAATTGACTCAAAGTCGAGTAAAAACCTGTTTGGAAACATGACAAAAAATTCAGTCCACGAACCCTATTTAGAAGACTGATTCATGACAGGTTATTTAGATTTCTCCAAATCCAATTTACCATGATCATAGACAACCTATACATCTTCAAAAAGGATTTAGTAGTTTTTAATTTTATTTATCGTACATCGAGAAATACGTTTTCAAAATCATGGAAAAATTACATGAAAAACAGTTTCAAAAGTTAGGAAAACCTTCGATACGACGTGCGTTCCGCCAATCCAGACGACGTGGTCGTGAACCGAAAGCATCGAAAGGTACATATCGGCTTAGAGACCATAGACTTTGTCACACCCATTTTTAATTTAGGGGTATTTTAGTCATTGTGTATTTATTAAATTTTCTTATTAATTTATTAATTAATGTGATGCTTTGTAACTTGATTGGTGTTTTGAGTAGCATAAGGTGGTTTGACCTTAGTCACCTTTCATTAAGAGTCTAATATGGTAATTAGAATTATTTGTTGACCTATAGAATTAACTTCAGAATTTATTTTATTTTTTGGCAATGAATTAATGATTTAAAGTCATTTTTACATAGGCCTTTTTAACCCTTTTTGACATGGACCTTTTAGCAACTCATGGAGTGCTTGGCCCATGTACAAACCCTAAACCTAACACCCCATAGCTTGGTCGGCCACAAGCAGCCCCCCCTCTCATTTGTAAAATATTATCCTCCAAGATCTAGTGCAACCCGTAATCTTCTTTCTCCAAAAATCCTAGTTTTCTCATCCGGAGTCTGTTTCACTTCAAATGAATTTTGTTGCACTCGTTGGGAAGAGGAGGATTTGCTGGAGTACTGCTAGCAAGGAGGAGGAGACATTTGCTTGGGAGAAATCGGCCCACAAAGCGCTCGGGGAATTCCTTTTATTGAGATTCCGACTCTCAATAGGTAAACCCTGATCTACCTTTGTTTCTCCTGAATTTTCTTTATTATTGCATCCATATAGGCACCCACGATCTGTGTATAAAGTTTGGTAGGATTTTGCTTTCGTTTGATAGCGGTATCGGACACGTATCAGTCTCACGTTGCACGTGTTTGACAAAATACCACTTAGAACTGAAAAGTGTTAATTTTCGATTCTGTTTTCACGAAATCCTTCCTTATATTTTTGTAACATTTTCGTGAAGACGGATCAGAAATTGACATGATTTCGGCATCCGAACGGATACGGACACGCGTGCACGAGATCCTGTGCACGGTCCCGTGCACGCCCTGCTGTCTGTGCGTCAGAATTCGACGCACAGAGCTCCGTCTCGCGTGAAATTTTATGAGCACGTAGGGGAAACCTCTGCCCACA